>CAJQZJ010004687.1:8433127-8455788 GCA_907164525.1 Lophiomys imhausi | reverse complement strand
TGTGTGTGTGTGTGTGTGTGTGTGTGTGTGTGTGTGTGTGTGTGTGTAGGAAAGAAAATAAATGAAGAAGAAAAGAAAAAGAGAAAGTATGAGAAAAAAAAGAAATGTGAGTACTCAAAATGAAACTACTCCAAAGTAATATGAGTGTTAGATTTTTTTCTCTCTCTCCTTCCAGATCTGCAGAGCCCAGCAAATAGCCAGATCATTTATGCATATTTAGTGAATGTTCTGGAGATGAACAAATGCCTGTAGCTGGAAAATAGTTCACAGCTAACGCCTAAATCAACCCAGACAAAATACTGTTGCTCTTGAAAGCTACAAAATACTATGTGCACACATCTTCTTCTTTGGATTTGAGACCTTGCAAAAACTAAGCCAGGTTGAGAGACAAACTATGTCCCCCTCCACCCCCAAACAACTAGTCAGTGTTTTACCTGGCCTGAGCAATGGGGCAGCTGTATGTCTGCTGCAAATTATGGCTTTCAACAGAGGAAAACTTGAGAGAACTTCTCTCTGCAACCTGAGTTTGCCCACTTCCCCCACACACCCTATAATTAGATCTTTCCCAAGCAACATAATTGGCTTGTTTGCAGTGGTGACAGTGAACCACAGAACATACTTCTACCACTGGAAAGTTGAAGAGCTCGCTGGGAAACGCTTGAAGAAGAAATACAGCCCTTGCAGTATGGGGACAAAGACATTTGCCTTACAAAGCTGGAAAGTTCAACTTGTGAGGTCAGCACATTGAGCATAATATTTTTCAAAATTGGAACAAGAACATTCTGGACAACCAGTGGCTTTGTCACATGGGCATGATGAAGCAGTGAAGACCTAGCTAGCAAATGAGATCTGTGCACAAGTGGGACAGCCTGTCAGTGCAGTGGGAGTTCCTGGGTAGCACAGGGAAACATGTCAAGTTACTATCTGGTGGCGCTCTGGGATTTCTGTCCACGTTAAAGAGGACAGAAATGGACTGCAGAGACTAGGGCAGTTGCCATTTAGGGCCTGATCTTGGGACCTCCCTATTGCTTTAGTCAGAAATGGCTAAAAATGGCTTCCAGTCACTCAAGGGAATTTTACCTTGGTTAAAACCAACTTCCTGCCTTTCAAGTATCAGCGTTTGTTTCTCTTATGAGTATTCAGAGAACAGGATGATTAAAATACCAGCCCTCAGCTATAACCTCAAAGTCAAATGCCTACAGGGACCCGGCAGGTTTTGTCCACATCTGGAATGATTTGGTGGAACTAAAAGGGGACTTCATATACACAGTGAAGCAGAGGAAGCAGGCCTGTGGTAAAGGACTCAGTAGGGGGAGCTTTGTGGGTTTGCAGGCCCTGTGTGGCCAAAGAGCTGTTCCGGAATTCTCTCCTGTTCCCTTAATGTGTATAAAATACAAACATGTGTGGAACATCTCCTTATAATATCTCACTATCTTAAGATATTTGAGTCACAAAGGCACCCCACAGGTGTCCCTCAGAGCACCAATAATAATAAAGAAAACCATTAAGAATTAGATTTTATGGTCATAACAGTTGGACAAACACCAGGATGAACAGAGGTAATAGGTTTCCATTATTGCAAGGTGTCCTAGTGACAGATACTATTGTTCTGATGAAACTCTGTTACCAAAAGCAAGTTGGGAAAGGAAGAGTTTTCTTGACTTACACTTTCACATTGTAGTCCCTCACTGAAGCCAATCAGGAAAGGAACCTGGAGGCAGAAGGCTGTAGAGGCCATGGAGGAGTGCTGCTTCCCTAGCTTGCTCCTGATGGCTTGCTCGATCTGCTTTCTTATAGAACCCAAGACCACCAGCCCAGGAGGTAGATCACCAACAATGGGGTAAATCCTCCTAAATTAATCACCAGTTAAGACAATGCCCTATAGGGTTGCCTACAGCTCAGTCTTTTGGAGGCATTTTCTCACTTGAGGCTCCCTCTTTTCCAGTGACCTCAGCTTGTGTCAAGTTGATATAGTGTAGCACAGATGGCTTCTGAGAACCTTGAATGTATCACTCACAAAGTAACCTTTGAGAGAATTCCCAAGAGCAGGAAACATTACCCAAACTCAACTGACTGCCTTGCCCCACGTTTGTGTATATACTTCATCAAACACTCAAGTAACGTGCTCTGTGATAAGTGATACAATGGGAGTGTGGTTCCTGGAAGTGAAAATCCCAGGGCAGTAGACGTCAGAAAACAGCCATGGCTCCACGAGGATGGTTGCAAGTGTCCCTGATAAGTCAGAAACCATAATAGCAGCATATAGACTCACAGTGGAAAATAATCATGCCTGTTGTTTTCATCCGCCACTGCCACTGTGTGACTTGGATTATCTTACAGTGTGTTCTTATGTCTACATTTTATTTTTTTATTTTATTTTTTTCTGAATTTTTCTTTTTTTTATTTTTTATTTTTTTATTTTTTAAATACTTTATTTTTTTTTCTTCAAGTTACATCTCAGTAACAAACCCCTCCCTATTCCCCCTTCCTATCCCACCCTTCCACCCTCTTCTCCCTAGAAGTTTCCCCTTTCAGTCCAACAGATGGTTCCTTCTCTTATAACAGTAAGTATTATACAAAACAACAGATATAAATATGCCACATTTATGAGAGTTAAATGGCCCAGTATACCTTCCCAATGTCCAGTTTATACATATTTGGCCCCTGACTTTAACATTCTACTATCTAACCATCTCCTTGAGTTTAAAGGTCTATA
Source organism: Lophiomys imhausi (assembly GCA_907164525.1). NCBI lineage: Eukaryota > Metazoa > Chordata > Mammalia > Rodentia > Muridae > Lophiomys > Lophiomys imhausi. The sequence continues at coordinate 8,453,072 of CAJQZJ010004687.1, read as the reverse complement.
TGTGACTCAACATTCATACTATCTTGCAACACACTTTTAAGAGTATCTTCTTAGATCTATAACACCCTCTTGATTCCTAAACAACTCAAAATTTAACTATGAGACTCTAGCTGTCTATTCTTCAACCACCTCAGAGACCTGAGAGGGATAAATATATTTGCTTATATAGGAAGTGCAGGGCCTGCAGCTTCCAAAACTAAGAAAGGACATACCAATGACTGCCTGGACAGTTCCCATTTTCTCTCCATACATTCCTGCATCAGTCTTCAGCCTTTGGGTCCTGTTTCTATGACAGATATTTGTTGTAGAGCAGGGATTATGAAGGACTTACCTACCCTGTCTTGGCAGAGTTAGGCTGTCGACTTCCCTGCTACCAAGTTTTGTCCTTTTTGGACAGCAGTCTGTCTGCAGTTGGTGCAAGGGGTTTTTTTATGCCAAGAGATAGGCTTGCCACTAATTCAACCATCTTACAGTGGAGGTTCTTCGATGCTTATCTTCTACTTGGAGTAGAATAGGGGGTGCTGTCAGGTGCTGATATGTCTCGATATAAAAAAAAAATCTTGATTTAAGATAACATCTTTGAATGCCATATTCTGCAGATCTCTTGGGGTTTTTGAAGATGCCCTATCCATCTCTTGTATTTAGATAAGCAAATGTTGCTTGTCTCTTAGCAACTTGCAGTCTGATGTCTACATTTTAAATTGAGAGTGTGAGACTAGAGATGATAAAGTCAAGCCTTCCCTATAGACTTCTATTTCCCAGTACATGAGGAAATTCCACTTCTAATCACAACCATGCAAGGATTTTAAGCACCTATTACTACGAGCCAGACAGTAAGTCAAGTGCCAAACACAACCTGGATAACGCCATAGCTGTTGTCAATTCTAACTTAAATCCATGGATCAAATTAAAGTATATTCTCAATACATAATTTAGCACAATGGGAAAGGCTAACATACAAAGGGATAGAGTTTTCTTTCCATTACAGATTTTCTGACCTGACTTGGTGGCCTTCAGTTACAAAAGTGGCTACAAATAGCTCTACTTTCCCAGCACCTGGAAATTCAGGTAGATGGGAATGTACTTGGTTCATACTAGAGAGTTGGGTTAAAATATGCACCCGTTGCTCCTTCCTGTGGCACTGCAGGAGTTCCTCTCTGCTCTTTTCCTCTTGGTAATATTTACTCTTCCTCAGTGTCACTCTGACCCTGAGCTTGATTAGCATGCCACGTCTTCTATGACTCATTTGTGACCCTTTCTACCAGAAGTAAAGGTGTTCTGTTTTATCATCTACCATGTGCTTACCTGCAACTTGCTATGTCTGATGTTACTTTCCTTTGTCATATAAAATACTGGTTAATCTGTCTGTTGGGTAAGTGTACAGTAGGGACCCGCAGGGCAGATCAGAACTCTTCCAGTGGCCAATAAAGAGAAGAAAGATTCGAAGACAATGTGATTCCTGCCAGTCTGACACAGAGATGAAGGTGGAGTTGAGTTTATCTGTCCAAGATTACTACTTAAGGGTCTGGTCTCCTATGTGGCTAGCACAGCCTCAGTGTTTATTAGCCAAGTTTTCTATGAGCTCCATTTCTTTCCTGCTCCTCAGCCTTGGTTTCTAGGCCTCTTACTGAGGGATGCTGCAACAAAGGTTCATCTTCCTGAAAATAATTTGTCAATTTGGCTTTGAAAACTCCATTGACTCCCTCTCTTTATTGTTCAAATTTCAATTCCATTTATAGGTAAAAATTCTTCTGTGCTCAGCCACTAGGAACAGAGAATGAATGTGTAAGGCAGTCTAAGTTGCAGATTTGGGGATCATCCGAGATCTCAACAAGTGCCTTCCACTTGACAAGAAAATTACAACTCATTTACTATGCATCTATCTGCTTCTGTTCTCCGCCTCACATTTCCTGATTTTCCCAGGCAGATGCAGCCAGGCTCCCCAACACCCCACCTTCCTCAGTCATCCTTATCCTAAGCCAAATACCATGCCTCTATGTATCCTTTAACCAACAACTTGGTCATGGTGGCATTCCACAGCAAGCTTTTTTTATGCAGTATCAGCTGTCGGTGAGGAAGTGTTAATGCAGCAGGGAGACAGGTGTGGGGTCTGCAGTAAGCTGGGGCCCACACACACCCTGCATGGGGCTACTCGGGTGTGTACTTATTCAAGAGCATACAAGAAAATGTCGCCTTCAATTTCCCTTGGCTGTTGCTAACTTACAGTTCGGGGAAAATATTTCACTAGAATTTGGATAATCGCTTCAACCTCTCCCACTATCCATATAGAGTGTGTTTTGGGTACAGAGATCATTTAGTGAGAGAACTGACCTCAAAACCCAGAAGAGCACGTGAGTACGGACTGGGAGGGAAACATTAAAATCTCACACACATAAGCTTATCTCTGTTTCTCCATTTACTTGGGGAGTGGCTTATATTTTATTAGTTTATACTTTCTTAGCTGCATATAAATTTAGGATTTGTGTGCCTCATGGTAAGTTTACTTTTCATAATAATCAACTCTTTTCTTTAAACTCTTTATTGATTCTTTGTGAATTTCACATCATGTACCCCAGTCTCACTTATCTCCCCATCCCTCCATACCTGCCTTCTGCTTTTGCAACCCCTCAAAAGAAAACAAAAAATAATTAAAAAATTAAAAATAAAAAACAACAAACCATCTCGCCATGGAAGCTGTGCTGTATCATGGTGTGTCACTCAGTATATCCTTTCACCCAAACAACTTTACTTTTAAATGTTCATTGCAGTGAATCATTGATCTGGTTCTAGGCCATTGGCTTCTGCTGCACTATTAATACTAGATCCTCACTGAGACTCCCTTCAGATATCCTGTTGTTGCCCTGTGTTGTGCAGATCCTGTAGCTTTGTGTCTGGAGTACCAACCCTTTCACTCACTCCAGCAGATTATAGATCTGCTGGGGTAGATGTTGAGGTGGGCCAACTCAAAGACAGGGATTTAGGCCTGGGTGATAGCTTTTGGTCAATCCACCAGCTCTCCCATACCTATGCCTTAGGGGTCAGCTCTCCAGTACAGCCCCAACTAGCTCATCCAGTGTCAGAGCTGTTAAAGATCAGGGCCAGCTCACCTGCTCTCACCTCTCAGGGCCAGCTCTCCTATGTCCACTTCATCAGAGCCAGCTCTACTATACTGCCCAGGTGAGGTGCTAGGCCCACTCTTTAGAGTTCTGTAGCCTAGGGCATGGGGGTGGTGGTGAGGGCAGCATTCTCATACTGCCCAGGTGAGAGGTGTGTGTGTGTGTGTGTGTGTGTGTGTGTGTGTGTGTGTGTGTGTGTGTGTGTGTGTGTGTGTGTGTGTGTATGGTGGGTAGCAGGGTGGTTTGAATAACCAACTCTTACTATCTGTGTGAGATACTGTGATCTGAAGTTGAGTTTGCCGATGTCCTGTCCTCACTCTTCCTAATATTTCTCTTTCAATGAACAAAGTTGAAGTCCACTTTTATTCGAAGCTCTGTTTATATTTAAAATGTAGAATATATACCCAAAGTGAAAATATTAACACTTCTAGATAGTGTAGAAGGAGGGATTGCTTCTTTCCTATATCCTTCCAATTAAATGCTTCGTCTGTTTACATCTACTGTAATTACTTACAGGACAATCACGCTGTCTTTTCATGTGTAGCATTTTGTTCACCTGTTGTTTGTGACTGGGACTCTGCCTGTTTCAGATTGATTTCTGTTTGCTTTTACTCTTCTGATTCCTTGTAACTTCATTAGTCATCTTTCTCATACTTTTTCCAGTATTTGCTGGGGGAGTCTCTATGTCAATAACTCACATTTTTGCTGACTATTGTCTCTCCTTATCTCTTGCAGCATGGCCCCGTCTTACAATGGCTTCTTCCTTTCACCCCACCTCTACATCATTGCTTCAGTATCCTGTTGGCTGTTTCCTAAACTCCAGAGACATTGTTTTATTTTGTCTGTTAGCAAGTTCAGAAGAAGAGAAAGCATACCATACCTTTACACACGAGCTTGTCTATCATGTGGTTGTTTTATTTCTTCATATAGAAATATTTCACCTTAACACAGAGAATTGCTCTAACATACACATACTTCAATGTTTATGCATTACAGTGTGAGTTCGTGTGAATCCAATACTCTGTTGCTAAAGTATTTACACATTTAATTATCTGGAAATACTTCTTGATTAGTTTTTCTAGTAAGAAAAAAATTTGCTGAATGAAAAACCCTGACTTGGACGGTGTTTTGTCTTCTGTTTAAATTCCAGCAATATAAAGATGTTATTGTGTTAAATTATATTGTTGTATCACTCCCCTGGGTCACTTCAGATGAAACAACATCATTCTGACCGTCTTTGTTCCCTTGTGCAATGTGTCTATTTCCTACTGGCCACTGTCCAGAACTTTATCTTCATCTTATGTTCAGCTTTGAACATGATATAGTTATGAATTGTTTTCCTTATTTTTTATTGTCATTCACTAAATCTTTAAATTTTCATACTCAAAAAGTATTAGAGATTAGTGACATGGAATGACATTGCCCTTTTATACAATGATTTCTTCTGCCTCGGTTTATCCATTCTGTTCTCCATAGATAGCAGTAATATTTGTGGAGACCATTTTCATGTTTTACACTTGTCTCTGGACTCTGTGCTTTTATGTGGCTTCTCCTGGTCTGAATACAGAATCCTTTTTTTCTTGACCTTTCTAATTCTCTACTGTTCATACAGTGCTTTTTCCTTATTTCTTTACCGACAATGTCTTAAAATTTCTATTACATGTCATTAATTTATTTGGGTGTGTGTGTACATATGCCATGCTACACATGTGAAGGTCAGAAGACACCTCTGGAGAGTTGGGTCTCTTCTTCCCCCATGTGGGTGCTTGGGATTGAATTTAGGGTGCCAGGCTTGATGGCAAGCTTCTTTAAGCCACTGAGTCATCTCAGTGGCCAAACAGACATTTTAATTGTAAGATTTTTATTGGTTTTTCCACAGTTACATTTCTCTACTGAGAGTGATCATTAGTTCACATATTGTGTTCATCCTCCATTTGCATTTTTGAACATATTTATAATAACTTTTGCAATCCTTGTTCACTAATTCTAGCAGCTGTGCCATTCTCTTTCTATTTGGGATTATCTCTCATGATTGCTTTTCCTATTTTCATATAATTGCAATGACTGGAAGCAATTTCTATAGCTTGCATGCTGTCTGTGTTGTTTAATGATCTTTAAAGGCAGTCAAATTTTGTTCTAGAAACCTATCAATTAATCAAATATGTAGAATTTAAGTCGATATTTAAGCTTTATTGACACCAAAGTAAACTATTACTATTGGTCCAGAGTTGACATACATCTGAGGTCTGAACTGATAAAGTCTCAACAAGAAACTCTGCATTGAACAAGATTTATTCGTGTGGGTAAAATGGAAACATCTGGTACTACTGGCTTTGGGCAGCTCCTTTCCTCTCCTAGCCACCATATCTGTGCTCTGGAAGGCACCAGTCTCATCCCCAGATAGCTAAGCACTGACTGACACTCTGAGGATTCGCACTGGGCCCACACTATGTCTCTCTCTCTCTCTCTCTCTCTCTCTCTCTCTCTCTCTCTCTCTCTCTCCTCTGCTCTCCTAGTCCTCAGACTCCCTCCAACTTAGAAACTCTAGGTTCTTGCTGGAAAGTTGTCAGCTTTCGAAAGTGTTCCTCCCTGTTTCACGGTTTGTCGAAAGTTTCCCTGGAGACATCCAGTTTGCTCTTATGTTTCTTAGACTTACAGCTTTTCTGTCCCAGGTCTGGAAAGAACTGTTTTATGTGAGTGAGTGTGTTAGGTTCTTTTTTTTAATTTTTAAAATTTATTTTAATTTGATTTTTAACTGTTTAACAGTTGCATGTCTCATTTTATGTGTTTTGAACAGCCGCGAAGTCATTTACAATAAGAAGTTAAATTTGACACCTCTCACTCTGTTGTTGATGGTTTCTGTAAATGTACAAAAATTTTTGTTATTCATGATACGGTTGTAAAATTTTTATTTTTATTTTTTATTTTTGATCATTTACCTCATAAACAGAATTGTGTTAACATCAATATTTATTTTATTCGTCACACATAGTTAATTTTTCTATGTACAACAAATACTTTCAAATATTTTATGAGCAGAAAATTATTGGCATTTGGGAATGATTCTATAAAATTTGGTTTAGAAAGGGACAGATCCTGTAGGGATCCATCAGAACAGAAACAACAAAGGAGGGATTTACTATTATTTCCATGACTTTATATGGCTATTGTATTTGTTAGCTTTATATTCCATCTGAGTTTTAAAACATTTTACTGCATCTTTAGATTTTACTTCTAATTGTGATGTGTGTATCTTAACCTAATATTTTAATGTCATTTTAGTCAACTCATTTAGAATATGTTTTTAAAAAGGACACTTACCAATTTTAACAAATGAATTGGTTTGGACCCTGAAATATCAGCATTTTAACACCCACTTCAAAATATACTATTGCATAATCATTATCACAAAGGCAAAATCACTTATATACTATTGCTTTTACCTGAAAATTTGAAGACAAGTTAATAGGGCTCCCGCTTGCATAAAATGTAGATTAAGAAGAACCTATTATTTTGAGGATGGCTTGAACAATTTGTCATTCTAACTGCACAGTATGGAGAGTTAGTGGCTGTGAGCTCTCACGGATGATAGATTTACATACTGGAGTATGTATCAATGGGATTTATCCTTTGTTCAGTATGGGTGACATGTATGTGGGTCAGGAAAAATAGAGCAGAAACTCTAACAATTTATGAAGGTAAATATAAGCTGTTGTGAAAAAAATCTAGTAGCTTTTTGTTTGTCAGCTTGTCAGAACTGTGACAAATACTTAGGGGCAATTCCTAAAGAGAATAGATTTGAGAATAGATGACTCCACAGTTAAGAGTGTTTTTGTTATTTTTTCAGAGAACCAGAGTTCAGTTCCCAACAACCACATGGAATCGTTCACAACCACCTGTAACTCCAGTTCCAGGGATCCAATAGCTCTCTTCTTGGCTTACATGCACTCATGGACACTCAAACATTCATATAGACACGTAATTTTAAAACCAGGGCGGCCCAGACAGGAACAGATGCAGAGACCCACAGCCAGACATTACACAAAGAAACAGTCTAAACGGGAGGTCTCTGTCACCCCTCCCGCTAGTGAATCTTGTGGATATTGTAAAAAAACCAGAAGGGATGGACGACACAAGGAGAACAAGGCCCTCTGAATCAACTAAGCAAGGTGCACATGAGCTCACAGGGACTGAAGTAGCAAACACAGGACCTATACATGGATCTGCAACAAGTCCTCTGTATATATATATTGCAGTTTTAACTTTTAGTGTTTGTAGGGGACTCATGACTGTGAGAATGAGAGGGTCTCTGACTCTTGTGCCTGCTCTTAGGACTCTTTTTCCTCCTGTTGGGTTACCGTGTCCAACTTCAATATGATAGTTTTTGTTTTATCTTATTATTTTTTATTTACTCGTGTTTGGTGGTTATCTCCTAGAAACCTGTTCTTTTCTAATGAGTGATAGAAAGGGAGTGGAACCAGAGGGGAGGAATAGTAGAGAGGAACAAGGAAGAGCAGAGGGACTGTAAACTATAACCAGAATATGTTGTATGAGAAAAGAATACATTTTCAAGAAAAGGAAAAAAATGGAAATCTTGCCTACAGAGTTGACTCAGCAGTAAATAGTACAGTCTACTCTTCTAGAGTAGCCATTGAGTTCTCACATTACCCATGTCTGGTGGCTCATGGCCTTCTGTAACTCCAGTTCCCCTGGAACTGGATACAACTTTGCATACACCCATAAACTTGCACACAAACCCATACTTCTACACATATTTAAAAATTAAATATGTACACATATATGGAAATTAAAAATACATTAAAACTAAAAATAAATCTTTTTTTTTTTAAATACAGAGGAAAGGTTTATTTGGATACATGGAAACTTTTGGGAATTAGTCTGGGCTGCCAAGTCAGCAAATCCCTTGCCACTGGCCTGGGAAATGAAAAATCAGCTGGAGGAAAACATGATCCCACAATCCCCTACAGTCTTCTAGGGATGAGACCATGTCCCCAAGAACCAGAGGCCTCATTAAATCTACCCCTTAAAGACTCTGGGACAACAGTCAAGAGAGGCAACAACAAAGCATCCAATATTGAACCAATCACTCAGGTCAGAACTTGTTGGAGATGCTGTTCTCTTTTGATAACAGATGTACTATCTACTATTACACAGATTAGGGAGACAGTGCTTTTCCAGGTGGGAAGCATAGTCCTCTTTTAGTGCTCTGGCATCTCTCCTTCTTCCCTCCTTTCTTCTCATGGTTCTAAGCTCTCATTTGGTTATAGTCAAATTTTCTTTACACTCATTTATTTTGCTTCATTCTTTGCCAGAATATCAAAGAAGACACTACCAACTACAGAGAAGAAAGAAACTAAGTTTCTTAATTCTCAGGTGGACTTCTTTTGTTCCAAGTAGTGAAACAAGAAGCAGTTGATGCTAGCATCTTCCTTCTATCTTATGTGTTTGCTATCTGTTAGTGTCCAAATTTGATTTGAGGCTATTTCTGTGGTTTTCATTTTGACAAATTTTAATTAAAAAAGACTTAAGTGTGGGTGAAATTTATTTGATCAATTATCACATTAATGATGGGAAGACATGAGAGATACATGCATGTCAGGGCTGTGATCTTACCGCTCACTAGAAGACAGTAAGGGGGAACTGAAGATATTTTCTCAAGGAAATTTTCTACCTTATGATTATGTTGGATCAGGTTTGAGTGATTTGAGATTGGTTAGTACTGACTTTTACTCCACTGTCAAAGTTACCTGTGGTAGTTAAAGCATGTGGTCCAGAAATCATGCTGTCTGGGTTCACAGCCAGAGTTGATGGTGTTGTCTTGTATGCCTTCTGGTCATTAGAACATTTGAGCAAGTAAATTTCGCTGTGCATCCATTTCTTTCGCATACAATGGAGAGGATAAGAATTGGTACTTTAGAGTTTTGAAACTACTTTTCTAAAGGACAAATGAGATGGCATCTAAGTTGACTCGAAGGGTTCCTAGCACATTGTAAGTACTCAATAAATGATAGATAAAATAGGAATGGTGATTAGTCTAGTTAAAATTCATGCCCCTTCTCTCAGATTGATGGTGGCCTAGAGGTATGAGCAGGACTTGGCTTTGAAAGAGAGAGCTCTGGGCAGACATACATTTTGAATAAAAAAATCTGCTTGGAAACTCTTACACTTACTTTATTTCATGGCTTGGCTGTGAACTGTACTTCCTGGTGATATTTCAACTTGTTTTCACAAAAGTCACCAATTTCCAGTTTCTCGATTTAAAAGAGGTTTTGTGTGTGTGTGTGTGTGTGTGTGTGTAACATGGAAACATTGTGTAAAACAGGTGAAATTATAGTTGTTTGTTTTTTTTTTTTTTTAGCATGGGGACAAATAGGAGGAAGATATGATTCTGAAATTCTGGTTCTCTAGGAGGTTGTTCCTGCCATAGGAACTGAAAATGGTAAGATTACAGGGGAGGAGACCCGAGGCAGGGGTCAGGTTCACGTGGACAGAGTGCTTGCTGCGTGTTTAAACTGAACTTTCTCATCTGGCTTCATCTGCTTCTCTCCATACTTCTCTTTGCTGTTTCCTCTGTCAGTCTTGGTCTGGATGCACCGTGTCTAATTCTTCATAAATCAGGTGAGGTTTAGAGTAATGTTGACAGTGGCTTTCCCAGCACCATTGTTTCCCCTCAAGAGTGTTATTCGGTCTTCAAACAATCCAGTGTGAACACCCTGGTTTGCTGGCCACATTGGCCTTTGTGGGCGCTGAAAACTTTGATTTATAACTGCAGATAATTGATGGCTGCAGGGCAGAGACCATAGCTCCCACTCCTCCTCTTTTAATCTTGCTTTGCTTGGAGATCCAGGTCCTGGAACATTCTCTAGGGAATGAGCTGGGAATTTCCCATCTCCCCAATGGGAGACCATTCATCATGGCTAGGAGTGTGTTTGTGAAAGCAAAGGACACAAAGTCAGGCCACCTCGAGGCAGCCAGGCACAGAATGGTGTTAAGGCTAATGTATTCATTGTGGCATCGCTAGGGAGAAGCTGTGATGTCCAGGGAATCAGTGGCATTTGCTGCTTTCAAAAACAAATTTTGACATTTGTACTTCAAGTTATCAGTATTGAAAAGCAACACCTAAAGTCCCTGCTGCATCATCAGCTAGGGAATGCTTGAAAGTTCTGTTTTAACGGTGCAAGTGTCTTCTTTCCACTAATGAAAATACAGATTTTCCCCCACTTGCAGCTTTATCAAGTGCAGCTCAGCATACCTGTCATCCCAGCATATGTGCATTTTCAAGCTTTGTTCTGCACACCCTGCTCTCTTTAGTTTTACTAGTTGAAAAGGAGTCCTTGAAACTCTTTAACGTGACATTTCTTCCTTAGGATACAAAGATTGGTGCTTAGCTTCTGGATGAAATGACAGATTCTTCTCTAGAACTACAAGGGATTTTGCTGGTGTTTTAGTTCATTGATAACAGAATTCACTGTTTATTTTTTGTTTGCTTTTAAAAATTACTTAAAAGTCATCTTTCAAGCTAAAGATAGCCTGTTCTTGTGAGTGTGTGTGTGTGTGTGTGTGTGTGTGTGTGTGTGTGTGTGTGTGTGTAGCAAATGAAGTGTAATATCAATATTAAAGTAATATGTCATGGAAGTACAAAATTGAATATGGGGTACATTTTAGGTGGGTTGTTTATACTGATTATTTTATTGTTGAAAATTAATCAGGGATAAATGAAAGAACAAAGGAAATTAGTAAATTACAACAGTTGGTTCCTGGATCTTTTCTCCTAAATGTATATGGAATGATGAGGACCTTGCTGAAATGTTGCATGGCCTCCATTCACTGTGTTTAATGAATTAACAGCAAACACCACTGAAAGGGCCATTAACATGCAGGATTTGTGGCTCCAGCTTTTCATACACTGGTTGATACAGGCATCATTTAAAGTTACTCAGTGCATCTCAGGAATGTTTAGCAACAGCAGCTTTTCCTGGGGGGAGGGGTCTTAAAAGAGTGAGTGGCTATAGAGCTTACGCAGAGATGCTGTAGAAGTCCTGGGGGAAGTAACATTTTTCACAGATTGTCTCCAAGTTAAGTTTGACTGTTTTTAGGTTTGGAGGAAGACAGTTCTCTGATATTGATGCATTAGGTCTCAGAGTCCCCATCTGACCTCACAGAACTCAAGCGGTCTTAGAGAAGGATGCCTTGAAGTAACTTCAACCCAAGATCGTAGATGTGACTTATAAGAAAAATATCTATATTCCAGATGACAGAAAACAGTAATTAAAACCCATAGTTAATCTGATTGAAAGTACAAAGTAATGCCCACATGGGACACCTTTGAGAAATTAATAATCCATTTCTGTAAAGTGAGAACTCCCTTTCCTTCAGGGGAGTCAGATCTCTCCTTGTACCTCTGTTCATTACCAAAAATAACTACATTCAAAATAAACCCACTTTGGGACTGGAACTACTACTCAGTTACAGGGAGTTTGACTGTATGGTATGTTCAATGTTCTACACTACACTGCCAATACTACATAAAATAAAATATAAATTACTAATGTCAATGTGAGAACCAGGTACCCTGATAGCTGTTACTACTTCCTTGAAAAAGAGAGAGAGAAAGAAAATATTTGAGGAAATTTTACTCCAGGATAGTCTTAAGTCACTACATATTCAGCGTATTTTGTACTTTAATCTCACAGCCTTACATTTCAATACCAATGCTTAACACATTTTGCCCATGGTTTTTATTATAAGAAATATTTCACTGTCAACCTACCATTTTCCACCCTGAAAAGAAATCACAGTTCTTTTGGTCACAAGTCCCTGTGCTTCAAAGAAATTAAATCTGTAGAACAAAACATTGTTCTGGGCGTTCTTCCTGAACACCTACTTGTTGTCTGACATTGTCCTATAGATTAGAGAGATGTTATTCTCATCAGGGACAAGAGTTGCTCACACTTTCAGGACAGGGCTCCCCTACATAGACAGCGAATTTCTTCTCATTTCTTATGTAAAGTTCAGATTAGACAAAATAAAATGTTTGTAGTACTAGGAAACAAAAAGGGACCCCCAAACCCTAACTTGTAGCACTAAGCAGAGAATCCTGTGGGCAGCTTGTAGAATCCCTCTACAAGCAGGCGCTGCCTGCTACCAGCCTTTTCAGACTCACTCCCTTTTTTTATGTGTGGAAAAGAGATAGCCTCCTTCATAAACTGTTTAAAATACTCCACCATCTCAGTAGTACTGCATATGTGTTACTGAAGTAAAATATGATGCCGATTAGTCATGCTCCAGAAAAGCAAAGCTAGGAGAGCATGGGAAACTCTTGCAGGCTAGTGTGCAACTATTTAATTGCAGGTGGATTGTTCCATCATCATCTCTGGCAGCAGCAGAGAATGCTTGGTCCAGGGGTTGGATTAAATATCTTGTCAGAAGAACCTGCTGAAGGATCCTTATGGAAGAACCAATGAGTCATCAAGGGCTGCAATGTAGAGAGATGTGGGGAAGGGAGGGAAAGGTGGAAGAAGGAGGAGTGGAAGCAAGTGTGTGTGTCTCAGTTGTAGAGAAGGGAGCCTGATGTGATGATACTTTCTGGGACTGAAGGGCCACCATCTCCTGATGGCTCAAAGAGAGAGCCTATCCCAGGAGTTAATGACCAACCTAAACAATAAAGTCTCCAGTGACTGTCCTATTTCTAAACACAGGTGAGACCATGGCAAACAAGAAAAGTACAGGGCTGTGACATTTGCCTTTAGGATATTTTCATTCTAGGAAATAGCAGCTTCCAACCAAACTTTAAACTGGACGTTTTGTTTTGCTTCATGCCTTCTATGGAGTCCACCATCTGTCTCACATGGGTTAGATAGAAATTTTATTGACCTCACAATTAGGTTTTAGTTTGTTTAGAGTTTTTTTCCCGATTTGCTCTCTGAATGATCATAGACATAAATGCCTGCAGCTAAAGATGACGGGAATATTCGTGGAGTGGGCACTAAAAGGCATTTGTCACACCAGAACAGTTGGATTCATTTAAAAGCACTCTAGAAATTACAATGTGAACATCTGTATAAAAGATTGGAATGTGCTGCTGCCCTCAGCACTGACTTAGAAAGACTGAGTTTGGCGTTATTTCCCCTCTGTGGTGTTCTGCGATCAGATTGTTTGGGTCTGCATATTTTGTAAGTCATTTCCAACTTCATAAACACGAGTGCTTCAAGGTGGTCGAATCAAAAGAGTCTGGGGATTTACTGTTGTGGTGTGAGTAACATCGTTAAGGCCGACTGCTTCGCCCAAATCAAGGCGCTTTTGCAGTGCAGTGTTTTTTGTTTTTGTTTTATTTAATGGACTTGTGCTGTTCAGATCATTGAACGGCTATGCCCTGCCTTGCTTTAGCTTGAGAGGCATCTCTCTGAGAGTCAAGGATGCAGGAAGGAGTGCTTTGCAGACAGGCTGCTGGAATCTGCTGAGTAGGCCCTTAGGACTGAGGAGGCGGGACCAGGCTGTGGCTCTTCAAAGTTCATGGAGTCTTTACATCTATCAAGTGATGAAGAAAAATGTCCAATCAAGAAGACTTCCAAAGTGTGGAGGTGTTTGGGCATTGGAGAAGAGGTAGTGTCATCTATCAAGTGATGAAGAAAATGTCCAATCGAGAAGACTGCCAAAGTGTGGAGGTGTTTGGGCATTGGAGAAGAGGTAGTGTTTGTGGGAGGTTCAGATGTGCCTGTGAGTGTAGCAGCCACAGATGTAGACACTGAAATTACAGACAATTGTGAGTTGCCTGCGGTGGGTGCTAGGAACTGAACTCTGGTCCGGTGCAACTGCAGCAAGAGCTCTGAACTGCTGAACCATCTCTCTAGGCCTGCCCAAGGTTTTAATAAAAATAGTGAAGCTCCATCGTAGGCAGCAGTTTCACTCTGGTAATTGATGAGACCTTCCTGTTACCTTGTCTCACACTGTGGGCACCTGTGCTCTGACAGGAGCCAGTCTGAATCCTCCTGCTATCTTACACTAGCTTTGCCATCTTTTCTGCTGTGACATTAGGTTTGAGTTGTTTCATTTTTAGTTCTGTGACACAGCACTGTTTAGACCTCCATGATATTCGTCCATCATACTACAGTGAGTCTGGAGTGGAAGGGATATTGTTACTTTTGGTGAGTGTTGTTCTCGTTATTCCCAAATTCACACTTGGACTAATAGTTCTCAGGGTCTCCTACAAGGAAAGCGTACAGCTCATAGGTCATTGCGCGGAGTTGCACAGGTGAAGACCCAGGGACTCAAAGTCTCCAGCATTGTGCTGGCCACACACTGTGCTCGGAGCTCCCTGTCCTTCCTCATTAATGCATGATGTTCATTCTCATTCATTTCTCCCATGCCTCTTGCATCCCTCTGGTGGGGCGAAAGGCTGTTTAAGGTCACACTTCATTGTGTGCGTATTTGGGCCATCTGAGCACATTTGAGGTGTTATTAATGCAGGTTTTGATACCTTAAGTTCTTCCTTCTTAAAAAGCTTTTGCCTCTTGGTAACTCTGTGATGCAAGGGAGAGAACACACTCTGTGGACTTAAGGATTACATTCCAGGCCTGATGGGAACACATACACTGACAGAGGAGAAACAGTAAGGAAGAGACATTTGCCTCAGGTGGATCTCCCACTGCGTGCAAGCCATGTCCTGTGCTGAGTGACCATGGGACAAACCCCATGGAGTGGAGGCTGCAGTCCAGGCTAAGAAGCTCAGTACTAGCAATGAGCAAGATCAAGGTACATAGATCTTGGTAGCACACAGGGTCTGGCATCAGGAGACAGAGAATAGCTTTGCTTATGTGAGGCTAAGGATACATTGCACCTGGGGGCAGCCTTCATTTGCTTCTTGGCTGATTTGAGGTATCCACGGTGATGAGGTGGGGACAGAGATGTGTCCCCATTCAAAGCTAATGTGACACTTTGTACCAAAAAGGGTTGCAGGACCTCACAGTTTCTGATGTATGTTTGAAAATATCAGGCAATAAAGTTCACTTTCTTGTTGCTTGTTTATTTCATGGTCTCCACAGTAGGCCTCTAGAAGTAAGCATTCTAGAAGCTTTGCACAAAATAAATTACCAGAGAGCATTCTGGGAGCCAGTAAGAAACTGATGTGTATTAAGCAGCCAGAATTGTCTGTCAATAGGACTACTCAGAAAGCATGAATCCATAAACTCAAGCAGTTTCTGGGCTTGTCCAGGAGAAAGAAGTCTATATTCAGAACAAAATCTCAATGACAGGGTAGACATATATCCCAAGTTCAGAAGAACAACAGGACATCTGAGGAATGGACTAGCTGGTAAGTACGTTTGTCCAGACCTGCAGGAAAAGTGGTGGAGCCAACAACTCTAAGTATATTGCCTCCATAAATGTTCCCATTGGGTCGCCCCAGCCAGCTAATGCTTACATAGGACAGCTACTTCGTGTTGTTTCCCAGCCATCCAGGAATGTATCTTTACCTCAATTTGTAGTTCTCCTGTGGAGGCCTTCTTCTTATCCAAAGCTGAGGTCATTACAGGCTCATCAAGTATCTTCAGCAAATAGCAAAAATGCTATCGAGGACTGCCCCAAGACAGAAATTCTCATCCTTGTGTTAAGTTCTGCCATTTGTCCCCTGAAGAACTGGCTACTTTGATATGCCCGATTCCTAAATTTCAATTACTCATTTCTTTCTATAGATATGGGAGAGGAAGGCTTGGGATTGACACCCCCACTTGATAAATGGAAAGAAGTAGGGAATGGGGATTATCCTAAGGGTCACAATTACAGCTCCTTGTCCTCTCTCTAGTCTCTTGGTCTAATGCATTTCCTTCCTAGTCAAGTCCTTACAATGACTATCTGTGATTTATTTCTACACTTGCTTACATATCCCTGTCAGGGGACATATTGGAATGAATGTGGACACCCAGCTCCCTTGCCTAAGATCTTTGGATTTGCATAGCATATGATTGATATGCTGGCTTAGTCTTTATTAACTGGTGTGCACGTGTACTTGTACATAGAGCTGGGTTTCATGCTGACATTTTTGGACAAGTTGTCCTAGTTTTATACTTGTTGCTATAACAAATACCCCAGCAAAGAGCAATACACGCAAGGAAGGGTTCATTTGGCTTACCCATCATTGTGGGAAAGTCAAGGAAGGAATCCAAGTAGCTAGTCACATGATACCCACAACCAAGAGCAGAGAGAATAAATGCATCATTGCATGATTGCTGCTAATATTTAGCTAGTTTTCTTCACTTTTACACAGCATGGGGCCCAGACTAGGGAACAATTCCACCTGCAGTGGGCTGGGATTTCCTACCTCAATCAACTCAGTTACAAAAATCCCCTATCGGCATGCCCCAGTTCTAGATAACTCCTCACTGAAGCTCTCCTTCCAGGTGATTTCCAGTTGACAGTTAAAGCCAGCTCACATATAAATACACAATACCTTTCACCACAGCATCTTAATCAACCATCTTCCTCTTTGTCTCTTTGTCTCCCTTCTCATCCCATTATTTTTCTCTGTTCTCCTTCACAGTTTTTCTTCTATATTTGTAACATCCATGATTTTATGTTTCTATATACAATCCAAAATGCACACATGAAAGAAAACATTTTTCTGAGTTTGCTTTAATTTACTTAATATGATGAACTTCAATTGCATGCATTTTCCTATAAATTTTACAATTTCATTTTTATGGCTAAATAAAATTCCATATATATATACATATATATATGTATATATATATATACGTATATATATGTATATATATGTATATATATCAGACTTTCTGTACCATTCCTCTGTGGAGGGCATCTAGAGGGCATGTTAGATTTTTTGAGAGCTTACAGGGCAATTCTGATGTAATGACTTAGAAGCGTGGACAGGACTTTTGAGGTACTAGATTTAGGACTGATTTACAGTGCTTCTCAGCATCACCTGGGAACTTGTTCCAAATTCAATTTCTTGGAGTTCATAGCTGATTAAGGAAATGTATATTCTGGTCTTGGTGCCAGAAACCAACTTTTCAAGTGCCTGTGGTGCAGCCAGCCCCCTGGCCATGCGTCCTCCCAATTGGTTTATGATGTGGAACATGGTGACCAGCTGTCTTCTATTTTCTGTGAAGCCAGAGCTTGGAAGAAATCTATTTCATCCCAAATGATAGTACAAGACATTTAGATCTGAATGAAAAGATGGATTTCCCAGTGGTGCAGGTTGCCCAAGCAGAAAGAAAGAACAGAAGGAGGATTTTGGAATTCGATGGGGGGTGGGAGTAAGCTGGAGTACTAAATCATCAAAAAGAAAACAAACAAAAAGGAAAAGGAAGAAACTGGTCTCAGGAGGAAGTGGAGAGTGGAAATACAGTCATCTGACTTCCCTTGAACCATTTCTGGTCCTTTCCTGTGCTTTGAGGTGAAGGGTGGTGTTTTCTGAGGTGGCATCTTTAATTTCTGCTGCAGATTACAGTGCAGCTGCCATTGCCCAAACGGCTATGCTACTCTGGGAACTTTCCACAGCAGGAACATGAGGCTGGGTCATTACACAGTGACTGGGCTACTTAATCGACATCATTTCCTGCTGCTACTATTGTTACTTTCAACATTATAATGTTGAAAGAACATTATAAGTAGATAACTTGTATGTTTAAATAAGAGAATAGTAACCAGCTTTCCTAATGCCCTTTGTTGTAGGATTGTTCAAGATGGCTGGTCTTGTGCTTTCCCACTATCCCATCCAGTGGTTGTCTGGATTAGATTTCATTGGACTTTATGATGATTATTTTAAAAAGAATGCTTATTTCAGGACCGTGGGCTGTTGAGGGAATGAATGGACAGTAAGTGTGCTTAAACTGAGAATGTATGTGATAACTGTGATTATGGGGAAGCAACGTAATTCCTTGTGCCAGACTGGAGGCCACTGAGGAAGCTCAAGGAAAGCTGTGGGGAACTGAAGCTTGTGCCAAAGTGACGTGAGTCGTCAGTCACCAACTCCAAAGTGCTTCATCACTCTTGCCAACTGTCCTACTTTTAAAGTTTATCGTTTTAATTATACCATGGTTTCTTTTCATTCAATAGCTGTTTTTGTGTGTGGACTATGGTCTTATCTTACTTTTGCTATTCCCATCACTTGGTGAGGAGACACCTGTGTCTAAAATGTTTGTGAAGATGCTGAGACAGGACAAAAAAGGAGGGAAGAAGGTACGGTTCACTGCTTTAGCCTGAGACAGGGCAGGGAGGGCGTGTTTTGCCTGCTAGGCCATCAAGATGATTAGTCTAGTGGGTACCTTCATGGTGACCAGGTGCCATGTGAAACTCTTGAACCACACTGGACAGAATATTCCAAAGAGAGAGCAGTCCATCTACCAGGAGAGTGGCTTGTGAGGGTTACAGCAGCCATGAGGGGATGGGCTGCTCTCTCTCTCCCCATTCACCTGAAACCTCTTTGGTCAGCCTGTGGAGTTGAAAGGGGATGGGCAGGTGGACCTGGGTTCTATGTCTGATGTCCAAGAATAAAAAAGGGGGATAGATTTCCCCGACCGGTAACCTTGTTGTGTAGGATGTTCTTTCTAGGTTTGGCTTGTTTGCTTTTAGCAATTTGTCTAAAAGAGCATGAGAGATTTGGAAGCTAGAGGAAAAGCAAACAACAGTAGCAGTGAGTGGGAATCCTGCCCACTCTGTTCCCATGCTTGGTCCAAAAATCAGAGACCAATTGGAAGGAGAAGTTTGGTGGCCTAGAATGTGTCATGAATCATCATGGAGTGCGCTGGAAATTGTTGGAGGACTGCTTTGGCCATTGGAGGTGACTGACAAAGAAGCCAAAAATAAAGGAACAAGAAGAAGCAGGAGTTAAAAAATATCAGGTTGAAGTAATTCCATAGGTATTAAGAGAACAGCAATAAAATATTCAGAAAGTTATTTGAATGTTCTAATTAAATAGTGACATGGCTTAATCATAGTGGGGTCAACTTAACTAACACTGTATATGGAAGTAACTGAGATGAAAAACCACTTCTAACTCTGTAACCTGCAAGGTCACCTCAGGCAGTCACCTTGCAGTGCACTGGTAGTGTGACAACAGACCTCTGAGCCTTCTCTAGTCTGGAGTCTGGACACATTATGATTCCTACCCTCTTAGGAAAAGAGTTCACAGCCAGATCTCCGGTCACAGATGATACCCCTCCCAGGGATGTATTTTCTTCTTCCTTGAAGTTCCTGTAGATCTGACCCACTTTAGCTCATGAATTCTGAGCATTACCATGCTCCAGCATTGGGCTGCAGTGGAGACTAAAGGGCAGACCCCTTGCCTTGCTTAGTCCTATAGACTTCCACATATGGAAAGAGCAACCCACAACATTGTTAGAAGAGCAGGTCAGCCCTTTCTCATTCAACATATCCACACAGAATGATCTACGCAATATCCCATGCTTGTACGCATTGTGCAGCTTCTAAGTGTATCTGCAGACTCTCAGAAGAAATGAGAGTGGATATCTCAAGCAAGAATTCTTCAGACCACCTTGTCCATGAAGACTCCTACTTTTACTTAGTTTCAAATAATCTATGAACAGTAAATTACAGTGACTAACTTCTAGGTTAGAGCTCTCTGCTGTGCTGTATCTTCTTTCTGTGATTGTGTTCTGCTGGTTCAGCCTTAGTTATCGCTGGCCACAGTCAGGATGCATAGTGAGAGCTGTCCTGACCTGTGTCATAATGGCCCAAGCATCCCACGTGAACACCTCTCTACAGTTCAGTTTCTTCTTCTTCTTCTTCTTCTTCTTCTTCTTCTTCTTCTTCTTCTTCTTCTTCTTCTTCTT
>CAJQZJ010004687.1:8393341-8405348 GCA_907164525.1 Lophiomys imhausi | reverse complement strand
TGTGTGTGTGTGTGTGTGTGTGTGTGTGTGTGTGTGTGTGTGTGTGTTAGAAATAAATAGCTGACACACTCATTTGTTCTATATTTTCTGAAAGTCAAAAGTGACCTTCAGCCATATCAAATAGGAACATCTCATCAGGATTTCTGAAGAAGTACAAGTTAAGAATGAAGGAAACAATGAAAACAAAGACTAGCTGGTCCAAACTTTGTCTATCCTGAAATTTCATCCCCAATAAGGAGGTCTGTGACACTGTCTTCCTTGTAATTTCCACACATAAGGTAACTTTTTTTTGAGATAGGGTCTCACTATGTAACCCTGGCTTGCCTGGAACTCCCTATGTAGACCATGCTGACTTAAAACTCAGAGATCTGCCTGCCTTTGCCTTCACAGTGCTGGAATAAAAGGTGTGTGCCACTATATGCAGGGGTAACTTCTGATTTAAAGAAATGGTTGAAATGCTTGGTGTCATCCCTATGCTGTATTCCAGCATTGTTCCAAGGAAGAGGGAATGGCCACCATTGGCCTTGCCACTTGAATATTGTCTTTGGATACCTTGCCAGACAGCCAGACAACCAGTGGCCCCCTTTAAATAAATCACAATCCCTTAACAAAAGTATCTCTGAGTATTGAGTTTGTCTTATATTAATAAATTATTATGCCCAGGTGAGCCAGGGTACCCCAATAGAGAACAAGACTTGAAATTAATGACATGGATATTTCTCTTTTCCTTATTTAAAATTAATACAATAAAAGATGACAGAAATTAAACTAATGTAATCATTTTTTACATAGAAATAAGCAAATGCAACTTTACAGGTTGTTTCAACAATTGTGAGTCCACTGAAACTGTGTGGGTCAGCAACCTCCAATTGCCTTTCTTTGCTGTTGTTTGAATGCTGACATACTTCATTCATCAATCATTGCACTGATATTTACTGACTGCCTATAATAGTCCATGCATCATGCTTAACTCCGGGCATAAAGCTAAAGACACGGTATCTGGAGCTCTTGTCCTATCCCATGGCAAGAAGTAGAATAGCTATGAGCAAATGCAGCTATCTGTGCTCCCCAAGTATTAAAGATTCCTGATGGCATGTTACAGGAACATGTAACAAATAATCCAAGGCCAGAACATTGTGCTCCATCAGGAACGTTTACACTGAGCACTGAATGAGGGCACACTAGTTGGAAATGTAGAATAAATGTGCCCTAGGCCAGGAGAACAAGTTAAACAAATGTCGTAAAAGGGGTATCTTCTTGATATTGCATTGGCTAGGTCATGGAGTGCTCACTCCGGATTTTCTAGGGTCCTGTACTGTCTTCTGTGGAGTTTGAACAATAAGGATGAAGGGAAGCCATTGTAGGACATTACCCATAACTGAGAGTCTAAGAACAAGTTGGGCGTGGGATGATTAGACAGAGGAAGACCAAGTAAGCCACTGCAGTGGGCCCGGAAAGATTTAGTGACTGGAGTTAGGACAGTGCCAGTCAAATATTCAGGTGTTTGGTTTTGAAATGCAGTCAAATATAGTCAGAAGGAGAGAAGAGTCAAGAATGACTGTAGGGATCTTAGGGGTAGTAAAGGGATTATCAGAATAACCTTGGAAGGAAACATCAAAGATATTAGTTATTGATTTAGACCTTTAACTGTTCAGAAAATCTTACTTGAAATATGCTAGTAAAAAATCGATTCATTGTAACAAGGGAAAATAAAATCAATATATGGCAGAAATCAAAAACTGTGATTTAATGGTGAGATGGAATGAAGGGTGGGATGAATCTAGCCTCCTTTACAGGGAAGGCCAAACACCTGACATTGTGCTTCTCAGAAGCCCAGGGTAGAAGGCAAATGTGATTCATGGCATTCATAAGTAAGACGAAACCAATTGCTTCGAGAGGCCCCATCCTGCCTGATATTGAGACCAAAGAGAAATTTCTCCAATAAGGTTTTCTAGAAAGGATGCTGTCCGGTGTCAAGAACAACATCCTCATCATAAACGCAGTGATAACCTTCATCTGCTGCTTCCAGTCCTATCCTTCAGTGGAGACCAGAGCACCAAGCCAGACAAAATTGACTGAAAATCAATTCTGTGAGAAAAGGGAGTGTTTTCATCAGATTTGACCTGAAGTGATCCAGATTTGTCACTTTGCTGTCCTCTGCCTCTAATTCCAGAATGACACCCAGGGGAATTTTTTTTTTTTCTTGTTTTGTGTTTGTCGGTGGGTATACACACATTCCTAGTGTGTTTTAGATTCCAAACTAAGAAAAACCAACTGGCATGAGAAATACCCCCAGCTTTAGAAGAGTACTCCTCCATAGGTATGTGTCTCTCAGGCCAATTTTTCAAAGATATTTCTGGATTAGTGAGAAGCTGGAGGTTTTCTAAGTGGAAGCCAGCTGCTTGGTGTTGTCAGCGAGGACTAAGCCTTTCCAGCCAAGCTGGGGTGGAATTAAGCATCTCTCATGGACGCTGTAGTGTTTAACAGTGAGATATGTCTCCATAGAAGGATGCCTGGCTTTGCTTAGCAATGAGCTGTAGAAATAGTCCCAAGCAGCCCAGAGTACCCCCTGGAAAGTAATTTGGAGTCCATTATAACACAGGCAGATGGGAAATGGAGGTCCCAGAGTTCCCTGTTTTAAGGCACAACTTTAATCTTTATTTCAGAAGAATTTTAAAGCAGCCATAACCAAATACCCACTTTGGTCATAAAAAATAAAAATCTCAATAAATAGAGTATCCAGAGAACACAGTCCTGTACAGTATCATCGAACTATAAGCTGAAAAAAAAAGATAATGCAGTTTTTTAAAGTTTCCATGAAAATTTTCACTAAAATCCCAGGTTGTTTGAGCCTAGGAACAGTAGGAACAGTAAATCTTTATTATCTTTTTAACAACATAAGAATATGGACAGCTCTGGAAAGCAGTTTTGCTACAGTGTGATAGCTTCGTCATTAGACTGTCAGCTATACCTTTGGTTTGAACTACCTAGGACAAGAGACTGGATGCTGTTCTATAGTCATCTAAGGAGAGCTAGTGAGTGAGGTCAGAGATCAGTGGGAGGAGCTTAGAATTCTGTTCCCTACCTTTAGATCACTGCTTCTCTCTTTGAACTCAGTATATTCCTCTTCTGCCATGGTTTCTTCTGCTACAAAAAGGTTCAGACAATAGGGTGTGGCCTCTGAGAGTTTGTTGTGAGGGTTAAATGCAACAATTTGGGAAAGATCTTGCAAGAGTCTTGACTACGGAGAGTGGCTGCTATTGCTCACCTTGTGTCCCATACACCTCACAAACACTGGCTGTGAGACAAGTCAGGAGGTGGGGCCCAGGGAAGCTCAGTAATTCACCCCTTGTGTACCAACTCTAGACCCATGTTTAGATAGGCTTAAATGATAGTTTCTTTGACTCAACTTTGACAGCTACAAAGTGAAGGATAACAGTTAACTGAACATGAACAGTCCAGTAGAAAAGGTCTGTGGATAGTGACTGTGGCCCCTAAAAAGGGCTCAGCATGCCCCAGGTCAAAAGAGGTGTTAAAAATAGTACATGGTTAATTTGGAAACTGTGTATTTGTTCTTCCTAATACTATTTTGCAAATAATAAGTATTGTATGTATGATGGTGCTGGTTATTCTATATTCATTTTAATATTCTGTGACTTAGTCATATTAGGTGTTTAGAACATACTGAACTAATAATTGGAATGTTCAAATAATTCATGTTTATTGAATTTCTACCTGTTTCTTTCAAGATTTATCTACTGAATATTTCCTAATTATCATTTGATAAGGGGATGATGCTGTAACAGTAGGGGTTTTCAAAGTGTACTGGGAGCATTACCAAGCTCTTCAGAAGATGGTATCCTAGAGGATACTTGTTGCTTTCCTCCACATCCATCCCTGCCTATTTGAATTCATTTTGAAGAGAAGAATAGTGTGCTGCTAAGTTCAGGCACCCTTCTTACCCAGTATGACATTCTCTCGCTGCTTTGAAGGCTGCCCAAGAGTTAGTCCATGTGTTAGCTGAGATGTTAATTGTTGCAGCTAAGAAATCCCTTGTATCTATAACATAGATGAGTTTCAACATCAGAAAGTACACTACCTTCTGATGATGTCATGAATTTTTTAAGCTGCTTTTACAGCAATGGTTGTGATTTTAAAAATCAAGCATTATGTAAAAGTGAATGTTGACTAGGTCATGGTAGTGTTGAGTTGCATGGGGTTGAAATGCTACTAGAACCTCACTGGTTTGTAATTACAGAAAGAGTCAAATAATGAAAACTCTCTCTCAACTTACCAAATGAGTCAGAGTTCCTTCCACACCCCACTGTCTCACTGGAATCACCAGATACTTCTGGAAAGATAGTATAAACCGAAGAATGCCGTGGATTGAGACAGGATGGGTGCTGCTGCTCTGGAGTGTGTCTATGTTCAGGGGCCATGGTATAAACTGCCTAGGTTGTGTTCATACTCTGACTTAGGCACAGGAAAATAAAGTATGTAAAAGGAAAGCCCACCATCTTGAAATGTGGCACTGGCGCTCTCCCTCCAAACAATCCCTTTCTTGTACATTCCCTACCGTTGCTTGGACTTTTCTTTCACAATTCCATCTACATCTTCATACACACACATAGCATACTTTGGTTCTGTTCACTTTTGTAATTTTTAATGTTTGTAGCTTCATCTACTCAGTCCTGTCATCTTGATTTTTTTCTCTATTCCAACTCTCTCATGTACCATCTAATGTTGACTTTTGCTATTATTGTTATCATCATTGGTTTGTTGATTGGGGAACAGTCTCACTATGTAGCCCAGGCGGACTCCCAATTCTTCTGCCTCAGCCTCCCAAATATATGATTACAAATATGCATGTCTATATCTGGCTTGCTGGTTTAACTTTGAGGGTAAAAACTGACTTGAATCTATGACTGAGACCCACCTCCTGAATTTTCTCTAGAACTTACTAAAAAGTCAATAGCAATCATTTTCTTATCTTTTATTGGCCAAAATAATCTCAATCATGAACCAAGAGTACAATGATAAGTTTGCAGTTATTAAACACACCTCTTTTTGGTGTGGCAGTTCTTCCAACTGGGTACCCAGTATTCAACCAGGGAGGGTGGAACACATGTGAAGAATGTGCATCTTGGTGAGACCTAAACATGAGCTGAGCAGAGATAATGACAATAGACACCCTAAAACAGACAGGGGAAACCCCGTGATTCCTCTACCCTACACAAAGAGCTACTGGCAGCTGAAGAATGCTGAGAACAGGAGAAATAGTCTTCGCAGGGAAGAGCACACCAATTGGTTATCCAATACCAAATGATCAGCCCTGAAAACATACATACAAATAACATTATATAGATTGAACAGGTTATATTTATGTATTTAGGAATATATGTATATTATAAATGTGTGTGTGTGCATGTGCATGTGTAAAACAACAAATAATGAAAAAAGAGGCCATGAATTTGAAAGAGAGGAAGGTAGGGTATGTGGAAGGATTGGGAGGAAAGAAAGGGAGGGAAAAATGATATAATTGTATTCTCAGATTTAAAAACATAAAAGAAATAATTTAAAAAAGCTTGCCTATCCCAGTATCAACTCCTACTGATATTCAGGATACTAAAGGGTGTGGTGGCTTCTGGGATAACTTCTAATCCCAAATCTGCTGGTATTTAGCAATAAATGCGTGGAATGCTAGAGAACATAAATAACCTCAGTAAAACAGTTCATTAAAACTTGAATGCATCCCAAAACTTGAATGCATCTCTTTTAAAACCAGTATCTCCCACACACATAATCTTGGCTGGAAAGCATGTTTATATGTGACATGTAGAAGACAAGCTTGTTTTGCTGCCCATGGTTACCAGCATCAATTTGTGCTTCTGCTATCTTTGCCAGTGTCACCTACACTCCTTCCTTGTTGGCTCTCTGCACTTAATGCTAGTGTATTTTGATCCTGGCACACCTGGCACACATAATCAAATCAGGAAGAGAATCCACCAAAACAAATCTTGTTTTAAAATGCCACAATGAATTGTCATAATCTGTACACCAGTTTGAAAATATTAATTAGGGCAGTGGTAGCCCACACCTTTAATCCCAACACTCACTTCGGAATCAGAGGCAGGGGCAGGCAAATCTCTGTGAATTCAAGGCTACTCTGCTCTGCAGAGCAAGTCCCAGGACAGCCAGGGCTATATAGAGAAACCCTATCTCAAAAAACAAGAACAGAGAATTAATAAAAAGTTAATGAGAGTTTTAACATTAATGGCTTCCATATTGTAATTTGTGTAGCATTTGGTCACTGATAAACATGACCAAATTTTTGTTTTGATATAGGGTCTCTCTATGTAGTCATGTCCTGGCACTCGTTATAGACTGGGATGGCCTTGAACTCACAAAGTGTGGGATTTAAGGCATACTTAAATCCACTACATCTGGAACAGATAAAAGTTATTGATTGAAATCATCTAATTCACTAAGGAAAAAAATAAGAAATTAAATAAATCAAGGGCATATTTTGTTATTCCATAATTATTGTTCAGAGCAGCTTAGATATTAGGAAAGATGCCTCAAAAAATAATGGTGTTTTCCTACGAAAAGGTATGTTGTGCACATGCACTTTCATTAAGTTTGTGAACAGATGAATAAGAACACAGAAGGGTTAGGTTTAATGAAGACCTTCATAAAGCAGATAGAATATTTTCACAATTTAACACTTGTGTTTTAATCAGCAAGTAGTTAGAATTTGCTGGAGGTGTTTCCCCTTAGCAACTGGTATTGGAAAGCTAACCAGACAGAAAAGGGGACCTGGGCATGGGACATGCAGAACAAATACACAATACACAACATCTATTAAGTGCTAGGAGAAGGAAGGACTCTGTTCTGGGCGGTAGTAACAGGGATGAGACTGAGACTCACTTGGATGGGCAGGAGTTTCCTTAGCTGAGTATTGCTGGCTTAAGATAGTTCAAAACAAAGGAAAGGAAGACAAACTAATTTAACTTCCACAGATGAAGGATCCATAATTGTGGCTTTCATTTATCTTGGAAGTGATCAATGTGGAAATTTCTCAATCAGCAACTTTTGATGGCTTGGTATACTTGTCCTTCAGAAAAATATTTATTATAGGTGTTCTATAAATACTTGTTGACTTAAATTGAACTTTGATACCTTGTTCCTTTCATGAACAGCCCCTCTGTTGATGCAGGGTTGCTCTGGAAACAATCTTGGTTTGGTTCCTACATCAATGGTTTTACATTCAATTTTTAAACCATTCTCCAGGTTTTAAACCTAGATTTGGGGAAAATGCACTTCTCAGTGAGGTCCCCTTATTTTCAAATAAGAAACAAGTTCCACCGCAATGCCTCTCTCTACTCACAATAAATTCTCTGCCTGTGGAAAATGGCAGTGAGTACACAGACACTGTTATTATAATTTTCAGTCTTCTGGTCAGTGTGATTAACTGAAATGCTGGCTCCTTTGCCTTTTTTTTCATTAAAATATCTCAAAATGTTCAGACACCTGCACAGAAATTGTCATGCCCTCTACCTACAACTGAAGACAGTAACAATTCCTTTAAACTGTTACTGGAGAGCAGTGTTTCTGGCTACAAGCCCCTGAAGTCTGCTCACCGGGTCAGTGTGGTTCTTACTCTTGTACTCAGTGATAAAAATGGCAGGGAAGAGAGGAGTCTGGAAAGACAGTGGTTTGAAGCAAGCTAATGAAAGCCTGGGGTTCGGTCTGAGGGTGTTTTGTGGCTCTTTCTGTAAGGGGTCTCTGTTTCTTAAGGCTCTTTGTACTCATTAGGAATCTTACACACATTTTTTTATTTTATTCTTCTTTCATACATTACATCTTCACCACAGTTTCCCCGCCCTCCTCTCCTCTTGTCCCTCCCCTCACCTCCGCTCTCACCCAGTTCCACTTCTCCTCCACTTTCCCTTCAAATAAAAGAACAGGCCTCCCAGGGTTATCCATCAAATATGACTTAACAAGAAGACTAAGCACAAACCTTTTTATCATGGCTAGCTGGGGCAACCCCATAAGAGGAAGAGGGTCCCAAGTGCAGGCAAAGAGTCAGAGACACTCTGTTCCACTCTCACTGTTAGAGGTCCCATAAGAACACCAAGCTACACAACCATAATATGCAGAGGACTTAGCTCAGATACACAAATCTCTGTGTTTGTCACTTCAGTCTCTGTGAACCCCTAACAGACCTGTTTAGTTGATTCTGTGGACTGTGTTCTTGTGCTATCCTCCCCTCCTCTGGCTCCTACAATCCTTCCTCCCCCTCTGCTGCAGTATTCTCCTGAGTTTGTCGAGTGTTTACCTGTCTTGCACACTGGGGATTTCTCTCTTTTTCTTTTCTCTATCCTTCTTTCTCTCCTATGTAGGTGGGAAAAGACTTGAGAAAAAATGGGATATAGACATAATATAGGAATGATAAAGAAAAGGGGATAGATTATTGAATATGCTCTTATATCTTTGTATATTGATACAAAATTAAGATTATATTTGGCTGCATCGGTATTGATCTTTGTATATTGATACAAAATTAGGGTTAACTCCTTTTAAGGTATTGTACCTATGGAATACTTAAAAATGTAAGATGAAGTTTTGGCCTTTTGATAACAACTGTCACAAACTGTTTAGGATAATTAAGAAATGCAAACTAATAGTCATTCAAACATGTCATTTTGTTAGGTACTAGTGTAGTGTATCACAGATGTTTTCTAAGTTAATCAGAAATAGAGTTGCTACGAGAGAAGCAACAATTGCTTATCCAAATATATGGAGATAGGTGGTCTTCAAAAATCTCAAGAAATCTGCAGAATATGGCATTCAAATATTTTTTTTAACTTAAGATTTTTTTGATATTGAGACATGTCATCTCCTGACAGCACCCCCCATTCTACTCCAAGTAGATGATGAGCATCAAAGAATCTCCATTTGGAGATGGCTGCATTAGTGGCAAGCTTGTCAATGGTCAAGAGAAAGTCATCGCTTCAACTGTAGACAGAATGATGTCCGAAAAGGACAAAACTTGAAAGCAGGTAAGTTGACACCCTAGCTCTTCCAAGACAGGGTAGGCAAGTCCTTCATCATTCCTGCTTTACAATTAATGTCTGTCAGAGATAGTGGGCCAAAGGCTGATGATAGATGTTCCAATGTATTGAGAGAAATTGGGGACTTTCCAGGCAGCCAGTTGTCTGTCATTTCTTTGTTTTGGAAGCTGCTTGCTCTGCATTTCCTGTTTATTCAGGTCTCTGATGTGGTTGAAGACCACATAGTTATATTCTCACAGTTAAATTTTAAGTTGTTTAGGAATGAAAAGGATGTTCTAGGTTTAAGAAGATGTTTTTAAGTTGGTAATGCAAGTTATGATGGAAACTGAGTTAAGTATAGAACTTTAAACTCAATCAGATATATAGATAATGGAATATTAATATCAGTTGCCAGTTATGTAAGTAGTGGACATTGGAAATGTATGTTATACCCTATAATTTTCATAATTGTGGCCTAATTGTTCTTACTGTTTTGTACTGAGTTTATTGTTATAAGAAAAAGAGCCTTTTATTGGACTAAAAGGAGGAAAAGATATACCCTAAATTAAAAAACAGCAACAGCAAAAAGCAGATAAGAGGGTAAATGGGGAAGAGGATAGGAGTAGGGGACCAGAAAGGGGAGGTGGGAGGGAACTTTGACTGAGATATAACTTGAAGAAATAAATAAATGTTTTAAAAAAAGATTTAAAAAATAACACAACAAAACAACAACAACAAAAAGAAAACAAAAAAAGCAAAGGTTGTGATCTCAGACTAGGAGTAAGTCCTTTCACCTCTCTGCCTTTCAGAACACAGTATACACATGAGCAAAGCAGTCTGTCTTTTCTAGCAGTTGTTTCTGCTGTGGGTCTGCAGAGTTGTCCTTAGGTAGTGAAGTTATTAGGGAAACTCTATTGCTGCTCTCTCTCTTTCTGGGCATGGACTGACTCTTGCCTGTCTTTTGGAGAACTTGCCAGGGCCTTCCCATGTCTTTAGTACAAGCTTCATTTGTATAAGGGTAAATCATTATGGATGGTTGGCAGCCACAATGTGGTTGCTGGGAATTGAACTCAGGACCTCCGGAAGAGCAGTCAGTGCCCTTAACTTCTGAACCATCTCTCCAGCATAAGGGTAAATCATAAAAGCAAGGGGCAGGCCGACTTCAGTGTGCTCTGAGTATATTGCTTACCTTGTTGTCATGACAAAATACCTGAGAGAATTTACATCAGAAACAGAATTTCTTTTGACTCATTGTTTGAGACAATAGAAGCCACAATGGAGGATGGCTGAAAGGCCTGGGTCC
The DNA here is from genome assembly GCA_907164525.1 of Lophiomys imhausi. Lineage (NCBI taxonomy): Eukaryota > Metazoa > Chordata > Mammalia > Rodentia > Muridae > Lophiomys > Lophiomys imhausi. The sequence goes on along the minus strand of CAJQZJ010004687.1, from coordinate 8,394,992 downwards.
CTGGTGGCAGGAAATAGAGAAGTAAATAATTACATAAGAATTAGAATTGGGCCAGTCTATAACCATCAAATCCTGTCTCTACAGATGTATAACCAACTAGGCCCCATGATATTTCCTGTCTTTTGCTGATTTAACCAATTCCTTGGCAAGTTCTATCACCCAGGTCTTTGAATCCACCCTTGTTGTCCTTGCTCAGTGTGACTCTTTTTTTTTTTTTTTTTTTTCTCTCTGTGGCCAGAGCCACCATCACTTCTCCCTAGGTTCAAAGACTCTCTGTTTTCTGCCACAGTTCTTGCCCTACAGCAGCAATAGATGATCGTTAGGGACAATAAATAAAACTGTAGCTGACTGCTTAAAATCTTCTACTAGCTTCCCAGAATAAAACCCAAATTTAACATGGTCCTTCCCTCAGTCTGTATTGGCCCTGTCCATTTGTCCTGTATCTGCTCATTGAATACACCAGGGCAAATTCCAAGTATCAGCTTTGTGCACTGGTATTCTTCTCTGTGTGAAAGGCTTACCACTCAAGTGCTTTCTAACCTGGAGCACCTAGGGAAAGACCCTGTTCATGTCAGCATACCTGACCTCTTTCTATGCTGTCTGCCCACTTCAGTTCCTCATTAGCCCTGTTGTCTTTCCTGCATTTCTGCTTTCTCACATAGTTTCTGCATCCCCAGAGCTATACTAGAGCAGGTCAAGGGCTGGTAAAGGGAAAATGGAAGGAAAACACATGGGGAAGCAGGGTAGCACCTGAAATGCTCAGTGTGACTCAATTTTTTGTGTCTTGAGTGCTCCTGAAAATGATCCTTTTCTCATGATCTAGGTAGACAGAGACAGAAATTACCATGGATAATTTAAAGACTTCATTTTCGTTAACAATTTCTTCTGTGTTGAGTTTTGCTAACACCATTAACTTTTATTTCAAGAAACTTAAATGATGCTTTTGATTTTTTTTTTTAACTCAGTTGAGGAAATTTACTTAGGAATGACACTCCTGAAGTAGTTTCTGAGTAGGGGATAATGACTTTGTTCAGAAAGGGCACTAGGCCTGCTGTAGAGAAAGATATGGCATCATGAGTGCCCACTGCAGTTTGAGCGGCGCCTGCCTCCGGCCTGCAGTTGAAGTGCTTTGATTGGCTTGGGTCTCTGATCCCTGTATTTGGCCTTCTTGGCAGAGCATCATACTGGCTAACCCTGTGATCAAGGAGCAGAAATGACTACAGTAACTGAGTCTGTGCTGGGCACTGCAAAGACCAGTCAGCTTGGGATTTCCAAAGTCATCTCTATTTATTATCTGTCACATGGAAACAACAATCTCTTGGGAGATTTACAAATACCCCATGTCATGGGACTGGAAGTATAGCTGAATGGTATCATGCTTACTTATCATGTGTAAGGCTTTAGGTTTGTTTAATCTTCAGCACGTGCACGCACACACACACACACACACACACACACACACACATACACACACACACATACACACATACACACACACACATACACACACACACACATACACACATACACACACACACACACACATACATACACACACACACACATACACACACACACACATACATACACACACACACACACATACACACACACACACATACATACACACACACACACATACACACACACA
>CAJQZJ010004687.1:8381419-8393241 GCA_907164525.1 Lophiomys imhausi | reverse complement strand
ACACACACACACACACACACACACATATACGTAAAGCATGTTGTTGAGCCTGCAGCTGTGGAGTGCTTGCCTAGTTTGTACAAAGCTCTGGGTTAAGTCCTCAGTACCACAAAAATTAAGTAAAATATTCCATGATAATTGCCTAGCATTATGATTTGTGTGTGCTTATGTGATAGATATCTTTATTCTATATTTATGACATCATAAAGGTCCTTTGCCATTATAGAATCAAGCTTTATTTTTCAGTTCATGTTGTTGGCCAAACCCCATACACATTATCTATGTAAGTGCTTCCCAAAAGCACAAACTCAAGAGATATAATTTACATGGAATATGTGAGGCAGTTAGTAGATTAAAGTCTGCTAAGGGGAGTATTAGTTAAGTGGAGACTAGATAATTACCCATGGAAGAGAAGCTACAGAATACAAAAGCAGACATTAAGAGATATGGAGGGGCGGGAGAAAAGGCGCAACACATAAAATCACTTTCTTCCTTAACCCAGTCCCTGGAGTCCACAGTGGAAAGAGAAAACCAATCCCCAAGGCTGACCTTGGATCTGCACACTTTTGTCATGTCACATGTGTGCCCACATTCACATGCACACAAACACAATAATAATAAGAATCATAATCATAATAACAAATATAGAAAAATTGAAAGACATAGGAAATAGCATGAGAAAAGTTCTACTGAAAAACAGATCTTAAATGCTTTAAAACCTCTAAGTTAGAATGTTGTTCCATTAATTTTTTTCTTTGATTTTGGCACAAGGCATGTTTCTTGCTGCTGTGTTCATTGTAAGAAACAAATTACCAAACTAGAGAATAAGTACAATGGGGAAGGGTGGTCATGCTGCCAGGGTAGCCTCGCTTCCCATTAGTGAATATTTCTATCCAAAAATATCCATCTTGGAGTCGCTTTACAATGAAGAAGATTTTGACTTCTAACTAATATATTTATATCTATATCTATATCTATATATCTATATATCTCTAGCTCTACCTCTACCTCTATATCATTACTTCTATATATCTATATCTATATTTTTGACTTACTGGCTTTTTCAGGGCTGGGACTTGAACCTAGGGCCTAAGCAAGTTCATCACCACTGAACTCTATCCTCAGTCCTTGAATATGTGGGGGTGAGATTTGATTTTGACTTTGTTTCTTTATAGGAAAAAAAAAAGTGGTTTCAGGTTCCTAACTATCCATCTATTTCAAACAATACTTGAAGCAAAAATATGTAGTAGACATATTTAGAATTGGATGAGGTTAGCTCAATTTATATTAAAATAACTAAACTCAACACCACGCTGTGATAGATTCAAAGGCCCCAGTGTTGGTATTTGAATATGTTCTTCACTAACCTTTCAACTTGTCCAAAATGTAGACTACGGATGAATCCAGTGTCCATAAGCATGCAGAGCAGATATGACCGGCCTCTGTCATGTCATTGGTGTAGAATACATATTTACTAGGTCAATGAATTAATAAGAAATTCTAGTAAGATTAATTAAAAGGAAAAAAATGTTTAAAAGCCAGGGCCTTTTTGGCACCTGGTTGTGTTTTCCCAGAATGATGTCACACTGTCCATCAGTGTGCTGGGTTTAGCTATATACCTTTGGGTGCTGCTCAGTGATGGGAGGAGAAATTCATTAAAGATTGCTTAAAACATGCTTTCTGCTGGTTAAAATTAGACTCTGCATGTTTCAGCCTCAGAAGCTCGTCTCATCTCATCATGGCCTCTCCTTAGCTGAGCCCAGCTGTGCCACAACTGAACCTTTGGACCCAGCAAGTCAGCTCAGAGTTCTTAACAGGAAACTCTCTCTCTGAAGGTCCTGTCAAGATTTGCTGCTTTACTTTGAGAAAGTAAGCAGAAAAGCTCTTGCATCTTAGTTGGGACTCTTGCCCAGGACAGGCATGCCTGGCTGTGTGCAGGGAAGGAGGAGTCAGGTTATTATTCATCCCAGTAGCAGCACAGCCCATACATCTTGCTGTCTTGCCATGGCCTCCCCAGCCCTGTCCCTCTCTGGAAGTTCAGCTCAACTGAAACGCCACTCTGCACAGCTCAGGGATTCCCTCCCCTGAGCCTGGTTTCAATGTGTGTTGCATTCTGTGACTATGTGTGATCAGAGACTGAAGAATTTCCTGTTTCTCCTGAACTTTCTTAACAAGGGTAACTATGTTCTGGTGGGTTTTTTAAGACTGAGGCCAGATTAGGGATGCCCTCCTCCTTGTATCACTCCCTCACCCTTGCTGACCTTCCCAATATGACCTCCTGTTATGCGCCAGGGTAATTAGAGGCAAAATGCAAACAGAGAGAAAGTCAGCTTCCTTTCCTTCTCACATACAACACTGAGCACAACACCTTCTTTAGTTCTCTCTCAGTAAGCTCCATCAGCCCAGAGGGCCATAGTCTTGTCTCTTCCACAGCCTCACCCTTAAGTAGAAACTGTTTGCTCTGAACATTGAAAAGAATGGCCTGTCTGTCCTTTCTTCCCTTACTAGCCATCAGCATGTTCCAAAGGACTTGACAATGCTGATTTTTAGTTCTTCCAATCCCCTTTTTTAAAATTACCATTTCATTTCATCTCTCTCTCTCTCTCATTCATTCTTTCTTTCTTTTTGCTTTCGAATTTCATATATTGGAACTGTATTTATTTTTAATGTGAAACCAATCTCTTTGTCTTCTGAAAAGTAAGCAAGAAGGGGAAGTCAATCCTGACAGCAAGAGAAGCTCAGGAGTTCAAACTTTGCAAAGTTATGCAAAGAAAGGTACCTTCCTGATGAGGTCGAATTTGAGCAAACCTCACAGATTTAAAGCCACAGCAACAAGTTTCTGCATCCCTGCTGTGGCTCCTTGTAAGGCTCCTTCGCCAGGGGTTCACTCTGAAAGTGCAGCTCATCAGGGACTTGACTCTGCAGATATTGCGCTAAAATAATGGACTTTGGAAAATAATCTTGGCAAGCTTTGTGTCCTTTTAAACATTTTTGATCAGGCGTAATAACATTTTATAGTCTCATGGTTTGTGAAATGCCTTTTCTGTACATTTCCTCATGACAGTGTTTATGTGGCGTGTCTAATTAGCTGCAACACAGCAGATGAGTTGTTTAAGCCCGTCTGGCATGCTGTAATTTTTTTCTAAGTTCCTCATCTGCTAAGAAATATATTTGTCAAGGTTTTAAATTTCAGGAATCAAAAGTCTATGATGGATCCTATTCACTATAGGAAAACTATAAAAGAGCAGGGAACCATTTTCCAGACTGTCCAGGGGAAGTGGAGACAAATATTGAAATGTTTTGCACTTTAATTTGAGAAAGAGTACCAAGATCAGTAACTCTACCCCCTCTCACAACCAATGTCTTCCCAAAATTAAGGGAAACAAAAAAATGCCAAGCTAAGAAGTTTCTCACCATTTCTAACATGAGATACATTTAAAACAAACAAAGCCAGAAGAAAGAGACTGTAGGGTCTTAAAATGAAGAACAGTAAATCAAGTGGGGCATGAACGAAAGCAGGGCTGGGAAGAGGAGGGATTGGGGTCAGATCTCCTAATTTAGATTTAGCAAAACTAAAAACAGGACTCTGAAGAGGTATAGTTTGCCTGATACAACTCCCATGTTTTGATAGCTCTCAACACATTACACAATATTGATAGGGAATTTTCAAAACATCAGTGGAAATGACTTTGATGTGACGTAAGGCAGGACTAAAGGGAGATTCTATCTCCTTTCACATTCCACTTGAGCCCACATGGTAGGTTCCTTCTCATCTAAAGTCTTAGCCCACAAGGTAGTAGGTTCCTTCTCATCTAAAGTCTTAGTGCCCATGGGCCGAACATCTCTGCTTACTAATTAGTCCACTGATGGTTGCCCCAGTTGTACACAGTTGTATGATAGTATAGGATTTCGCTGCTTTGCATTTCAAGAGTACCAAAGCGTTTAAACCTTCCAACATGGAACCAGACAGTGCATTATAGACTCAGTGTGACAACCGAGTAAACAGAGTTCAGGTGATTTTGTGACTTCCCATTTTAACCCATGGAGTAGTAATGATGTGAGCACCAAGGGACTGTGTTTCACATGATGGCCTCATGCTCAGGAACACACCCTGTACTGCTATACCCAAGCCTCCCCTGGATGCTAACATAGTCATAGTCAGGTTCTCACTTAAAGTAATGTAATAAAAATCATGAGGATCTGCATGCATTATTTAGAAAATTGAGGATTTATTCCTGCTTTGTGTGATGTTTGAGCCCATATCAAGGGACTACATTACGCCTAAGTCTGAAAGTTGCAGTATTAGTTTGTGTGCCAATAAGAAGTCTGAAATCCTACCTGGAAAATGATAGTGCAATGCTTCCTGGTTGTCTTGAATTTTTAAGATTGTAAGAATTTCTTGAGACTTCACATATTGTTATCATAAGTCACTCTTAACTATATGCAGAAGGAAAAGTGCAGGTGAACACAAAGTGCTCTTTGTTCCTAAATGTCTCTCTCCGCATGAAGAGCGTGCATTTTCTCAATTGCTTTTCCTCTGAGAATGCTGATTGCTGCCCTGAAAGGCCATATGTTGTGGCATCAAGAAGATGAGTGTGCAGTGTGTCTTCTGGAATTGTTCTACCACTTCAGCCTGGACTTTTCTCAAGCCTCTGATACTGCCCATCAATGTTGAGCTGCACACCGAGGCAATGGTAGCTACACCCTCACCACACTTGGGAGGACAGGAACTATATACACCAAAGCATTAAAGGAACGAATATGTGATTTAGAATCAGTGATGTTTATTGGGTTATTGCCTTCTTGGCTTGGAGCAAAGAAGGCTATACTGATATATTTATCCATAAATGTATATGCGTGTGTGTGTGTATAACAATTATAATTAAGAAAGAGGCCATACATTTGCAAAGGGATAGGGCAGCATGAAATGGATTGGAAAGAGGAGGAGTGATGACATCATTATATTTTAAGATAAAGTACCGTCTATGGCCATACCACCCTGGACGTGGCCGATTTCATCTGATTTCAGAGGCAAAGCAGGGTGGGGCCTAGTTAGTACTCCGATGGGAGACCGACCACCTGAGAATACCAGGTGCTGTGCTGGGCATGGTGGCACACACCTTTAATCTCAGCACTTGGGAGGCAGAAGCAAGAGGATCTCTGTGAGTTCAATGCTAGCCCCATCTACAAAGTGAGTCCAGAACAGCCATGGATATACAGAGAAGCGATATTTCAAAAAATAAATAAATAGATAGATAAATAAATAATAAGGTTTTAAAATAAAATAAAGTACCTTTTTTAAAAGCTTAGATTTTGGGAAACTGTTCCACTAGTAGATACTTACTAATCAAACATGAAGACCTCATAATCCATGTAAAAGTGCCAGGTATGGTAGTGTGAACTTTCATTCTTGCTTCAGGGAAGGTATAGGTAAACCAGTAGATACTAGGGGCTTGCCAAGAGCAGCTTCAGCCCCAGGCCAGTGAGAGATCTCGCCTCAAAAATCAGGGTGAACTGCACCTAAGGAAAGACACCAAAGTTTGTTCTCTGATAAACACACACACATACACACACCCATGCTCTCCTGAGGATTAAGGTTGATTCCCAGTGATGGAGTAAAGTATTGTGGCATTAGGCAGAGGAGGGAAAAGGAAAAAGTATGTGTGCACTTGGAGGAGGGATAAAGGTGGTGGAGGAGGAGTATGTACGGCTCAGGGAGGGATGAAGGGCTACTAGAAATATTATTCATCCTGCACTAAAATATTTGAGGAAAAATTAGTATAAAATGTCCTGAGTATGTTGATACAGCTGTGATACAGCTAATTAAATATAACAGTTCTCACTGAACAAAAACAAAAACTGAGATTTCCTGGATAGCTGCTAGTGTTTAAAAGGAAAAAAGAGACATTACCCATGATGACTTGAGAGAACATTCCTATCCTGTGGCACTTGTCAATCAAACTGTTCATATTTTCTGTGTACTTGAAAAGCAGAGGAGTTAGTAACCCTGTGGCATTTGTTAACCTAAGCTCTCCCAGCACATGGCAAATAGTTGCAATTAAAGAGAAAAAGAAATTGGAGAAATTGGAGCTTTTTAAAAAAAAATAAGTTAAAACTTAGTTTCGGAGCCAAAGAAGGAAATGTGAATTGAGACTTGGGATGGTTTGGAACAGTTGGCGAGATTCTTATCTGGACAGAAATTTCAAAGCCCATAAGCACAGTGGACAGAGGCAGCAGCAAGCAGCTCACCTGGGCTCCAGGGTGCACCTCACCACCACCTGAGTCAGCAGCAATCTTCAAAGCCAGTGCTCCCCTGTGAAGACCAGATTACGTTTCCTGGTTTCACTATTTAAAAGGTTTACAAGAATTTGAAACAGGCTTAACAAAGATCCTTAGGAGACCATTTCTTTTCCTGTTCCTGTTCCCTTCTTTCCTTTCATTTTCTCTGCTTTCCAAACTCTCCTTTCCTTTCTTTCATGTCTGAGTTTGATGGGCCTGGAAACATTTTTCCTCTAATCAATTGAAGCGCTCTGTTCCACAAATGTCCTGTGGTCATGGAATAAACTTTACTCCATTTGATAAAGTAGCCCCAGTCATGCTTGGCTGTTGAGACCATTGGTGTAACAGGGAAATTATATATATATGAATTGAATGGCCAGGCTGTAAAGAATTTATCATAGTCTTCCTCTTCTTTATTATTTTATTCCCCCTTCTTCCTCCTCTTCATCCTTCTTCTTCTACTTCCATTTTTGGAGGAATTATAGAAATCACCTTACTTACTGGGGCATCTAACTCTTAGAAAATACAAATCTTCATCTCTTCCATGGAAAATAGAAGTTTGGAGGAAATGCCTCACAATGGCACATAGGGCACTACCCCACAATTGAATACTCTGAGACTACCATGCAAATGACTGTGTGCAAAACAACACAGCTGGAAATCCAGAAACAAGACAATGTCAAATGGGAAGACAGAGTTAAATGGAGGGAGACAAAAATATATTTTAGAGGCAAGTGCTGTATTAAGTTATGAATCTTATGAATCTTAGCTATCTGTGAATTAAACACAAATAAAGATGGAATAAAACAGAATAAATCAACAGTTGGCCATGAGGACAGAGCCACCTGAGTCATTCACAAAAAGAAAAGCTCAGTTGAGGACACACTCAGAGTTGTGTCATGCCATAGCAGTGTGGCTAATGATGAAACTAGTTTGTCAAGAAAAAGCTTGAATCAGCCTTTGAAAAGTCATTAGAAAGTGTACTCATACTGAGAATTGAACCCAGAGCCTTTCACACTTGCTCTAGAAGAACCGTACCACTGAGGCCACTGAGTTACCTCCACAGACCATTAAATATTTTGTAAAACAAATGCTTAGGACTGGTGAGGTACCTGAGCATCTAAAGGCACTTACTGTCAAATCTGACAACGTAAGTGAAATTCCTGGGACCAACATGATGGACAGAGAAAACCAACACCTGCAAGTTGTCCTTTGACCTACACACATACACACACACACACACACACACACACACACACACACACACACACATACACACATACACACACACACATACACACACATACATACACACATACATACATACACACACATACACATACACACACACATACACACATACACACACACATACACATACATACATACATACACACACATACACACACACACATACACATACACACATACACACACACATACACATACATACATACACACACATATACACACACACACATACACACACACATACACACACACACACACACACACACATTTTTTGAAGAAAATATTGGTCCTTCTGTTCCTCACAATGCCAGGAGAAAAGAACAAACCCTTCACAGTTGAAGGTCATGACTGGAAAGTTTATTAAGGGGTTGGATCAATGCTTCTGGAAGACAATAAGTGCAGGCTATATTGTATGATGGATACTTTCTAAAAGCCAAGACCAGGACACACATGAGTGGTCTCATTCCTGTCTTTTTTGTTTATATGTACAATATGAAGTATTTGTACAGATATTCAAGTGATAGTCCCCCTTCGGGTGGGTTTATGGCTTACTATTAAAGCTTTGGTGTTAACCTTAATCAAGCCATCTTTTTTTATATTTTTTGAAACATAAATATAGTCATGTTATAATTTTTGGTAGGATTTTCATGATAAGACTAATACATACATGAAAATATATCAGATCCCTTGCTGAAATACGATGATTGAAATGAGCACAGAAGACCACTGTAGAAAAGCCTGCACCCAGCTCAGTAATGTGTGTGTCATGCCCTTCACTCAGTAATGCACAGAGTTCAGACTTGGCTGTAGCCCTGGGGTGGCTTACTGGTCCAGCATGCTCGGGGTCTGGGTTCTTAGCACAACAGAAGCAAAAACAAAACAAAACGCACACACACACATCATGTGGTATTCTTGGAAGGAAGATCAAATACTAGGTATATGTGATAATTAGTCTTCATTGTCAACTTGACTAGATTTGGTGTCATCTAGGAAGCCCTCCTGTGGGTGTCTCTGAAAGAGTTTTCAGAAAGATTTAACTGAGAAGGGAAAAACCTGCCTTGGATGTGGGCACTACCATTACATGGAATCCCAGACTGAATAAAAATGGAAAGAAAGGATCCTGTCAGCTGACCATTAACACCAGACTCTCTGCTTCATGGCTGTTAATGGAAGGTGGCCACATGCTCTTGCCACCATGCCTTCCCTGCTGTGGTGTGCTTTACCCTCAAACTGTTAACCAAAATAAACCTTTCCTTTCTGAGGTTGATTGTGTTAGGTATTATGTCATAGTAACAAGAAAAGTAAGACCATGTGTTGGAATTAGACCTCAATACTGACGCATGCAGTAAGTGAGAGAATAAAGGAAAAGCCTTGGAAGAGCCTCCATTGGGCTCAGTAAATGTAGGGAGAGGGTTGTACGAACACAGCAGTTCATTTGATAGGAAGTGCAGGGTCATCTGTTTGAAGCACTGGGCTAATATTGTTAATAATACCAAACACCAAGAAGATTTATACAAATTACAAAGATCCAAAGATGTGACTGCCTCTAAATTGCTGAAGAAGAAAAAGATGTGAAGCAAGGAGTAGCTGGTGGATGTGGAGTTGTGTCCACACTAGCTGCTCAGACCGTGCGCTCAGATGATGGGATACTTAGGTCTTGTTCTGTCTCTCAAGCCAGTTAGTGAGACCAACTCTTTTCTCCAAATATGTCTCCTGTTTCAAAAGATTTCTCATTATGGCAAGTTGGGCTTGAACAGAAGAATACCTTTATGCAGCCAAGGAAAACAAGCTCTAAGAACTAAAAATTCAATAAGTTCTTAAGGAAGTTCCATTGCTTATAAGTTCTCATTTTTCACACAAGATGTAGTTTGGTATCACAGGATGTGTTTTCCGCTTATCAGGAAGGCTTCAGAAAAGGATGTGATTTTCACCCCCTTATTCTTAGATTTAAAACCCAGTAATGTTAGAATGCAGAAATACTACATTATTTATGTTGTGGGTTTTGATATTTTACAGTGATTTTCAGAAAAATTCCAAGGAAATTATCTTGGTGAAATTTGAAGGAAGAAAGGGGGCTTTGGTTTCAATAGAAAATCTTGGTTTCCGTGTGGGGGTTAAAGTTTGAGCAATTTAGGTATTTTAAACACACTGTTGTTGGATTTAAATGTGATTTTATATTTACAGTATAACTTAATACCTCAGTGTAAAAAGGTCCAGACCTGTGAGTCTGTGAGCTCCTCTTAGTTGCAGCTCTGTTCATTATAAATAAATAACTTTGTATAAAGAAGCCGTGTCCACAGCCCCCCCCTTCTAACCCCCTGTTACGCGTTTTCAGCCCTCAGCCATGACTGGGAGGAGAAACTACGAAAACTCTTCTTTTGAAAGATAGCCACTGGCCTCACAGGAGTGAAGCATACCCCAAACAACTCTTTACCATCGATCCAATGGGAGATCTCATCCACAGGGTTGCGGTCAGGCCACTAAAGAGATAAAAGACAGCAAACCAAGTTAAGAAGGCTTTGTTTTGACTTCAGATGCTATAACTTGGGGTTATTTGGAACTCCAGTCATCAGGGAGTGCCAGGCTTCCTTTCAAGGCAATTCTCCAACATCTGGTTTGGCCCAAGCGTCAAGGGTTATTGGAAACTGTTGGTTAATGCTCAAAGACTAAAGCAGTTACATACATGAGGAAATTACAGAAAGTTAGGTGTTTATTTCCTGCATGTAGGCTACAGTACATTCTTTTAAACAGAGACAATAAATTAAGTTATAAAAAATGACAAAGGAAAGCTTTTTGTTTGTTTTTAGATTGAACACCCCTTCAATCTGCCTCTGGATTGTCTTGAGGTATGACAGGAAATACAAAGCAGTGAGGTTCAACTTGAATGTACTGTTCCTTACTAGCCTTACTAGCTTCTAGCTCATCATCTGAAGTCTAGTTCTTGACAGAGCTTGGCACGAGTGGTCATTAGAAAGTATTTCAGTTTCTAAGGGAAGAAAATCAAGGTAGAAGCTGAAGATCGTTGCTTAGAGTTACTAGTTAGTGTTGGAAAATACTAACTGTATCTGCATAGATAATTTTCCTACTTGAAAGTAAATATAAACAAAATTAGTTTCAACTTTAGCTTGCCTAAATTAATGTTAATAGGCTACTGATATTCAAAATGTTATTTATCATATGATTCTTAATAAATATGGTTGTTTTTTTCATTTGCTTATTTTGTTTATGGGTGTAGTGACATGATATTTTTTCATTTGTTTACTTTGTCTATGGGTGTGGTGACATGGTATGCCTGTGGAGATCAGAGGACAACTTGTGAGGAATATCTTCTTTCCTTCTACAACATGGTTTTCTAGGAATTGAGCTCAGTTCAACAGGCTTGGCAACAAGTGCCTTTACCCTGAGACACCTCATTAGCCCAAAATGAGGTTTTTAAAGATGGGCCAAATACTAGAGGTGGTGATACATACCTGTTAGCCCAGGACTGGGGAGGGAGAGGCAGAGGAATCAGAAACTCAGGGTCATCCTCTGCTAGGTAGCAAATTCAAGGTCAGCAGGGAACATGAGACCCTACTGCAAAGAAACGAACAGGGCCAAACACTCTAGGTGATAAAACTCAACCTGAAAGCCTGCTCAAAAGGGATTGCTTTCCCCCAATATTATTGTCAATGAAAAATGTATGTCCTGCCACTCTCTGTATTCAGCATCCAGATGTGCAAGGACGCAGCAGTGGGCTCACTTCAGGTTAGCATGCAGATGTGTAAGGGCACACTGGTGGGCTCACTCCAGGTTCTCATGTTGGATGTGTAAGGATGCAGAAGTGGGATCACTCCAAGTCAGCATGCAGATGTATAAGGATATACCTATGAGCTCACTCCAGGTCACCACACTGGATGTGTAAGGACACACCCTTAGGCTCACTTCAGGTCCTCATGCTGGATATGTGAGGGTGCACTGGTAATTTCACTCTTAGCTCCTTTGGCTTGCTCCTAATAGCTGCCAGTTGCTGTGATGCTTAAATAAATACTTTACCTGTTTGTGTCAACGTAATATTCACTCTCTTCCTTGAGAAGCAGGGATTGGGCATTTTGGGGTAGTCTTTGGCCAGCCATCATTCACTCGAATCTTGTCATCAATTGTCTGAAGTATCTGGGACTTTAGGATATAAGTATAGCTAACAAGTCAATGGTGAAAGAATTAAAAGACTCTCATTCCAATCCTGGGGCATCGACTCTTCTGTTTCCCGTGTGTGTGTGTGTGTGTGTGTGTGTGTGTGTGTGTGTGTGTGTGTG
>CAJQZJ010004687.1:8352545-8371412 GCA_907164525.1 Lophiomys imhausi | reverse complement strand
CATGGAGGAATGCAGGGAAGTCCCAGGACATTAGAAGTCTTCTACATTTGAACCTTATCTTGTTATGCTTTTCACATTTGTTATATTTAATTGAAATTATTCTCTTTTGTAGTCACAAATTTTTTTCAGCCTTTTTTCTCCTTTATTTTTTATTTCTTCAAGTTACATCTCAATCGCAGTCCCCTCCCTATTCTCCCTCCAGTCCCACCCTCCCACCCTCATCCCCCATCCTCTTCCCTTTTTTTTTCTTTTAAGTTTAAGGTATATCTTATTTCCCCCTACAGTTTCCCCTTTCAGTCCAACAAATGGCTCTTTCTCTTATAATAACAAATACAATACAGTACAACAGAGGTAAGTAGGCCACAGTTATGAGGGTTATATGGCTTAACGTACATTCCCAATGTTCAGTCCATATGTATTTGGCACCTGACTTTAACATTCTACTATCTAACCATCTCCATGAGTTTAAAGTTCTATATCTAACTCAACATTCATACTAATTGCAACACAATTTTAAAAGTATCTTCTTAGATGTATAACACTCTCTTGACTCCTAAACAACTCAATATTTAATTATAAGATTTTAAATCACAATTTTTAAGAAGCCATAAATGTTTAAGCATATAAGACTTTGGTATTGGTTTTGGTTATGTTTTTTGTTTTGGTTTTTTTGGGTTTCTGTTTTAGTTTCTCTGTGTGGCTCTGGTTGTCCTGGATAAACTCCTGTAGACCAGGCTGGCCTCAAACTCACACAGATCTGCCCTCATCTGCCTCAAAAGTGTTGGGATTAAAGGCATGGGCTTTCATGCTCAGCAATTATTGTTTGTTTCTCATAAACTCCACAGGTACATCCTGTGAAGTATTTCACACTCTCTCCATCCATCCCTGTTGCTCCCTGCCCTCTGGGTAACTTGATGGGGGACACCACTTTTTAGTTTCCACAACCTGAATCTCAGAGTTGCTACTGGCTCTTTCCTCTCCTTCCACCCCAGGTCTAACCCATCTACACCTTCTTCAGTCTCATTCCTTGATACATCATAGCCACAGACCAATGCCTTGGGTCATCAAAAGTGGCTCACTGAACCAACTCCAATGTGGTTGCTGATCCTCTGGTGTATGCCACCAACCTGTTTCCCACATAGCTTTCAAGTGCCCATTGTACTGTTCAGACTTAACAATAAAACGTTGATTCCAACCAGCTAGCAGCCCACCAGTGGATTCGTGTAGTACACAGTCTAATCTCCATCGTAATGTGTACAGGTTTCTCCCTTAATGTCCTTCTCTTCCACACTCCTCTCCTAGTGTTTCAAGCTTATGGTCTGCCTCAGTTCAGTTATCTATGACCAGCCCTTTCTTGTCTTAAATGGCCACCCTCTGTGCTCTAACACTGGGCCTCTACTTCCATCAGAGCATGTAGGAACCCCTGAAGCACCCTCTGATTCCCCACAAAGCTCTGAGATACTTAGGAGAGAGAGAGAGGATATTATGAGTGTGTCAGAGTTTTGTATCCCAGTGTTCAGTGCAAAATCTAGCATAGCAAACACACACTGAATTCGCATAGTTCATATTGTCAATTATTAAATTGTAATATTCTCCCTTGGCTGTTTAGATTTCCATCACTATTACCTCTGTCTTATTTGGACAATCACTACCCACTCCCACAATCCTACACTGTATTTTCATTTCATTGCATGGCTGTAGTTTGTGACAAGTCACCATCACCTTGTTCAATTATGGGTAAGGACTGGTTCTCTTGAGCTGTTCCCTGATGGGTCTATCTCAGTACTTTGGTCATAGAAGGACTCAGAATTGAATTGGAACTGAACAGAATTGAATAAACTATCCATTTATGAAATAATTTGCTTTAGAGTTGCCAGAATTAAATGGCTGCTCCAGTGGCAATATAACTCTAACCCACTAATATCATTTGATCCACCAAGGAGCTAGCTAATTAAGTAGGTGGATTAAACAGATAATCTGCTAGAGGAAGAATGTTTTAGCTAGAATTGACATACTTTTTTTAGAGTCATTATATCTCAGAGCTATCATTCTTTCGATATTCTACCCAAAACAACAATAGGATTCTTGGCAAGTGATGGCTGATTGCTGGTTTAGGAAGTCCAGGCCACACACCTGTGTGCCAGATGTGCTTTGCAGTCATGGCTCCCCCAGATCTTCTCCAAAGTATGCCCCATGCTGACTCCTTTCTATAGAAAAGAGGGCATTGGTCTCCAGCTTTTCTGCAGGCCAGGCTCCCTGGTGCTTGCCTGTTTTCCTTAGCTTACAGGCCCCTTCATTGAATTTCAATGTCTTGAGTGACCTTTGCCAGCACAGAAGGCCTTAGTCATTTGCTCATGGGTGACTCTGCTTTATCTGCCTGTTTAATTTCTGCCAGGCACTTTTCTGACTGTATCACTAGCCGAGGAGCTGTCACAGCCTCACTACCAGATCAGCCACATCAGCATCAATCCTAGTTAATTGATGATCAGGTCCTCAGGATTTCCATGGGGTGCCTGAACAGTGTCATCTGATACTGAATGTGGCTTTAATGAGAATGAATGGGACTGGATAACGGATGGATCTGCGTTGATAGCACTGGGAGGGGACACCCTTTGTGGCCCTGCTTTGTTTCTGTAAGAATGCTTCTGCAACTGAATCTGGGCCATTTCTATGCCACTGCGCTAAGAGCTGTGGAATCTCATTCATCTCCACAGAGGCCAGCTCACTCTGGAGGCCCATCTGTTTGAGTGGATGCAGGAAAATGTCACAGACATGTGGCCCGTTCACGCACATTGCCACTGAGAGATTTCTGGCTATTAATTTCCCTGTGTTGTAATGACTCTGGTCACACACATTCTGGTACCATTTGAAAAAAGAGGAAAAAAAAGACATTGAGAGTTCTCATTTATTTTTTATTGTAATTTTAAAAGTGAAATTAAAAAGTCTAAAGGCAACTAAAAAGTGGGTTTTTGTTGTTGTTTTTAATACGGAGTCTAATTGGACACACACACACACACACACACACACACACACACACACACACACCCGACAAGAGATTTTAAAATGTCTTGGACAAGATTTTTTGAGTCCTTCTTAGCATAAGATGCCTAAGGCTGTGTTTTGGCCCAGAAGAATTTTGAGGCTGAGATTTTTTTGTGTTTGGAAATGGTAGTTTAAGCAATAGAGAACAACATGGTCTTAACTAGAACAGGGCTGAAAGTGACTGTCTCTGGCAGATTGCTAGTGTGGTACAATAGCTAGGAACAGGTCAGGCTTTTCCTCTGCCAACTGCAACACCAGCACTCTGGAGCTGGGTCCAGCTGTGGACCTGCATAACTAGTCAAGGGAAAATAAGAGCCAGTTCTTTATATTAGTCTCTTCCTAGGAAGTTCCCTGAACTTATTTTTTGGTTAAAAAAAAAAATCAGTTTTAAATGCAGAATTCGTGTATGTGAGTCAATAGTATTTCATACAAATGGATGCATAATACTCACACAACACAGGAAACAGTGGAGTATTTCTTAAAAATAAGTGGAGCTGCATTTTGCTCTCTTCCAGTTGTGAGAATGAACTGCTTCACTCAACCAAATGTGTCTAATGCTGTAAGGTTTTCTCGTGGCCTCAACATTATTAAGAAAGTCTAGAGCTTCCTGGATACCAGAAACAGCTCCAAGTATGTCAACTCCTTTTCTCTTTCTTGCAAGCCTGTGAACTTACTGTGCTGGAAACAAACTCAGTGAGACTGAGAGCTTACTCTCTGCCTCTAGCCATAGCTTTATGTCTTCTCAAATAGGTCCTTCCCCTGCTCATAAGGTGTGACCAGACAGAGCATTGTGTCTACACATTATAATCAAATGTGCCAAGGCTTGTGTGGCAGGCTACTGTTGATCTATATTTTGTCTATGTGTCATGAGTTACAACTTTTCCAAAATTTGGTAATCATTACATTGAGAGAACATGATATTTAATAAATAGCTTTTTACACCACAATATGGTGTTTAGACAGCCGAAGTCCAGTACTCACTGTATGATTTCCTGCCAAAACATATAAACAAATAAGGAATGCCAGGGTGTTGATGCATTACCATCCACACTGCCTTAATAATACGCTGTTGTGTTTTCCTCACACTCTCCTTCTTGAAGCCTGGCTGTCATGCTTTTATCTGGAAGCTCACAACATTTCCTTATACCACATAGAAACCCAACCGTAATTAGAATTACATCAGTATTGAAATAGCAACCATTTAAATATTACTGTATAATATTTCCATGATAAAAATTTTATTACAGTTTCTAATAAACTCTTGATAACAAGGAAGGGCTCACAGTCTCACACCCATGGAATTCAATACTGTGGAATCAGGTTGTCGGTGTAACTTTATAAATAATTGAGACTATTATCTTATTTGTTAAACAGGCTTCAGAACACAAAAACTGAGCACTTATTACTCTAAATCCACTAAATTAGTCTAGCGTAAATCTCACAGATACTTATACTTTGTACCTTTTCTGCTTCAGCTGCCTCTTCCTCATCTCTCCTCCTCCTCTGCTTTTTCTTAAGCCCCCTCCTTCCTCTCCTTAACTCCTCTTCCCCTGGAGGGCAGGAAGTGCAGCCCTCTTCTCTCTCCTGCTCAGTGATTGGCTGTAAGCTCTTTTATTGGCATATCAGGGGACAATCAGGGAGCAGTGTTTAAATAACATTAAGACATGAGAGCCTCAGAATGAATACTGAAGCCAGATATGAGGGGTACAGAAATCAGCATTTGAATTATACCATACACCAGGTTTAAAAAACAAAACAAAACATTCCATTACAGAGTCAATTAACAAGTACAGGAGCTGTGGAGTAGGGTGTGTGTGTGTGTCTGTGTGTGTGTGTGTGTGTGTGTGTGTGTGTATGTGTGTATGCATGTGTGGGAGGTTGTGGATAAGAAGTTGTGCATTGACTTTGAACTTTAGCCCTGCAAAGAAACCTATGCCTCATGTCAGATTTCTTTCTTTCTTTCTTTCTTTCTTTCTTTCTTTCTTTCTTTCTTTCCTTCCTTCCTTCCTTCCTTCCTTCCTTCCTACCTTCTTTCTTTCTTTCTTTCTTCCTTTCTTCCTTTCTTTCTTTCTTTCTTCCTTTCTGCCTTTCTGCCTTCCTTCCTTCCTTCTTTCTTTCTTTCTTTCTTTTTTCTCCTATGGATGAGGGAGATTTCTTTCTTTCTTCCTTTCTTTCTTTTTTGTTTTTCAAGACAAGGTTTTTCTGTATATCTCTGGCTGTCCTGGACTCATTTTGTAGACCAGGCTGGCCTCGAACTCACAGAGATCCGCCTGCCTCTGCCTCCCAGGTGCTGGGATTAAAGGTATGCGCCACCACCGCCCGGATGAGGGAGATTCCTACAAGAGGGAGAGAGATTTTACATTTGTAACTGCAGAAGTCATTGGCAGGTGAACTGGCTTCTCAGCATACCCATTCTTGGAAAGTTTGTTCTAAATGATACTGGAGTGGATTATGGGGTCTACCCTGAAAAGAAACTAAAAGACAAGACAACTAATACATGGGTTATTTGTGTCAGTCTAGTGGTGTGGCCTTGTCAGAGTGCATTTTTTCTGAATTCTCGTGTGCATTTAAGAGTTCAATTCAGATGTGTGTCTTGTCTGAGTTCATTTTTCACATGTGCATTCAAGAGTTCAAAACACAACATTTAAACCTGGGCCCTTGTGCAACTGACTATCTTGGGGAATGTTCTCTTTAACTGCCTTTGAAACTAGCATTCACTTACTTAGAAAACTATCAATTCTTAATCTTTAGGTTTTTCTTAAAACATATACTAAATACTTACATAAAAATGTTTTAGGTAGCATAACACCTTGTTTATTAAATATACGAAAAACATTTTAATTTTAATAAATATTACAAAGTATTTTGGTGGGTAGGGAGATGGTTCAGCTAATAAGCACCTCCATGCAAGCATGAGGACCTGATGTCATATCCCTAGTACTCATTTAAAAATGATGAACATCTTAGAGCCTGAGCTGTTGCTGTTCTGTTCAGGAAGTTGTCACCTGTGCCAATGAGTTCAAGGCTTTTTCCCACTTTCTCTTATATTAGATTTAGTGTGTCAGGCCTTATGTTAAGGTCTTTGATCCACTTGGACTTAAGTTTTGTGCAAGGTGATAAGTATGGGTCTAATTTCATTCTTTTGATGTCGACATCCAGTTAGACCAGCACCATTTGTTGAACATGCCGTCCTTGTTCCATTGTATGGTTTCAGCTTCTTTGTCAAAAATTAAGTAACCATAGGTGTGTGGGTTCATTTCTGGGTAATTTCAATTCGATTCCATTGATCAACTGATTGTTTCTATACCAGTACCACACTGTTTTTATTACTGTTGCTCTGTAGTACAGCTCGAAATCAGGGATGGTGATACCTCCAGATGTTCTTTTGTTTTTGTTTTGTTTTGTTTTTTTATTCTACACGATTGATTTAGCTATTCTGGGTTTTTTTGTTTTGTTTTGTTTTATTATTCCATATGAAGTTGAGAATTGTTTTTTTTTCCAGGTCTGTAAAGAATTGTGGTGGTATTTTTATTGGAATTGCATTGAATCTGTATATTGCTTTTGGAAGGATATCCATTTTTATTATGTTGATCCTACATCCATGAGCATGGGAGATCTTTCCATCTTCTGATGTCCTCTTCAATTTCTTTCTTCAAGGACTTGAAGTTCTTGCCATACAGGTTTTTCACTTGCTTGGTTAGAGTTACCCCCAGATATTTTATATTGTTTGTGGCTATTGTGAAGGGTGTTGTTTCCCTAATTTCTTAGCCCATTTATCTTTTGTATAAAGAAGGGTTTCAGATTTTTTTTAATTAATTTTGTATCCAGCCACCTTGCTGAAAGTATTTATAAGTTGTAGGAGTTCTCTGGTGGACTTTTTGGGGTCACTTATGTATGCTAACATATCATCTTCAAAGAGAGATAATTTGACTTCTTCATTTCCAATTTATATCTCCTTGATCTCTTTTAGTTGTCTTATTGCTCTAGCAAGAACTTCAAGTACTATGTTGAAGAAATATGGCAAAAGTGGACATCCTTGCCTTGTCCCTGAATTTAGAGAAAAGCTTTAGGTTTCTCTTCATTTAATTTGATGTTGGCTACTGGCTTGCTGTACATCGCCTTTATTATTTGTAGGTATGGTCCTTGTATATCCGTCCTGTCCAGGACTTTTAGCATGAAGGGGTGTTGGATTTTGTCAAATGCTTTTTCAACATCTATCAAGATGATCATGTGGTTTTTTTTTTAAGCTTGTTTTTATGCTGAATTACATTGATGTATTTTCGTATGTTGAACCATCCCTGCATTCCTGGGATGAAGCCTACTTGATCATGGTGTATGATACTTTTGATGTGTTCTTGGATTCTGTTTGCCAGTAGTTGTTCATGAGGGAAATTGGTCTGAAGTTCTCTTTCTTTGTTGGGTCTTTGAGTGGTTTAGGAATCAGGATGACTGTGGCTTCATAGAATGAGTTTGGCAGTGTTCCTTCTGATGCTATTTTGTGGAAGAGTTTGAAGAATATTGGTATTAGCTCTTCTTTGAAGGTCTGGAAGAATTCGGTGCTGAAACCATCTGTCCCTGGGCTTTTTTTGGTTGGGAGACATTTAATGACTGTTTCTATTTCCTTAGAGGTTATAGGACTGTTTAGTCTGTTAACCTGGTCTTGATTTAACTTTGGTATGTGGAATCTATCAAGAAAATTGTCCATTTTGATTAGGTTTTCAAATTTGGTGGAGTACAGATTTTTAAAGTAGGACCTAAAGATTCTCTGGATTTCCTCAATGTTGTTATTTCTCCCTTTTCATTTCTGATTTTGTTGATTTGGGTTTTTTCCCTCTGCCTTTTAGTTAATTTGGCTAAGGATTTTTCCATTTGGTTGATTTTCTCAAAGAATCAACTCTTGGTTTCATTGTTTCTTTGTTGTTAATTTCAGCCCTAAGTTTGATGGTTTCCTGCCTTCTGCCCTCTTGGGAGAGTTTGCTTCTTTTTTTCCCAGTTCTTCCAGTTCTGTTGTTAATTTGCTAATATAAACTGTCACAATTTTCTTTTGTAAGGCACTTAGTTCTATGAACTTTCCTCATAGCACTGCTTTCATTGTGTCCCATAGGGCTGGGTATGTTGTGCCTTCATTTTCGTTGGATTTTAAGAAGTCTTTGAGTTCCTTCTTTATTTCTTCCCTGACCCAGTAGTCATTGAGTAGAGAGTTGTTCAGTTTCCATGAATGTGTAGGTTTTCTATTATTTCTGTTGTTGTTGAAGTTCAGCTTTAATCCATGGTGGTCTGATAAGATACAAGGGGTGTAGAAAAAAATATAACTAAACCATTTACTAGTATTTATATTATCTTTAATTGGTCGGCAGTGTTAGTCCTTAACCTGCCATTATAAATGAATACACACAGACACCAAGTGGATCTTAACAAGCCTAAGCCTGGGTTGTACAATCCTAGCCCATCTAAGCTAGCTCATAATTCTATTGCCCAACTATGACTCCCTATACACATATGTCCCTTTGGACTATTATTCTCCATGCTAAGCAGATGTTCCAGGCCACGTTGAAGGATCTTCTTTAATTTACCCTATGGTGTGTCCTGGCTTCTTCTCAGACGACCTCTTCCCAAGATGCTCTGTATCTCTCTAAAAAGCCCACGAACCTTAGTCCTGCCTACGTCTGCCTTTGCCCAATCTCCAGGCCTCAGCATTTATTTAACCAATCAGAGTCAATTAAGTAACAGAGAGCAAACAGGACCAATCAACATTTAGAATGCTTAACACCACCCCTTCATTTCCCTCCTTTTGTCTAATAAAAAGGATAAAAGGTACATATATAATGTTAAGCCTATTTTTATCAGGCAATCTTGAAGAAGAAGAAAAATCTATCTTGGATGACTAAAGTTCTGAGCCTAAATAATTTTTATCATATATGTTGTCTTCAACCCCATCAAAGACTTAAGAAGGGATAAAGTTATTATTTGAGTGAATAGGAAGAACAGAAAAGCAGCTTCCAAAAAGAAAAAAATGACAATTTGCTGCCTAGACGGTCCCAAATATCTCTCCATATCGTTGGAGCATCATCTTCAGCCTTCTGGCCAAGCATATCTCACAGACATAATTGTGCAGCAGGAAATAAGGATTTTCCCATTCTGTCTCTGCAGAGTCAGGACATCAACTTACCTGCATTTAAGCTCTGATCCATCTTTGGACTGTGTATAATCTGTTGAGAGAGTAGGGACATTTTTGTCCAGTAGGAATTATCTCCTGATGGGAGATTTCTTTTTGATGCTCATTGATTTCTTCCAAGTCAAATGAGAGCTGTCAGTAGCTGACTGTCTTAAAGTCAAACAATTCTTAAAATAATATCTTTAAATGCCATTTTCTGTACATCTCTGAGGTTTTTGAAGACATCTATCACTGAATAAGCAAATTGTAAAATTCTATCAAAATTAATCTTATTTTTTATCAATATACAAAATTCTATACCAATGTATCAAAAGATAACCTTATTTTAAGAATAACAGTTTTAAGTTTCAGAGCAGATTTAATAATCTATCTTTACATCTTATCATTTTTATAATATATATATGTATATATATTCCCCTTCTTTTCTTTTTAAGTCCTTTTCCCTATATAAGAGAGAAAGGATAACAAAAAAGAAATAGAAAAGTCCTTGAGTCTAACCTCCTATACCTTGTTTAATAAGACCATTTAACAATTTGTAACTAATCCCCCAAACAACATCTATAACATATCAAATGATCAAAATATTATCCCCCCCACCTTTTGGGAATTGGGTATCACTCTCTTAAAATTGCTTCCTGCTGAATTGGGATGTAGAAAACCTGTTTGGGGGCCCAAATAAAATATAAAAAATTGGTTAAGCAATTTAATTGTCCAGTCTTTATGTGCTCAGCAATTTGAATGTCCTGAGCAGTTTGTAGTCCAAAGTTGAACTTTGGATGGGAAAGTTCAGGGCTTCATTGAAGTCCTGGCTGGAACAGTCTGTGAGCTGGACCATCTGGGCTTGTCTTGTCTTCTTTGGTGTTTGGTCCCTTTGCTCTGAAAATATATATAATTTCTCAAAATTAACATATCTCTCTATTTTTTTCTTTTGAAACAGGATTTTGTTTTTTGTATATCCTTGTCTTGGATTTATTTTTCAGACCAGGCTGGCCTTGCCAAAGGTCAGAGATCCATCTGCCTTTGTCTTTCAAATGTTGGGATTAAAGGCATGTACCATCATACCCAACAGATATCCCTTAGGGTCTAATATCTCTCTTGAAGCCAGTTTTCCAGTGGGTGCACCACATCTAAGGAGACTGGCTTGTGACCCCTTTTTCTTTATATCTTTAAAATCTCTTCCAAGGATTAAAATATCTCCCCTAGAGTCTAATGTGACCCCTTTCTCTTTATATCTTTAAAATCTCTTATATCTCAGCATTATCAAATGACAAAAACATCTTTTTTACCTCCCCATATAGGAAAATCAAAGACATCCAAACAAAATTTAAGTGAAGAAACAACAACATTCCAAAAGCCTTGGTCTAATTGTGCCATCCCGTGTTATAATTAAAGTTCTGTTTATAATTTCTGAAATCTAGCTTTGACTATATCCTTGGTGGGTTTTTCCCAGATACTCTTGATAAGCACCTAGTTCTCAGGCACTTGTGAGCTCCCGCTGACATCTTTTGTATCAGGTCAGGGCCTCTTTCCTTCCCCCATTGCTATCCTCAGTAGCTTATCATTCCATTTATAAACTCTCTCCCTTACAGATATCCTTAAGCCTATCCTAGTCAAATCTTTCTCAAAAAGTATATATAAAACCACAATTGTCAGGGTAAAAAATGATCTGTATGTAAAGAGAAACAAACTCAATTGGAATCCAAGCATATTGAGACATAATGAATTTCTCCATTTTTAATTTAGGTGGTTAATTTCCTTTTCAAACTCTGTTTAGAAGGCTGCCAGTTATTTGCATATAAAGAGAGCTAAGCCTCCACCCCTGCTGCAAGGCAGTAACTTTTGTTAAAGGAGCCTCCTTCCCTGCTCTTTAGCTAGGAAATTATTTTTCACCTGGGCCTTCTCAGGCTGTAAGCATGGATTCCAATTGCCCCACATTGGGTGCCACCTGTAACTGCAAATTAACTAATTAATGTAGTTAATAGTAAATATAAACTGTAAGATTAGGCCGGTGAAACAGCCGGCAGTCTGGCCCATGTGCTTTAACCGGTTACCTAACTTATCCTGCAGAAAGAGCCCTGGGACCAAGGGTGGCCTATACCACCTGTAACCTAAACTCTGTTAATTAATATAAGTTGTTATATTAGGTCAGTAGAATTACCAGCAGCTTGGCAGCAGCTTCACCTGGGCCTGAGGGGAGTCTGGGAGTCTGGAATCCCAACAGCCTGGGACTGTTTAGACTGAGGGCCTATAAGCTGCCGCAGTCTTTTCCCCAATAATTAAATACACCAAGGCCTTTTAATGTTTTAACACTTAGCCCTTAGCTGGGCAGACTCTCAATTAGCTACTCTAAATTAACCCGGATCACCTAATCCCAAACTGCCATGTGCCTGCGATTTCCTTCCAGCCTTCTCCAGAGGTCTATCTCCTTCTGTGGCTCCCAGCAGGAAGTGGGAGAATATCTGTGTGTGCCCAGGGTTCTGGTTCTAATCTCAGGAAGTCCTGCCTTCCTATACACTTTCTGCTCAGCTAATTGACCATAAGCAACTTTTATTAACCAATCAAGAGAATGCCTCAGAAGGGGCGGTAACCAGATCTCAGCACTGAATTCAACCTATCAGAAGCAATGATATTAGACCTTCCCTCAACAAAGGGGTTATTTCCATTTTCTTGTATCTGTTGAGGCTTGCCTTGTGTCTGACTATATGGTCGATTTTGGAGGAGGTTCCATGTGGTGCTGAAAAGAAGGTGTATCCTATTGTGTTTAGATGAAAGGTGAAATGTTCTGGAGATATCTGGTAGGTCCATTTGGTTCATGACCTCTGTTAGACTCATTATTTCTCTGTTTGGTTTCTGTCTGGATGACCTGCCTATTGTGAGTGAGGTGCTGAAGTCAACCACTACTAATATGTGGGGATAAATGTGAGGCTTAAGCTTTAGAATAATTTCTTTTACATGTGGGTGCCCTTGTATTTGGGGCATAGATATTCAATATTGAGATGTCA
Organism: Lophiomys imhausi; assembly: GCA_907164525.1. Taxonomy (NCBI): domain Eukaryota; kingdom Metazoa; phylum Chordata; class Mammalia; order Rodentia; family Muridae; genus Lophiomys; species Lophiomys imhausi. The sequence continues at coordinate 8,359,193 of CAJQZJ010004687.1, read as the reverse complement.
TCTTGAATTTTTCTGTTAACGAGTATGTAGTACCCTTCCCTATCTTATTTGATTAACTTCAGTTGAAAGTCTATTTTATTTGATATTAGGATGGCCACTCCAGCTTGCTTCCTGGGCCCATTTGCTTGGAAAACCTTATCCTAGCCCTTTACTCTGAGGTACTGTCTATCTTTGTTAGTGAGATGCATTTCTTGTATGCAGCAAAATGATGGATCTTGTTTGTAGATCCATTCTGTAAGCCTGTGTCTTTTTATTGGGGATTGAGTCCATTTATTTTGATGGATATTAATGACCCAAGGTTGTTATTTCCTGTTATTTTGATGTAGGTAGTGGTTATGTGTTTCTTTTGGTTTAGCTACAGTGGAATTTTTTGCTTCCTCTGTTTTCTTGGGTGTAGTTATCTTCTCTGGGTTGGAATTTTCCTTCTAGGATCTTCTGTAGGGCTGGATTTGTAGGTAGATACTATTTAAATTTGGTTTTGTCTTGGAATATCTTGTTTTCTCCGTCTATGTTGATAGAGAGTTTTACTGGGTATAGTTGGGTTTTAGTTGAATCATTAATCCATTTATTTGTGCTCTTTTCAATTTATTTCAATTGTTTTTAAGATAGCCACTTAGAGCTATAAATTTTTCTTATAGAACTGCTTTGAACATATCTCAGAGATATTGTTTGATTGTGTTTTTATTTTTATTTAATTACAATATTTTTTTATTTCTTTCTTGGTTTCTTCTTTGACCCATTCAGCTTTCAGTAATGAGTTATTTTATTCCCATGAGTTCTATTTGCTGGAGTTTTGTTTGCTGTCAATTTCAAGTTTTATTGCATTGCAGTTATATATAATACACAGAATTATTTCAATCTTATTGAATTTGTAAAGGTTTGGTTTACATATAGGATGTGGTCTCTTTTAGAGAGGCATCCATGTGTAACTCCAAAGAGTATGTATTCTTTGGTGCTTGAATGTAGTATTCTGCAGATAGCTATTAAGTTCATTTGCTGTATTCTGTTGTTTCTATTTTTATTTTTTATTCAAATTACTTGTCTTTTAGAAAAAGTTGGGTATGAAATTAGCTTCTGTTAAGAGGTTAATATTAATATGTGTCATTAAATCCATTTGCACATTTCTATGAAATCGGGACACAGGAATTTGGTACATATATGTTTAGGATAATAATGTCTTCTTGGTTAACTGTTCCCTTGATTAGAATAAAGTGTTCCTCTTTATCTCTCCTGGTTAATTTTAGCTTGAAGAATATTTTGTCAGCTATTAGGCTAGTGACCCTAGTTGCTTCCTAAACCATTTGATTAGAGTACTTTTATCCATCCTGATACTCTAAGGCTATGACTGTCTTTAAGTCTAAGATGTATTTCTTGCAGGTAACAAAAACATAGATTCTGTTTCTTGAGCAATTCAGCCAGCTATATCTCTTGATTAAAGAATTTAGACTACTAATATTTAAAGTTATTATTGAAATGTGTATTGATTGCTGTCATTGTTTTAGTGTTGTTCTTTGTGTTTCAGTGATACTTTGAGTTTTAGTAATTATGGTTTCATATTTCTCTCCATAATCTCTTGGCTATGTGCATTCCTCTCTTTGGTGCAAAATATTGGTTCCTGTATTTTCTGTAGGTTTGGTTTGTTGGATATAACTTTTTTAGACTGTTTATATCATGGAATGCTTTTCTTTCTCCTTCAACTATGTTGGATAGTTTTTTCTGGATATATTAATCTAGGTTGGCTTTCATGATCGTTTAAGACTTGGAATGGGTTGCTTCAGGCTCTTTTTGATTTCAAAATTTCCAATGAGAAACTGGTTGTTATCATGATGGGTTTTTCTTTATATGTGACTTGTGATTTTTTTCTCTTGTAGCTTTCAATAAATTTTCTTGTTCTGTATTCTTAATGTTTTAACTGTGATATGATATGGGGATTTTTTTTTTTCTGGTCCTGTCTTGTTTGGTGTTCTATATGCTTCTTGTATAGGTGTGCCTTTCCTTAGTTTGGGAAAGTCTTCCTCTATGATCTTGTTGAAGATCTGGCATATGCCATTAATATAAGTTTCTTCTTTCTCATATATGGATACAATTTGAAAATGTTGGTCTTTTGTGGTTTCATAATTTTCCTGTATGTTCCTTTCCTGTGTTTTAAATTTTTTTTTAGATTCCTTCCCTATTTCATTTAGATCCTTTATCATACCTTCAATGATCTATCCTAATGAACTATCTTCTGTTAGATTCATTTGGTTTGTAAGGCTTTGACTTTTATAATTAGGTTATTGGGTTTTTTCAGTTCCATTTTCTATATCTTTATTAAATTCCAATTTTCCATTCTGGATTTTCTTTGTCATTTCTATCAGTCTTACATTTGTGTTTTGTTGGCATCACTCAGGCATTTATTCTGTTTAAGTTCTTTCTCTTTATTTCATTGAGCTGTTTCTTTGTGTCTTCTGTAATCACCTTGACTTATTTTTTCAACATTCATTTATTTCTTCAAGTTACATCTCAATCATAGTCCCCTCCCTCCCCCTCCCCCTCCCTGTCCCACCCTCCTACCTTCTTCCCCCCTCACCCTTCTATCTATTTTTTAATTAAAGGTGTATTCTTTTTTTTACCCCAACATCTCCCCCTTTTAGTCCAATAAAAGACTCTTTTCCTTATAGCTATAAATATAATACAAAACAATAAGAACAATTAGGCCACAATTATTAAAATTACAAGGTATAACATATATTCCCAATGTCCAGTCCATATGTATTGGCAACTGCTAGTAATATTCTATTATCTATCTATCTCAATGAGTTTAAAGTTCTATACCTAACTCAGTTTCCATCCTAACTTTCATTACCAACTAAAATATATCTTCTTAGACCTAGGACATCCTTTTAATTCTTTTTTTTATAATTTATTTTTTATTTCTTCAAGTTAAATCTCAATCACAATCCCCTCCCTACTCCCCTTTCCTGTCCCACCCTCCCACCCTCTTCCCCCTCAACCCCCCATCCTCTACCCCTTTTTTTTTTAGTTTAAGGTATATCTTTTCCCCCCCAACAGCTCCCCCTTTCAGTCCAACAAATGGTTCTTTCTCTTATAACAATAAATACAATACAAAACAAAAGAAATAAATAGGCCACAATTATGAGAGTTATATGGCTTAGCATACATTTCCAATGTCCAGTCCATATGTATTTGGCACCTGACTTTAACATTCTACTATCTAACCATCTCCATGAGTTTAAAGTTCTATATCTAACTCAGATTTCATACTAACTTGCCTCACAATTTTAAAAACATCTTCTTAGATCCAGAATACCCTCTTGATTCCTAAACAACTCAAAATTTAACTACGAGACTCTAGCTATCTATTCTTCAACAACCTCAGAGACCTGAGAGGGATAAATATTAAAATTTAAGTGTGAGACTATAACTATCTAGTCTTTAAGCATATCAGAGACCTGAGAAGTATAAATATATCTGAAATAAACAGGAAATGCAGAGTGAGCAGCTTCCAAAACTAAGAAATGACAGACAACTGGCTTCCTGGACAGTCCCCAATAGAAATTGGAGGACTCTATAATGTTGAAGCATATATCTTCAGCCTATTGGCCCAGTATCTCTGACAGACATTAATTGTAAAGCAGGAATTATGAAGGACTTGCCTAACCCGTCTTGGCAGAGCTAGGCTGTCAACTTACCTGCTTCCAAGTTTTGTCCTTTTCAGACAGCATTCTGTCTACAGTTGAAGCCAGGGCTTTCTCTTGCCCAGTGTCAAGCTTTCCACTAATGCAGCCATCTCCAAATGGAGATTCTTTGATGCTCATCATCTACTTGGAGTAGAATGGTGCTGTCAGGTGCTGTCAGGAGCTGACATGTTTCAATGTCAAAAAAATCTTAAGAAAACATCTTTGAATGCCATATTCTTCTGATCTCTTAAGGTTTTTGAAGACCACCTATCTATCTCCATATATTTGGATAAGCAAATGTTGCTTGTCTCTTAGCAACTTGATTTCTGATTAACTTAGAAAACATCTGTGATACACTACGCTTGTACCTAAAAAATTACATGTTTGAATAACTATTAGTTTTTACTCTTAATTATCCTAAACAGTTTAAGATTGTTCTTTTAAAATCTGTATCCTGGAGTTCATCTGGGTGCTTATAATTGTCAAACATGTCTACAGAACTGGTAGATTTTGGAAGGGAAGTGCTGGCTTGATCATGCTGTTTGTGGTTTTGTGATAAGATCTGAGTATATGGTATTCTTTTGTTCTGTGTCTGATTTGGACAGAGCAAATTGGGGCAGAAGACAGGATGAACAGGTCAGGTTGGGCCTTGGATTTGGAACAGGTTTAAGTTAGATAAAGTGAGGTAAATACAGGGAACTGGCCTTGTGTGTAGGATGTATGTCCTGGGACCAATTGTGGGGTGTAGGGTAAATCTGGAGTTTTGGGAGGGTGTGTGGAGGAGACTCATTAAGCTAGACCTTGGAAAAGGATATTCAGGATGAATCTTGCTGAGTGGAGAGATTGGATGTGGTGTGAGAGGGGCAGGCAGGGAGGTTCCTGGTGGAAGCCTAGAGGTTGCTTTTACAGCAGGCATGGGTGGACAGACTACACTGGAGTGCTGGATGTGAAACCTCAGTTAGTTCTACAGAAATGGAGGAAATGTTTAGAAGGGAAGACTCATAAGGCTAGAGTATCAAGAAACACATGCAGGATCTGGCTGGGTGGAGAGGGTGGATGTGGCATGGAGGGGCTTGTGGATCAGAGTTTAGCTGTTTTCTTAGAGCTCACTCCAATGTTTTCCACTGTGTAGAACCCCAGATAAGACCCTACCAAGAATGTAATATGCTATTAGTATAATGAGTTCATACTGTGGCAAAATGAGAATTTATAGTCTATCTGAATCTTATTCATCTAAGATGTATATTCAAATATTTTTAGATCTGTTTATTTGTCTTTTGCTTTCCATATAAAGACTATATATTTAACACAGTGCTTGCCACCTGACACAGAGTTAATAACATTTCAAAGATCTTGCCTTAAATCACAAGCCCAATATTAGATGAATCCTTGAGTCAGGTTCTCTACTGTGCCTCTCCCCTTTCAGGACCTCCCAAGCCAAGAGAGGCTGAGAGAGATCAACTTCACAGACCTACTTCCTCTTACCTGTTTTTTAGAGAACTAGTTAGAAAGCTGTATTCTTTGGAACATAGTTGATTCTTAATTTGTTTAAAATTAATATATATCCATCTATCTGTCTATCTATCACCTATCTATCTATCTATACATCTGTACTTACATTTCACTTCCCAAAGTAGTTACTTCCCTCTAATTATATGCATGTTACAATCATTAAGTGCTAAATAAATACTCTATACTTTCTATTTAAATTCACTGCTATGGGGAGCAGATAAAAATTCCTGTTCTATTAATTTTTCTCCCTTAAATTTAACATGAAAACATGCCAGAAGTTCATTTTTAAATAAAAGTGGACATGTAAGCATAACCAGTTAATTATAGCTATTTGTGCCTCTATTTTCCATATTAAGTTATAAACAGCAAGTGCTTGGGAACCTCAAGCTTGTCCCTTTGCCTAGCTGTCTTCCAGTACTGTGTCCATCATGAATGGGCATTTAGGGATTCCAGTCAATACTAAATTAGTCATAACTTTGACATGCAAGCTGATGTTCTATACATGGTCTGTAATCCCAACCATTTTAGATTGGGTGACCTCCACTAGAAGGCCAAGTGAGGATCGGGTGAGTAAGGCTTTCTGAGGCCCAAAGCTTAAATGGAATGTGGAAGATTGTTTTAAGAATGGAAAAGCAGGAACCAGAGGGATGCCCCTACAATTAAGTATACATACTGCTCCTGAAGAGAACTTAAGCTCAGTTCCCAGTATCCGCATCAAGAAATCACAACCTTCTAACTCCCACTATGGCCTGTGTTTGAATATCCACCCACATGCACACATGCATAACTTAAAAATTAATATATATCTGCAGGAAAGAAATATACACAAGAATCTGAACACTAAAGGTACACTGAAGCTGACTCTGGAAGTACAGTTGTTTCTTCTCTGACTCATTTCATCTCTGTTGTCACAGATATGTTGGTTCTCTGTCCTCTATGTCTTCTTTTGTTCACACATGACTTCCCCACCCCAGCTTCCTGGTTTCTGCCAACTTACTATTCTGTAGCTCTTTCTATTTCTCTATCATGTATCATCTGCCTACCATCTATTTATCACTTATCACCCATTTGTCTGTCTGTCTAGCTAGCTACCTAGCTGTCTGTTCTCCCATCCTTTAAAAATCAGGCTCTTTTGTTGTTTTTTTTATACTCAAAAAGCAGCACAGTGCAAATCTCTCTCTAACTATCTATCATCTATCTATCTATCTATCTATCTATCTATCTATCTATCTATCTATCTATGTGTGTATACATATATATGTATATAATCATATATTATATATACTGTATACAGTAGATGAATGTATATTCATATATGTACATATTTGTGGTAAATAGATGTTGTATGTATCCATCTATCTGTCTATCTATCACCTATCTATCTATCTATCTATATTTTCTATTTATCTATCTATCTATCTATCTATCTATCTATCTATCTATCTATCTATCTATC
>CAJQZJ010004687.1:8310506-8352535 GCA_907164525.1 Lophiomys imhausi | reverse complement strand
ATCTATCTATCTATCTATCTATCTATCTATCTATCTATCTATCTATCATCTGTCAGTTATCCACAATCTATTTGTCATCAGTGAATCCAAGATCTGGACAAATCAAAGATTCCCTATCTAGTATATAGACTCCGTAGGAAAAACCCCTTCAATGACACTTAGAAGCCACTTGAACAGCGATTGGTCACCTCCTTTATCTTGAGAGCCAGGCCTCGTCACCATGAAGGCATTCTGCTGAGGTTGCTTAATGGATTATATAGCAGCAAGTATAGAAACCATCTTGAAAGCAGTTTTCTGTTGTTTGCTCCAAGGAGACACTTATTATGACTCATGCCCCATCTGTGGGAAACCTGACTATCAGGCTTGAGAGCAGGTCTGTGGAGCAACAGTGGGCTAAGTGCTGATTGATGCTCTAAAACTCCATGTTTACATTGCTGATCCCATGGTTTATGGAACTAAAAACTCCAACTTTCATGCATTCTAATGCATGCAATTCTGTCTACTTTTCTGGTGGTCCTGTTTTTACTTTGTGGTTAACAGATTGGATCTTGCAAAAATTGTCTAAAAAGGAATATAAAATACATTCTGAATACACATAGAAAAAAGTCACAAGACTTTTTTTTTTCTCCTGCAGAGAAAAAAATTCAGTTTTCTTTCTCTACTCACTTGGTAGTCCAAGAGCACCGGTGACTACCTCTCCTTCCTAACAACTATTTTCTATTTCATTTAAATTGCAAATGGATAAGATATACAACTTTTTGGCCAAATTTAACTTTTCCTTTGTGACATCATTCAATTTGAGGTAAACATAGTTTGCTCACAGTATTTGTGATGAATGTGCTAAATATAAGGCAAGATGCAAGATCACCAGGCAGACAGAATGGGGTTCAGCTTTTTCTATTTTTCTTTTTCTACTGGGAACAGCAGTAAAAGTAATTGAGAGGATTTGTGCTAAGCTGGACATTTTTGCTTAAAAACAGATATTTGATTGAAGCATTGGGAAAATATTAATGGCATTACCTAGAACCAACGCAGTAAGTTGTCGCGTCCCCCTGACCAGCAGGAAAGACACAACCATGATTCTTCTTCAAGCAGTTTATTCAGGAACCTTGTACATCTGCTTCCTCCTCCTCTCTTCCCCCAAGCCCTTATATGCCTACTCAAACCCAATCAGATCATGCCACCTAGCGATCCAAGATAGGCTCACAAAAGGAGGAAGCACACCGGGCTAGGCAGCCGCTACCAAATAAGGCTTGTTTACAGCTAAGCTTGAGCTTTCTGGCATTAAGCCAGGTGCCATCTTAGGGTTGTGGCTCTCCATAGTAAGTGAATAGAAAGGTTTAAGCTCATGCACATGGGGAAAAGCAGCATGCCTGTTGTGTCGTCTGTGCTCAGTCTACTCCGGGTTCTCAGTCAGCCAAATGAAGGAAGGAAAAATGTCTGCTTCACATTACAGTCTTCCTATAAAATCAGATACATTTATCCCTCTCAGGTCTCTGAGGTGGTTGAAGAACAGATAGCTAGAGTCTCATAATTAAATTTTGAGTTGTTTAGGAGTCAAGAGAGTGCTACAGATCTAAGAAGATACTTTTAAAATGGTGTTGCAAGTTAATATGAATGTTGAGTCAGATATAGAACTTTAAACTCATGGAGATGTTTAGATAGTAGAATGTTAAAGTCAAGTACCAAATACATATGGACTGGTCATTGGGAATGTACGCTAAGCCATATAACCCTCATAACTGTGGCCTAATTACCTCTGTTGTACTGTATTTTATTTATTATTATAAGAGAAAGAGCCATTTGTTGGACTGAAAGGGGAAACTGTAGGGGGAAATAAGATATACCTTAAACTTAAAAGAAAAAAAAAAAGGGAAGAGGATGGGGGGTTGAGGGTGGGAGGGTGGGACTGGAGGGGGAATAGGGAGGGGACTGCGATTGAGATGTAACTTGAAGAAATAAAAAATAAAGGAAAAAAACAATTTTCAATACATTTGAAAATTTATCTTTTTCAGTTCTTGTTTATTTATTGTTGTCGTTAGTCACACCAACCATGGAGCCACTAAAGTACAGTAAAAGGGAATGAAGAGTGTTTTCTCTAAAAGTCAAGCCCATTTTGTTGTTTGGATTACATTTAAAAGCAGCACAATGTAAACAGTTCTCACCAAGTAGAAGAGAAGGATCTTGGGTCTCAAAGCAGGCTCTGTAAGAGACTTCTCTCTCCAGGCTGCATTTCTCAAGTTAACACTCAGCAACCAGTGATGTATAATCAGTATCATTTCACATACATGACTAAGAAAAGCCACATCAATCATCTACTATCTATCATCTGTCTTTTATGCATCATTTATCAATCAGCTCTCTGTTATCTATTCATCATCTGTCATCTATCAATAATATATCTATCATCTATTCATATATCAATAATCTATTACTTATCATCTGTGATCTATCTGTCTATCTATCTATCTATTTATCTATCTACCCATCTATTTGTTGAAGGCATTTGACACAGTCCATAGCCGACTCATGATAGCAGGTCAACCCACTTGTTGATTCAATTTCCGATTGAAACCAATACTTTCCCTCTCTTTTGCCACATAGGGTTGACAATTGTTGACCAAATCTTAATTTAGATAATATCTTGAGTGAAGTGTTTCCTTATCATTATTCTTTAAGTCCCCTTACATATGAAGGATTTAGAGCTAAAAGGATGTAGAATCTAGCCTAGGAATCATCTAGCCTAGGTTTCTAAACTTAGCTTACCATGGGTTACCTTGTTTTTAATTTAATGGAATTCCTGAGAAATACTATGATGTACTTCACCAATTATTAAGCATTGAATAATCTGTCAATAAGAGGAAATAACTAAAAGTCATGAAAGAACAAGAGCATGATGATGTTTATTACAGGCAAGAGAATGCAGCAACTCCTTTGAAGATAGGTGCATAGTGAAGTAAAATGCTGGCTACTAAGGGTCTAAAAAGATAAACAGAAAAAACAGGGACACTTGAACTCATTGGACAGCCAGATAATCTGGAAAGTGGGAATATGATCAAGAAGGAGAATTAGTTGATATTCCAAATAAAAAAGCAAAATTTACTCTTTTCCTCATTGTATCTTTATTTCCCCATTATATGCTGTGGTTATTATAAGTCAAACCTGATAAGGAAAAAAAGTCCACTCTCTGAAGAAATCTTCAGAATGGAGTACCTAAGTAATAGACACAAGAATTGAAGGGTTTGTATTATGATACTTTCACAGCAGCCACAGAGACTCATTTATCCATTCAACTACTACAAGACTTCCAGATAGCTTCTTTCTCACCCTGAGAAGATAAAGTTTTTCTAGTGGAGCTATGAAGGGATTTGACACATAAAGAGTTCCAAACAGCAGTATCGCGGTTTGATGACTTTAACCACAAAGCTCACTTGCAAAGCTCTCTCATAGAAATGCAGCATGTCATCAGCTTTCTCTTTTCAATATGAATAGGCAAGCCAAAGAATTTCACAGGTAATACAATCAAATTCAGTCTAAGAAACCAATCAGAAATGAAGTAAAACAACAGGGAAGAAATACAGATGAATGGAGTGAATTTCATGAACAGTATAACACATTGAACAGTACTATTAATTTGGGATTTGTTTTGCCTTTTTTCAAGAAACAGGGCCTTAATACATAGCCCAGGATGGACTTAAGCTTCCTTTCCCTCCTATCTCAACCCCAAAGTACTAGATTAGGGACTTGTACCACCTTGCGTAGGAAGAGAACAATTCTTAATATCCTAAAAGATATCCCAAAATATAAGGTGATTGTGACAACAAACAAAAAAGAAAAGAAAAAAGAACTTCTTAAATGTTAAATATATGTAAACATAAATATATGGAGTTCAATACATAAGTGAAAAAGGTGGGAATAACTTGCAAACAGGCAACCAAATAGATGAGCTAGAAATGGACAGAAAATATATAAAAATTTGAGAATCAATTCAGGAGGGCAACAATGTAAATAAAATAACTAGACAGGAAAAAATGAAGTTAAGAATGATATCATCCAATGAACCATAAAACCAAATTTTTCTTAAGAGAAAAATATGAGTCAGTAAGTCAAACACTGATACCAAATACATACCATAGTGGGCACATTGTATATCTGTCATGGATAAAGAGATGAGTGTAAATGCTTTCAGAAAAAAAAAAATCACAAATGAAGGACTAAAATTCATAATAATATTGAGCTTTTCAAATTAATACAAGAATCTTGCAGAAACTGTACACATGAAATTCTCATAAAGAAAATTGCTACTTACTTAATTTTATACCTAGCCAAACTAGTAAATGTAAAGCCCAATATAGAATATTTTAGGATATACAAATTAAAATAAAAAACACTTAGTATGTACCATTTTTCATTATAAAAAATTCTTAAGCAGGAAACTTCCCAAATGATGAAGAAACAGAAGGAAGAGGAAGACGTAAGTCCTAGGAGCATCACTGGGAGAAAGAAGCCCTAGATGAAAACCTACAAGAGACTAGAAAAGAGCCTGTGTGCTCTGGGAAGAGGAAAGCCTTTACCTGTGGACCTCATTTATTCTATGAAAGGTATTCAAAGTATTGTCACAAAGTTAGGAAAGATCTGTTCATAGAGATAAAGAAAAAAGTCTGTAAATGAAGCCACAAGCACAACTTAACTCCAGAAAACCACAAAATTCTCCAAGAAGAGAAATATGACACAAGCATATCATGCCACAGATCTGGAAGACTGTCTTGCCACAGTAACATAAGTGTAATGCAAGTGACTCTCACTTCTAAAGTTAAGAAGTTAAATTGAAGGTAGGAATAGAGAGGGGTTTTGTTTTTTATATTGGAGAAAGCTGCACCACATGAACAGTGGAAACCTATAAGAGAACATTTTAAAAAATTATTGAAAAAATGTAAGTTTATTTTCTAGAAACATAAACACAACTAATAACAAAAAAGCCCAGTGAGAATGGTTTCAAGTCTTGGTTTCCAGGAGAAACATTAAGGACGTGGACAGGTTCAGAGCAGCTCTATCCATGAAAGTAAGAGTTGGACAACCCCTGCCCTGGGTCACGGTCACAGGTCAGAGGTCTGCTGTTGTGATGAGCAATACCGTATGGAGCACTGCCATGCTTATTCAGTGGTGGCTTGTCTTTGGCTGCTTTGTCCACAGAAGAGGTGAGCATCTGTAGACTTCCTTCCCTGACCCATTCCATAAGTTTGTCACCCTCCATGGCACACCTGATGATCTTGTGAAAAGGGGAACCCAAGAGGTGAATGAGAGGTTCAGATTTTCCAGGTCTCATTTTGGGCCGAAACATTGTCAGGTTTTTAATTTTGTTTCGTTTTTAATTTCAGGTTGTTTTAGAAATATATATTCTGGTTATGATTTATCCTCCCCAATTCCTCTCAGATTCTTTCCTCTTCCCCATCCACAAATCCACATCTCTTCTCCCTCTCATTAGGATACAAATAGGCCTAAAATAATAATAATAATAATAACAGTAGTAGTACTAGTAATAATAATAATACGATTACATAAAGAGCAAACAAACTAGAATAGGACAAAATAAACAAAAAAAAGAGCCAAAGGAAAAACTCAAACAACACATACAGACACAGAGACACACACAGTCACAAAGAGAAATCCCACAGAAACCCACAACCAGAAATAATAACATAGATGCAAAGACCCTGTAAGGAGGAAAAAAAGGAAAAAGAAAAAGCCTGACAAACCATTATGGCATTATGTGACAAAAAAACATTCCAAAATGCCCTTAGTTTATTTTGTGTTGGCCATTGACTGCAGGACACAGAGTCTGTCCTTAAGAGTGATTTGTTTTCCCAATGAGACTCCATTGTAGAAAAACTAAATTCTCATTTACAAGTGGTTATCAGTTGGAGCTATCAACTGGGTTACAGTTAATGGCATCTTTCCTCTTCTCTCAGTGATGGCCTCAGTCAGGACCAGACCTGTGCGTGGGGCCACAGTCTTTGTGAGTTCATATGTCCATCAGTCCTGCTCTGAGCAGAGGGCCTAGTTCTTGGTTTTCTCTATTCCTTCCAGCTCTTACCCTCTTTCTGTCTCTTCTTCTGCAGAGTTCCCTGAGCCCTAAGTGGGATGGAATCAACCCACTTAGGCCTAAGTGTTCAAGCTCTAACTCTCTGAATATCATCCAGCTGTGGGTCTCTGAATTAGATCCTATGTACTGCAGAGAAAGCATCTCTGATGGTGGCTGAATGAGAGACTGATCTACGTGTACAGCAGACAGTTGTTTGGAGTTATTTTACTGCTGCATTCCTTTAGCAGAACAGTAGAACTTGGTTTTCCCCTAGGAGCTTGGCCTATCTGGTCTAAAGTTCTTGGCCACCTGAGCAGTGTTATGCAAGGATTCCATCTCACAGAGTGGATCTTAAATCCAATCAGACATTGGTTGGTTACTCCTACAGTGTTTGTGCTACCTCCACACTAGTGTGTTGTACAAACATTGTGCACATACAATGGTGTATATCAACACCATTGTAGATCAAAGAGGTTGTAGCTCAGTTGCTGTTTACCTTCCTCCTTTGGTAGCATTCAAAATACCTCCAGTTCTCTGAATACTAGTCAGTAGGGGTGACGCCTCTAGGTAGGCATAAGCTCTACTTGTCCATATTCAATGAGTTATGTAGATGTTATCTTCAGCAACAGACCTTGCCATCAGTTTGTGGAGGGCAAGCAACAGCCTTGGGAATAGCCTGGATTGTTCATGGGTTCCCATTGTGCCTCTTCAAAAATTGATTAGGTATAACTCATTCCTAGAACTTGAAGCTCCATTTGGTGACAAGAGATGTTCAGTTGTGGCTCTATCTCCTCTGTTACTGGGTGATTCTGTTTAGATTACCTTTGCATATATATATATATATATATATATATATGGTTACACATATATGTAATATATACATATATATATTAGCAAGCTTCAACTGTATTAGGTTTTGATATGACCCTTAGTTTTATCTGTCTCTTCATGTATTCCCTCCATCATCTCTTTCTTCATCTCTTCTTCCAATTTGATCCTGCTGTTCCAGCCACCCCACCAATCCGCCCATATCTATCTATTCTATTTCCTCTCCTAGGGTGATGCAAACCCTCTCTCTAGCCCCTTTTCTACACCTGACCTCGGTGGGTCTGTGGATTGTAGCCTGTTTATCCAAGACTTAGCAGCTCACATCTACCAGTAATTGAATGCATCCATATTTGTCTTTTTGGGTCTGAGCTACCTCACTCAGGATGATTGTTTTCTAGTTCCATCTAACTTCACCAGTTTTCACAAATGTCCAAGGGACTGTTAACACTACTAGCTCAGGTACACACTTTGAACACCATTTGTCTAAAGAAACTAAAACATTACTTGTAAATATTGTGTTGTAAAATGTAGTTTAAATGGTAAGAAGTGTAAACTTGGAAGTATGTGTGAAACTTTAGATGAAAATGAACACAAAACAAACCTGTGATAAGAGAAAAGAAACAAGAGATAACCACTATAATTTTAAATGAATGTTCAATATAACAAAAGTACTAGTTTAATGAGAGGAAGCATATTGTGTTAATTAATGTCTTGGTTGAGGCTTCTATTGCTGCTATAAAACACCATGACCATGAGCAACTTGGGGAGAAAATGGTTTGTTTCAGCTTACACGTCCCTCGGCATCCATTGTTCAGGGGAGTCAGGGCAGGAACTCAAAGCAGAAACCTGGAGGTTTCTGAAGAAAAAGCCATGGAAGATGGCTGATGACTGGCCTGGTCAGCCTGCTTTTTCCTATACCCAGGACCACCTTCCTAGGGTGACACCACCCAAAACGGGCTAAGCCGTCCCACACCAATCATTAGTTAAGTAAAGCCCCACAGGATTGCCAAGAGCCTAGTCTTACAAATTCTTTCTCAAATGTGACTCCGTCTACTTAGATAACTCTAACTTGTACTGAGCTGTCAATAAGCCAGCCAGGAAAACTAATTAGTAGAGGTCACAGATACAGCATGAGTGATAAGTTGGTAAAGCCTGCCATTACATATGCACATAGACTGTGGGGAAACCTGTTTCTCCTTTCCAGCTGATTTGTGGAAGGTAGCCTGTAGCAGTTCAAAATTGGGAAAATAAATATCTAAAATTCTCTTTATAAAAACAAAATATATTAAAAGTGTTTTTCAGTTAGTATGTTTTAGCAAAATACTTGTTTTCTGAATATAAGAGTTCGGAGTTACATTTAAGCCCTGATCCTCTTCTTCTGGCCCTTCATGGATGATACAATTAATACCACAGAAGCTCATTGTTGGTGGACCTGAGACTTCTCAGCCCATCTCATTTTTCTCCTCCTCGTCTTGCTGGTCTGAGCTCTGCCTCAGGTGGGAAAGGACAGAGTCCAAATGGGGCCTGGACTGAACTTAGGCCTGAAGGGAAAAAGCTCCTAATACCAGTGACCATCTTTGTCTCCACAAGCCTGAAACAAAGGACATTTGCTACCAGGAATAGCTTAATCAGTCCCACATGTGGACAGCCTGAGATTTCTCACACAGCAGCAAGCAGGGCTTTTTCAACACAGAATTGTTTCCTTTTGCTCTTATTAGCATAAGTTACTCTGGTGTTTGTATTATTTTGATTTTTTTTTTTAAAGATTCCAAGTGTGCTAAACATGCCAGCAAGATGCTGGCGATCTTTAGGATTTGAAAGCAAGGAGAAAGAGGGGAATATTGTTGGTAGCTACAGTCCCTTACATATATAAGACAGCTTTAAAAATCAGAAAATTGTGCCCTGTGGGGGCGAGTTCCCTAAACTGTCAGCTCTTGCAGTTAATGAGCTGATTTGTCAGATGAAGAGAGAAAAGACCATTGTAACAATGCTGAGCTTTGTGTGGGATTTCGAAATCAGATTGACTGGAAATGCAGCAAATATTAAATGGCATTTTTTAATTTTCTAATTAATTTGCGACAAACAATTTTTTAAAAAAAGTATTAAAGATGTGGCATGGAGTGTGTCTTTGAGACGAGAAAGGGCCAAAAGCATTTACCTCTGCTGAAGTAATCCACAGCACACTCTTTGTCTTTTCGTCAGCGACAAGCTGCAGCTTGGGATTTCAAGAGACCATGATGTTCTGGGTGAGGAATCATTTTAGAGCTCATACTCATAAACTGAGAAGAAACACAGCCTCTTCTTTAAGGTGCAGGGGATACTAAAACCCAGGGACCCTAGACTTCTCTGTGGACAGTGTTCCCTTTTAGTACCAAGGGCCAGGGATTGAAGGAAGATGCAGGTGAATGGCCTCTGAGCAAGGACAGAAGCTAATATTACACCCATGCGTGGGTCCTTTCCCCTGTGGGTGGCAGTTGGTACAACATACAATCTCCTAGGATGTGTGAGCTCCGTCCTGGTCCTAGGCAGAGGGAGTGGAGGAGGTGGCACTGGTCAAGCCAGTTTTAAGTTCTGGCTCTTGCGCATGTGTGTGATATGGGCAAAGGTGTTCAAACTCGCGTAGACTCAACAACTTATCCAGAAAGTGAGGCTGGTCTCCGCAGCCTTGGGAGACTGCCAGAGGCTCAAAGCTCAGAGCTTATCCCTCGGGGGGCCCTGGCATGTGGTAAAGACACAGAGGTTATTGATTAGGACATTTTGGGGCCCCGGGGGTGCTCAGGAAACTACAAGGGTTTCCTTTACCCCACACACCATCTTTCTCTTCTTCAAGTCTCTAACTGCTGTGATAACTGTGAAACATTTAAAGAGACAGCATGTGTGTTTAAAGTGAAACTTTACAGAGTGTTTATTAGAACTAGGCATTGCTCATCTATAACAGGATCCCGGTTCATCTTCTCAGTGATATTCTGAAGTAAATTCTATAGCTATCCCCATTTTACACCTTTTTAAAAAAGACTAGTTGACCTGGGGGCATCAGGCTCTGCTCTACACAACTGATCATTTTCCTAAAAGATCCCAGAATCTGAGTTCAGAGGTTGTCAACCAGTAGGCTCCAAAAATTTGAAGATCCTGCTGGATGTGGTTACCATGGCCAAGGCAATCATGTGAAGCACACGATCAGTATTGAGAATCAAGGTGAGGATTCTCCCTTTCTCACTCTCAAGGAATCCTAGGTAGAGAACTCGTGGAACATGCTTTGTAGAGGCTGGGTAGTTGCACCCCCATTGAACATATGACTTCTATCAGGGTTGTAAATCCTCTATGAATACAGGGACCATATCACACATCTCTGGTGTCTACACGCATACCTGGCACATAACAGTTAATTTAGACTGATGGATGAGTGAGTGGATAATCATTCACACTGATGGATGGAGGAAAGGAAAGAGGAATGGAGTGAGTGCTGGAGTAAGGGAGGGATGGAGTCGTGGATGGAGAAATGAATGGATAGATGGAGTGATGGAGGAGAGGTGAATGGACAGATGGAGGAATGAAGGAATGGATTCATAGAGGGGTGGGAAGATGAATTAATGGGTTGATAGATTTTATCAGTGTAGCAGTCCATGTTTAATACTGAATACAAGATATAGAACTTAGAAGATAACATAGACATACTTTAAAAAATATTTACATTATGGATTTTTTCTCTGTCTTTGCTACACATATGCATACATATGAATATACAAATACAACCTTCTGAGTCCATTCAGTGTTGACTATATGCATATGCTATTAAGGCTGACCATTCTCTTGATATTAGATAACCAATTAGGTGCCACATCCCTGGGTAAGACTAATTCTTTTTTTCTGTATTTTTTAAAATTTATTTCTTCAACTTACATTTCAATCATAATCTCCTCCCTCCTCCCCCTTCTGGTCCCACCCTCCTACCCTTTTCCCCCTCACTCTCCTATCTGCTTTTTTTTTAAGTTTAAGGTATATTTTTTCACCCCAAACAGCTCCTCATTTTAGTCCAATAAAAGGCTCTTTTTCTTATAACAATAAATACAATACAAAACAATAAGAACAATTAGGCCACAATTATGAAAATTATAAGGTATAACATACATCCCCAATGTCCAGTCTGTACATATTTGGCAACTGATATTAGTATTCTATTATCTGTCTCAATGAGTTTAAAGTTCTATACCTAACTCAGTTTCCATCCTGACTTGCATTACCAACTAAAACACATCTTCTTAGACATAGCACATCCTCTTAATTCCTAAAAAAAAAAAAAAAAAAAAAAAAAAACTTAAAATTTAACCGTAAGACTATAACTATCTAGTCTTCAACCACATCAGAGACCTGAGAAGGATAAATATATCTGAATAAACAGGAAATATGGAGCTAGCAGCTTCCAAAACTAAGAAATGACAGCAACTGGCTGCCTGGACAGTTCCCAAATTCCAAATTCTCTCTGTAATATTGGAGAATCTATCTTCAGCCTCTTGGATCAGTATCTCTGACAGACATTGTTGTAACCCTTTATCTAGGGGTGGGGCTTGTGAGATTTCTCTAATCTTTGTTAACATGTGTACTAATATTGTCATTGTGCAGGTCTTTTTTTTCTTTATTTTTTATTTCTTCAAGTTACATCTCAATCGCAGTCCCCTCCCTATTCCCCCTCCAGTCCCACCCTCCCACCCTCAACCCCCCATCCTCTTCCCTTTTTTTTTCTTTTAAGTTTAAGGTATATCTTATTTCCCCCTACAGTTTCCCCTTTCAGTCCAACAAATGGCTCTTTCTCTTATAATAACAAATACAATACAGTACAACAGAGGTAATTAGGCCACAGTTATGAGGGTTATATGGCTTAACGTACATTCCCAATGACCACTCCATATGTATTTGGTACCTGACTTTAACATTCTACTATCTAAACATCTCCATGAGTTTAAAGGTCTATATCTGACTCAACATTAATACTAACTTGCAACACAATTTTAAAAGTATCTTCTTAGATGTATAACACTCTCTTGACTCCTAAATTCTCTGGCAGACATTGATTGTAGAGCAGGGGTTATGAAGGACTTACCTACCCTGTCTTGGCAGAGCTAGTCTGTCGACTTACCTGCTTCCAGGTTTTGTCCTTTTTGGACAGCAATCTGTCTACAGTTGGAGCAAGGGGCTTTTCCTAACAAGAGATAGGCTTGCGACTAATTCAATCATCTCCCACTGGAGATTCTTCGATGCTCATCTACTTGGAGGAGAATAGGGGGTGCTGTCAGGAGTTGATATGTCTTGATATAAAAAAATCTAAAGTTATGAAAACATCTTTGAATGCCATATTCTGCAGATCTCTTGAGGTGTTTGAAGAGGCCCTATCTATCTCTTATATTAGGGTAAGCAGATGTTGCTTGTCTCTTGCCGGTTTATTTCTGATTAGCTTAGAAAGTAACTATAATAGGCTGTCATAGTACCTAACTGAATGACTGGCTTGCATAACCATTAGTTTGCATTTCTTAATTATCCTAAACAGTTTATGACAATTAGTAGTAAAAGGCTGAAACATCACATTTCATTTTTTTTCTTTACCTCCTAACCCTTCCATCCCATTTCTCTGAGGTGGGGTGTCCTTATATAACAGTCCCTCATCTCATTTGAGAGGTCGTATGAGGGCCAAGAGCCTCTTCATTCATTGGGGATCTACGAAGCAGTACCATCAGTGAAAAGTGTCTTGTTGCCCGGGAGAGAGAACTACTAAACAAACAAACCAATAAGCATACAATAGATAAAAAAGACTAAAAAATAGAAAAAAATATAACTAATATATAAAAATAAATAAAGAATAAAAATTAAAAATAAGAAGTCTATGTCCAAGTTCCCTTTGGTGTGTTAGTTGTAGTATCGATACCTTCTACTATATAGCTAAAATCCTACTATAAGTGAATAGATGCCATATGTGTCCTTCTGAGTCTGGGTTAGTTCACTCAGGATGAGCTTTTCTAGTTCCATCCATTTGGCTGCAAATTGCATAATTTCATTGTTCCTGATAGCTGAATAATATTCCATTGTATAGATGTACCACAGTTTTTTGACCCATTCTTCGGTTGAGGGACATCTGGGTTGTTTCCAGTTTCTAGCTATTACAAATAAGGCTGCTATAAACATAGATGAGGAAACTTCCTTATGATTCCGTGAAGAGGCATTTGGGTGTATACCCAAAAGTGGTATGGCTGGGTCCTGAGGCAGAGCTATTCCAAGTTTTTTAAGATATCGCCAGACTGACCTCCATAGTGGTCGCACAAGCCTGCATTCCCACCAGCCCTGGAGTAGGGTACCCCTTTCTCCACACCCTTGCCAGCATGTGCTCTCATTTGAGTTTTTGATCTTAGCCATTCTGACAGGTCTGAGATGGAATCTCAGAGTCGTATTGAGTTGCATTTCTCTGATAATTAAGGATGTTGAGCATTTCTTCAAGTGTCTCTCAGCCATTATGGATTCCTCCTTTGTGAATTCTCTATTTAGCTCTGTCCCCCATTTTTTGATTGGATTATTTGGTTTCTTGGCATTTAATTTCTTGAGTTCTTTGTAGATTTTGGATATTAGCCCTCTGTCAGATGTGGGGTTGGTGAAGATTTTCTCCCAGTCTGTAGGATGCCATTTTGTTCGAATGACAGTGTCCTTTGCCTTACAGAAGCTTTTCAGTTTCATGAGGTCCCATTTATTGATTGTTGATCTCAAGTCCTGAGCTGTTGGTGTTCTGTTCAGGAAGTTGTCGCCTGTGCCAATTAGTTCGAGGGTTTCTCCCACTTTTTCTTCTAGTAGATTTAGTGTGACCAGCCTTATGTTAAGGTCTTTGATCCACTTGGACTTAAGTTTTGTACAAGGTGATAAGTATGGGTCTAACTTCATTCTTTTACAAATGGACATCCACTTGGACCAGCACCATTTGTTGAAGATGCTGTCCTTCTTCCATTGTGCCGTTTTGGCTTCTTTGTCAAAAATTAGGTGGCCATAAGTGTGTGGGTCTATTTCTGGATCTTCAATTCGATTCCATTGATCTACTGGTCTGTTTCTATACCAATACCATGCTGTTTTTACATCTATTGCTCTGTAGTACAGCTTGAAATCTGGGATGGTAATACCTCCAGATGTTTTTCTATTGTACAGGATTGATTTAGCTATTCTGGGCTTTTTGTTATTCCATATGAAATTGAGGCTAGCTCTTTCCAAGTCTATAAAAAATTGTGTTGGTATTTTGATAGGAATTGCATTGAATCTATATATTGCTTTTGGTAGGATGGCCATTTTTATTATGTTGATCCTACCTATCCATGAGCATGGAAGATCTTTCCATCTTCTAAAGGCCTCTTCCATTTCTTTCTTTCAAGGGCTTGAAGTTCTTGTTGCACAGGTCCTTTACTTGCTTGGTTAGAGTTACCCCCAGGTATTTTATGTTGTTTGCGGCTATTGTGAAGGGGGTTGTTTCCCTTATTTCTTTCTCAGCCCATTTGTTTGTTGTATAAAGAAGGGCTTCTGATTTTTTTGAATTAATTTTGTATCCAGCCACTTTGCTGAAGGTGTTTATCAGCTATAAGTGTTCTTTGGTGGAATTTTTGGGGTCGCTTATGTATACTATCATATCATCTGCAAATAGGGATAATTTGACTTCTTCGTTTCCGATGTTTATCCCCTTGATGTCCTTTAGTTGTCTTATTGCTCTAGCAAGAACTTCAAGTACTATATTGAAGAGATATGGTGAGTGCAGGTCTTTTTAAGGCAATCATATTGTTGAGATTTCATGTTCGTAGCTTCTTCTCTGTTTAACATAGAA
The DNA here is from genome assembly GCA_907164525.1 of Lophiomys imhausi. Lineage (NCBI taxonomy): Eukaryota > Metazoa > Chordata > Mammalia > Rodentia > Muridae > Lophiomys > Lophiomys imhausi. The sequence goes on along the minus strand of CAJQZJ010004687.1, from coordinate 8,337,785 downwards.
GACACAATCTCACAGCCTTCCTGATCCTCTTGCTCTCCCAGTCTTTTCCCCCTCTCTTTGAAGGTTACCTGATCCTTAAATAGAAGGGTAATTGTAGATGTATTTGTTAGGTTTAGGCACAATATGGTCAGTTGCTTTTTGCATTTTTGAATAGTTGTGGATTTCTGTAATACTCTCTGTCTTCTGCAAAAAAAAAAAAAGCTTCTTTGATAAGGAATGAGGGCTATTCTTATCTGTGGATATAAGGATAAGTATTTAGAAATTACACTGGTTTAAGAAAATGGCAATAGTAGGTTATCCTCTAGGTAGTTGGGTAGGTTACAGAAACATGTATGAATTCACTTCTATTGAGCAAGTCTCAAGTCCAATCATATCACTGTTGGTTACCCCCAAGATATAAGTGCCACTATTTCACCTTTGAGGAATTCTTGTCAAGTTGGTCATCATTGTGGTTTATAGATGTCACATCTGAGTAGGAGTATTGATTTCTTTTCTTCATTGACAGCTTGCACAGCCCTTTCTAGTATGAGAGCTAGTCTTCTGGCATGAGGATTCCAATACAATTCAAGCTTAATTTTTCCAAATCTTGCATCTGAAGTGTGTGGTGTCTTTAGGAATGGAAACTTACCTTAAAATTATGTGTTATTTTGGAAGTCTCTTGGAGTCTCCTGATCAACAACTCAAAGAAAGGTTTCTCCTATCTGAAGCTGGAGATAGTCTGTGGCTCCTCAGGGAGTATTATCACCTCCAGGTGATATTATTTCCTATGTAATTTAGATAAACATGGACTAAAATGACTCTCTGTGGCTTCTTCAAACATTCTGGGTATTGTTTACCTTGATATTGTTCTTGTATGAATGTTGATAATAAGGAAATTATTTAAAATGTCCCACTGGGTTCCTGAGTTTTTTTCATATTAAAATAGAGCTTTCTCCAACAGTTATGTTCAGCTTTGGTTTACCTACATCTGCCTCCTTCTGTGCGATTCAAGATCTGGACTGATGTGTGCCTGCCCTGGAATGCTTGTCTTTCAGTAAAGTCCAAAGTTGTTCCTATACATTATGTTCAAGCTTCGAGGCACATGGGCTAGACTGCATCAAACAACAAACTTCAGTAAAGATCAAGATTATATTCATTCAGCAAATGTTCTACCAGGTTCCTGTTCACTCTCAGATCTCTTTTAAGGGCTTAAAGCATAGATGCAAACAAGACAAATACTGTGAGTGGAGGAACAGGAAAAGAAATGCTTCCATATGGCCATGGAGAAACATGAGGCAAGTAGAATTGTGTTACAGGGAACAGGGTTCATAGTGGAGATTGTAATTTAATAGAGGAGTATCAGTTATGATAGAATTATATGTATATATTTTATCCTATATAATAATGCTTGAATTTGTGAAAAATCAAAACAACAAAATAGTAAGTATATGGGGGAAAAGAAGAAATGTGGAGATCTGAATTATTAATAATATTTTTTTGCACAATAACTGGATAAAGTGAAAAATACCTTAGATTTGTGATACATCCATTTGTTTGCTTGTTTGTTTTCTTACAGGATTAACAGCTGTGGAATCTGAAGACACCTGCTGCCTCTGAACACTAAGCAGCTGGCCAACACCAGCATCCTTTCTGCCATCCACAAAGCAAAATGGAAGACAGAGAGACCCTGCTGCGAGTAACCCAGGTCAGCAGGTGAACCCTGTTGATTTGGCCAGGACCTTGTTTGGCCTCAGCTTGCCCATATCTGCCTCCTTCTGGTTCGGGACCTGAAGTGATGAGTGCCTGCCCTGAAGCACCTGTCCTTCAGTGAAGCCTGAAGCATGAGCACCAGCAGCCACACGTGCCCTGTCCCAGCAGTGCGTGGACACATGACTCACTACCCAGCTGCACCCTACCCATTACTCTTCCCACCTGTCATTGGGGGACTCTCCTTGCCTCCACTCCATGGTCTCCATGGCCACCCACCTCCCAGTGGGTGTAGCACTCCCTCACCAGCCAGTAAGTACTGAGGGCCTTTCTCTGGCTAAATGGAAAGAATATGGTGGGCAGACTCGGTTCTATTATGTGGATTTCTCTCGGTCTAGAATTCTACCTGAAATTCTGTGGGAAGAAATGACATGTGGGGTGATGATGAAGTGTGACCTAAAACGTGACCTTTATTTTAGGACTTGGTGCATGCTAAGTAGCTAAGGTACTTGTTCTGTCTTATAAAGAGCAGGGACAAATGCTGATCGGCAGGTGAGGCTGAGATTCCTGAAGAAACCCAGTGGAACATGCCCTTCCAAGCAAGGGATAACAAAGTGAAAGAAATCCACTGGCTCTCATAATGTTGGAGTCTAACTTGTGAGATTTCCCCTTGGGTGTTTTGTTCCGGATGATCCCTGTAGTCCACAGTTCACAGATCTCTGCCGTCAGCTCCTGTCACGTGGTTTTCTGTGTCCCTGAAGACTGGGTTCTGTGCTGAGTTCCTTCTAACCTAAGGTCATTTCTTAACTGATGTATAAAAAGTGCTATGAGAAAGGAAAAATATTCTGAGACTTCTTCAAGACCAATATGGCTCACTTATAGGAAGTATTCATATCATATGATTTCAAAGAGTTCTCTCTGAAGATCTTGCTGTGATACCAGTGATCTTGTCCAACTTTGAAGAAGTTTGTATAGTTGTGATTTTGGAGATGGAAGGTGTGTTGATGCCTGGTGCTGAGTTGGACATAAGCAGTGTGTATTCTGGGTTAGTTCTTCCTGTCTCAGAATCAGCTAAAGCTCGGTGTAGCCCTCCCTCTTGATGCGTCATGACCTGCTGCTGCTTTTGAGCAAATCCCTCCAAATACAGGTTTGACTCTAAAAAGTATATCTTTTGAAATATTGCAGTTTTTTGTGTATTTTTTGTGTATTTTTGTGTGTTTTGTGTATTTTGTACAATGTGCTCACTGTGCTCAACTTCCCCCTCCTACCTCCCTGAGACCCAAGTAGGAAGGATATTACTCCACCTGAAGAGTCCTTCAGCAATTGTGATGGAGCCATTAAAACTAGCAGGGAGTGAATGACAGACAGGCAGTTGGGATTTGGTGACAAGCATATGGATAACCATCACAGAAGGATCATACTTGCTAAATTCTGACCTGTTTTCCTTCTTGGAATGATCCAATTGTAATTTATCTCCCTGTGTGTTAGGTTTCTGGCCTCAGTACAAGACCAATAAAGTCTTTGAAATGCTTAGCAGCCATCTCTCATGTTTTTAAAGTTCAAATGGAAAGTAGATACAGATGAAAAGGCGTCAAGGCTGTCAGAAGAAGTGGAAAGAAAATGAGCATTGGAAATGTGTTGTTGCAGGTGCCAGATCAAACTATGGAAATTCATCCAACTGCAAACAGTGTTATAGTTAGCGTCATAGAACACAAGGGGATATGAGTGACCATTAAAGCTTTTACAAGTCACCCAAGAGCCTTAAAGTCTAATTCCATAGCTCAGCCAGCCTGACATACAGCAGTCTAACAGCTTTCTGTTCTTACACTGAAAGCGTATTTTGTTGATGTGGCTGGGAAATTAAGGAAATAGGATTCTCATCCTGGGAGATCAAACCTAGCAAATCAGACACTCTTAGGCTGCCTAAAACCCCCAAGGTGGCCAACAAAAAAAAATCCTAGTAACTTTGAACTACTTCCAGCCCTGGTTTTAAGGAAGGAAAGGTCAGAGCATACAAGCTATATGGAGAAGAGCAATTGGCACTGCACACCGATGAGCATCCCTGGACAGCTCTCTCCTCTCTGTTTCTCATAGATGCCTCTGGGCTGGAGTGTTCTGGAAAGGCAGGCTTGGCTATGATCAAACACCACTTCCCTCTAGTTTTCATAAATAAGATTTTATTGGCATACATAAGTGTTGTGTTTACATAGTTCCTGGTGCAGGTTTTGTGCTATGGTAATTCTTTGTAGCCCACAAGTCCCCAAATATTGTTCCCCTTTATGGAAAACGTGTACTCACTGTGTTGGGGAGACATGACATGGAACAATGAGTCAGGTAGGACCCCAGATCTCACCTAAGCCTTTGCCTATGCCATTCACTTTTCTAAAGTCCCCTGCCTCAGCCTGTTGGTGACTCTATCTCTGTTCCTGTATGAGCTGAGTCATGTCCTATCTGAGGCTCTTTTCATGTCATATGCTAACAATACACACAAGATGCTGTTGCTACTTGCTTGAGCCACATTGCAACTGCATTTTATTTTATTTTTTTTAAATACTTTATTTTTTTTTCTTCAAGTTACATCTCAGTCACAAACCCTTCCCTATTCCCCCTTCCTATCCCGCCCTTCCACCCTCTTCCCCCCAGCAGTTTCCCCTTTCAGTCCAACAGATGGTTCCTTCTCTTACAACAGTAAATACTATACAAAACAACAGATATAAATATGCCACATTTATGAGAGTTAAATGGCCCAGTATACCTTCCCAATGTCCAGTTTATACATATTTGGCCCCTGACTTTAACATTCTACTATCTAACCATCTCCATGAGTTTAAAGGTCTATATCTGACTCAACATTCATACTAACTTGCAACACACTTTTAAGAGTATCTTCTTAGATCTATAACACCCTCTTGATTCCTAAACAACTCAAAATTTAACTATGAGACTCTAGCTGTCTATTCTTCAACCACCTCAGAGACCTGAAAGGGATAAATATATCTGCTTATATAGGAAGTGCAGGGCCTACAGCTTCCAAAACTAAGAAATGACATACCAGTGACTGCCTGGACAGTTCCCATTTTCTCTCCATACATTCCTGCATCAGTCTTCAGCCTTTGGGTCCTGTTTCTCTGACAGACATCTTTGTATATTGATACAAAATTAAAGGTAACACTTCCTAATGGTATCATACCTAGAGATTCTTAAAAATAAAATGTGAAGCTCTGGCCTCTTGATACCAACCGTCTAAAACTGTCTAGGATAGTTAAGTAAAACAAACTCCTAGTCATGCAAACATGTCTCTTTGTTAGCTACTATGACAGTCTATCACAGATATTCTCTAAACTACTCAGTAATCAAGTTGTTAAGAGACAAGCAACATTTGCTTATCTAAATACAAGAGATGGATAGGGCATCTTCAAAAACCCTAAGAGATCTGCAGAATATGGCATTCAAAGATGTTATCTTAAATTAAGATTTTTTTTTATATCGAGACATGTCAGCTCCTGACAGCACCCTCTATTCTACTCCAAGCAGAAGATAAGCATCGAAGAATCTCCAGTGTGAGATGGTTGAATTAGTGGCAAGCCTATCTCTTGGAATTAAAAAACCCCTTGCTCCAACTGCAGACAGACTGCTGTCCAAAAAGGACAAAACTTGGTAGCAGGGAAGTCGACAGCCTAACTCTGCCAAGACAGGGTAGGTTAGTCCTTCACAATCCCTGCTCTGTAACTGCATTTTCTATAACACACTAGATGAGGTGATGGTAGCTGCATAGGATTCAATCCTTGCGGGGTGATGGTTTGAAGTTAAAGGAATCAAAAGGCTTAATAACTGAGAAGAGATGATTTTGTTTTGTTTTCAGGAGGCCTGGAGACAGGTACTGAGTGCCTGAACCTTAAAAAATATCAGTTATAAGGGCAGATAAAAGAAATTCAGGCTGAAATCTTCAAATATGGCTTCCTTCTTAGCCCTATCTATGTCTTATTTCATTTTTTCTAACTTGCTTTACTCAAATCAAGTGAAGTTGTCTGGGTGAAATTCATTAAGATTTGTATGCATATGGATGATCACCTTCATGTATGTATGTATGTATGTATGTATGTATGTATACAATATGTCTGCAGGTTTCCATAGAGGCCAGAAGTGGAGGGATCATGAGCAATGGACCCTCTTTAACTAAAGTTATGGAAGGTTGTGAGTCATCCTGTGGGTGCTGGGAACAGAAAGTCCTCCATAAGATTAACAAATATTCTTAACCACTCAGTCATCTCTTCAGCCTCATAGAAACTCATTAAAAGGAGTCACTGTTAAAACAGACTCTATGAACTGGCCATCAACGAGAATTCTTTCCGAGCTTGTGGGAGGCAGAGACAGTCAGATCTCTATGAGTTTGATGGTAGTAGCCTGGAATAAATAGTGAGTCCCAAATGAACTAGGGTTACAGAGTGAGATGCTGTCTCACAGAGAGGATAATGAAGATAGAGAAAGGGGGAAGGGAGGAGTAAAGAGAGAAAGAGAGGGAAAGGAAGAGGGAAAATATTTTTTAAATCTGTGCCTTAGATCCTAAAAAAAAGACTGAGATCTTAACAGGTACCCACTGATTTGCTCTGGCTAACAATAAACATAAAATTTTATTCATGACCTAAAATTAACTAAAGCGATAGCCTAGTGCCATGAATTCTCAGTATGCAGCAATGCCCATACCTGGATCACAGAATATAGAGTGGAGTAAGGAAAACATGGCAGGCAAGCTACTCCATGGTTGTTGGCAGTGAATGACGATACTTGCTGATGTTTCCTTGAAACTCTGTTTACATATATATATATCTGCTGCCCAGACAGAAAGAATAAATTCCCCTGCCTCTGAGTTTGAAGAAATGAGGTTCTTTCTAGCAGTATGGGATTATGGAGATTCCAGAACCTTCCATCTCAAAAGCAAATAAGACTTTCTGTAGCAATTCCTGCATCTTCCGTACACTCTCACACTTGCCTTTGACCTCCTGCTTCAGAGCCTGAGCTGTGCTAGACCTCTCCACTGCCTTGATTTTGCATCTAAGAGTGTTTGTTCTTCTCAGGAATGCTCCTAATCTCAGTACTTTGGAGGCTGAGGCAGGAGGATTGGAAGAAGTCCAGCTTGATGCATATAGTACGAGTCTGGTTTTAAAAATGTCTTGGACCCTGTAAATAGCCTGTATGTATGGCCTAGTCATTGCATTGTGGAGCTGCAGTAAGCTGAGTGCACAGGGAACATTATAAAAGAAAGCAATGCTACATGAGAAGGAAAATCCCCATGCATTCAGCACCTCATGCATCAATCTCTGTCAGTCACCATATTTTTAACAACATCCTGGCATGGATGTCAAGTTGTTAGTAGAAGTCCTGTTTCACAGAAAAACACCATGAAGCTTTGGGAGACTACACAGTTTAACAGCTAGTTAGAGCTGGAGTCAAATTCCAAGTGTAGATCTTGGGGGCTACAACGTGCATGCCTTTCCCAGTGTGTCAGGCAGTGAAGTCAGTCAACCCTTTGAATGTTCCTCTGCTCCATGCAGGTGTCTCTTTCTGTGCTATGCCATGGGGCCCTTAGTGATGATAAATGTTTAAGGAGTTCTGAAGCCCCTTTAGTTCCACAAACTACTAGGGAAGCAGTTATTGTTTTTCATCTAAGGGGAGAGCTGGAGGAAATCCCTGGTGAGCATACCACAGCACAAAGTCTTCCAGTGGTAGAAGAGGATGTGGTCTGCCAGGCAATATTCATAAGCTGGACTCCAGGCTTGCTGTGAAAGTTGGACAGCTGTCTGTCTGTCTTGCTTCCTATCCCTTCGTGGCTGCTTGTTCCATTTTACTGTGCCCATGTGCTCTTTTATATGCTGTTCATGCTGGAAAATGTTGCTAAGCATTTTGGCCGAGCCTCTCTTAAAATGGTCTGTTTACTTCCAGTGTCTTCTAGTGAGAGTTCTTTCACCTTCTTTCCTAACTGGAAAGCACTGTCCTGTTAAATACAAAATACTGTATTCACCTAAAACCCCAGTGCTCTAGGAAGAAAGACTGCACTCCCCAAAATTAGCCATGACAGGACGTAAAGGGAGACTTAGACTGAGAGGAGCTTTGCCATCTAGCTTGCCTGAAAAGGGAGCTACAGCTGAGTTAGACTGCAGGTTTTTCACCAGTGTCCACTGGTTACTTAGCCCAGAGGTTCAGACTCTATCTGAAATACATTCACACTGATGGACTAAACGTCACTTGTTGATTCCAATCCTGTGGTGTCCTTTAGCCTAGTCTTCTGTTCTTTCTTCTGAGTAACATTTTCCCTGAATGTACACAGTAGACTCACAGAACAGGAATCAAATCAGGTATCTAGGAAATGACATATCACTACACTGTCATGGTTCCCAAATAGAACAGTATGGCCCACATCCATGTGGCCTGAACAATGTTAAACCTAATTTAAAAAAAAAAAAAAAAAAAAACAAGGTCGAAGAAAAATCAAAGAAAATCGCGAGGAACTTGTCAGTTGGTGGTAACCATTTTGCCCATCACGAGTTTCAGCAGCTAACTGGGGCATGTCAAAAGTTTTATCTTAGTATTTGAGAGACAGAATTCACTGAATGGTTTCAGGGAACTCTTTCAGTCAATTTTCCATGGACTGGAGCTGTGTGTATTCTGTAAGTGTTTGTTCCTTATAGGTAAACAGCACTTGTTACTTCAGAGCCTCTGTTCCCCAAACTCAAGGCATCTTGGTGTCTATAGTATTTCCCAGATCCTGGCTATATTTGACATGTGGTCTTTAGCATCATTCTGGTGCAGAGCTGGGCTCCTGTTATTACTTGAACTTTATCCCAAAGAGATTAAGATGATATGAACATGAATTAGAAACCAAAACATTATTTTTTTCAATTTCATCAAATTAACTACATCTCCCAAAGAAAGTCCAGCTGTGGATACAGGAGCTTAAGTAGAATTAGACATTTGATCATCAATGAGAAACCTTCAAAAGATGTGAAGACCATTAGGGATTGAATTGTGTTTCCCAGAAACACGATATGGCTGTCCTGACCTAATCTAGTCCAGTCCCTTTGAACAAGCCTTACCTGAAAATAGGATCTAAGTAGATGATCAAAGTGGGACACACTTACTGGAATGGATGCTGCTGGCTGTGTCTACATGCAGGACAAGTTTGACATGGAGCTAGGGACACTGGGAAGCACCATGTGCATACCAGAGCTCTTCTGTCACAGCTGAAGGATACTTAGGTCCTCTGGGCACTTCTAGGATCTGTTGAGAGGCGAGGCAAGCTTTCACCAACAGCTGTTCTCTGCATTTTGAGATGACAGTTCTCAGAACTTGGTCAGGGAATTGTAACTGCTACCACTGAGAAAGGAAAGGCTGCTTGTTCTTCATCATTTCCTCCTGAAGTATATCTATTTTATTTCTCACAGGTTCATCATTGTAGTGATGCTTTATGTGTTTTTTTACTGGAGCTAGGGCTCAGTGTTCAGGAAATTTAGTCTTTTCCACATAGCCGGAGAGTAGATGTCTCTTGGTTCTGGCGGGTACAAGGCTGTGATCAGATGTCTTACTCTTGCTTGAAATGAGACATTATCTTATTCCACTTATTTATGTCTTATTGGATAGCAAACTCCCATCACCCTTCTTACACTCAGCAGATTCTTGTTTGTTTGTTTAAGACAGGGTTTCTCTGTGTAACAGAGCCTAACTGTCCTGGACTCACTTTGTAGAAAACACTGGCCTTGAACTCACAGAGATCCAACTCCCTCTGCCTCCAGAGTGCTGGGATTAAAGGCGTGCCCCACCATGCCTGGCATCCCCACCATATTCCATAGAATGCCAACATTATTGTTGATTTTTTAATAGATATTACTTCTCTTTGAAATTCTACAGGGTTCCCTTGACTTCCATGCTGCACTGAGAGTACCTGTAAGTATCTTGCACATTCCAAGTTGCATTTAGGTTTGAGTCTCTGGGATTATTGGAGAATTGATCTCACCACTATAGTAATCATCTGTGTTGGTTTGAGTGCTACTGTACGGGCATACCTGAAAGTCCTATACCAGGATTTTTGAGTCAACTGTTCAGTTGACTTTGTCATCCTCATGTCTAGAATTCCCAGTAGACTCTCTGCACTTAAATAGGTGAATCTTGATGATTCCTTTGCCTATCCCTTGGCCTCTGCCCTTTATCCCTCGTCCTTAGATACAATTGTATGGTGTAGTTGATGCTATATATTTGTACATCCTGCCTTGTACCTCTGCACCTGTTACTTCTCTACATTTAGAAAACCTGCTCCATTTATGTTCTCTTTCTTCTCCTCCTCTTCCTCTCCTCCTCCTTCTTTCCATCTTTCTCTCTTCAACTCTTCTCTACATAATAGTTCCATATCTGTTAACTTTACATAACTCTTCTGAGCATAGGAGCTGGAAATGTAGAGCAGTGATAGCATGTATGAAGCCTTGTTTTAAATCTCCCGAATTGAGAGCCTCGCCAAACTTTTCCCTGGTTAACTGTACCCTCTCCGGTGGCTGCCTTTTATATAATAATATAAATCAAGTTTACTATTATTACAGTCTGTGTGTATGGATATTTTCTTCAGTGTGCCTCTGAAATTGTTAAAATGATTGTAGGGTACAGTACGACTGATTACTTGTTAATATAGTGCTGAGAATTAGTTTTTTTTTTTTTTCCAGATGCTCGGGATACATACAAATGCTTGGTCTATAATGAAGAATGTGAATTTGCTTGAAAAACAAAGATGGTGGTTATCTGGTCAGTGACCACACTGACAGTAGTGAGCCCCAAACCGTGTGGCATCTAGGACCTCACAGTGTTATTCAGAGTGCTCATTTGAAAGGGGCCATAGCGTTAAACCCATACTGTGTTTGTATAAATGATGGGAAGGCAGAATTCCAGGATTTTGAAGAGGAGCAGAAAGGGAATGGGCATCTCTGGACATGATCTCCCCACTCTCAAGCTTCACCTTCCCTATAAACCCAGGGTGATGGTGGAGTCCTGACAAACAAGGTAAAATTTTTGTCAACTGATAACATGAACTACGTGTGACAATGTCATAAGATAGAAACCCAGGAAATAACCATCCATATTCTTCCCTCTGCTCCATTTTTACAGCCTACCACTTCCAACCAAGCCCATTCATGTGACAGAACAGTCACCCAAAGCTTACTTCTCAAAGGTTTCTAGGCCTGTATACATGTTTCTATAAACTTTTAAATCTACACAGATCACAAAAGCTAGCAACACATCCCTTTACATTAAAAGAATTATCCAGAGTGTGGTCTTACAATTGGCTGCTACAGAAGACCCACTTTCATCAGTAAGCATAACATAGTAACTTTCTATTTGTCGTGAAGAGCCTGTATCTAAGAAAGACACATGCACTAAAGGCATCTATGTTCAGAGCCAGAGAACTGGCTCAAAGCCCACACTCTTTTCACTTGGGGCCTGCAAGGCTTGCAGTGCAATGATCTCTGTGAACAGTTGCTGATGTCGTTCAAATGACTTTGCTAGTATCTGTAATGTTGGACTTTCTCAGTCACTCTGCCTTTGCTTCTGTTACTACCTAATAATGTTAACTACTTAATGACTATGAAGTCATTCAATCAAAAAAAAAAAAAAACCCAAGAGGAGAAAGTTGACCATGACATTTCACCAGCAAGTGGAACTTTAATAATAACCATATAATGAAAAAGACCACGGCCTCTCAGCACATCTGTTTTTGTCATGAAGCTTGACAGGACATAAATTTGTGTGAGTCCTGAAGGGAGACTCTAAGACTCAGTGTGATTCTTCTGGTGTCTCTGACTCTGTTCTGATCACTTCTTCCAGGGGAATCTAATAGTAAAACAAAATTACTAATCCAAATTGCACAGACCACCATTGATTGTGTTACTTTAACTAAATATAGATATCCAAGTGGACTTAAGTATAAATGTATTCAATGCAATTCATATACTAAAATATATGTTTAAACATGTACATAGACACACACACACACACACACACACACACACACACACACACACACACATGTCCCTAATACCCCTTAGGAAAAAAAAATCTAAGTTTTGATTCTATGAGCCACAGAACTCCAACAGAAAACACAACTGGCAAAACTAGACTATGTAGCAATGTATAGAGAAGACAGTTCCAATAGACAGTAGACTGTATTCTTCAAATCATAAGAGAAGGTCTCTCCCCAACAATAGCGACATTTTAGTAATCAAAAAAATATCATTAACAAATGTGGGTGCCCTTACATTTGAAGCATAGATGTTTGTATTGAGATGTCATCTTGGTGGATTTTTCCTTTGATGAGTACGAAGTATCCTTCCCCATCTCTTTTGATTAATATTGGTTGAAAGTCTATTTTATTGGATACTAGAATGGTCACTCCAGCTTGTTTCTTGGGTCCATTTGCTTGGTATATATTTTTCCAACCCTTTACTTGGAGATAATACCTATCTTTTTTGCTGAGGTTTGTCTCTTGTAAGCAACAGAATGTGGGATTCTGTTTTCGCATCCATTCTGCCAGCCTGTGTCTTTTTATTGGGGAATTTGAGTCCATTTAATATTAAGTGATATTAATGACCAATGATTGTTACTTCCTGCCATCTTGATGTTGGTGGAAATAGTGTATGAGTGAGCTTCTCTTCTTTTGGTTTTGCTGCAGGCATGCTATTTGCTTCCTCAGCTTTCTTGTATGTAGTTAACCTCTTTGGGTTGGAGTTTTCCTTTCAACATCTTCTGTAGAGCTGGGTTTGTGCATAGATATTGTTTGAATTTAGATTTGTCCTAGAATATCTTGTTTTCTCCAACTATGTCAATTGACATTTTGCTGGAAATAGTAGTCTGTCCTGGAATTTGTGGTTTTTTTAAGGTCTGCAAGACATCTGTCCAGGACCTTCTGACTTTTAGTGTCTCTGATGAAAAGTCAGGTGTGATTCTGATAGGTTTGCCATTATATGTTACTTGGTACTTTCCCCTAGCAGCTTTTAATATTCTTTCTTTGTTCTGTACATTTAGTATTTTGATTATTATGTGGCAAGAGGATATTCTTTTCTGGTATCATCTATTTGGAGTTCTGTAATCTTATCATACAGTTATAGGCATCTCTTTCTTTAGGTTTGGGAAATTCTCTTCAATGGTTTTGTTGAAGATATTTTCTGGTCCTTGGAGCTGGGAATCTTCTCTTTCTTCTATTCCTATTATTCTGAGATTTCATCTTTTCATAGCATCCTTGAGTTCCTGAGGGTTTTGTGTCAAGACTTTTTTGGATTTTACATTTCCTTTGACAGATGTATAGATTTCTTCAATTTTATACTCTGTCCCTGAGATTCTTTCTTCCATCTCTTCAATTCTGATGGTGATGCTTGTGTCTGTAGTTCCTTTTCTTTTCCTAAGGTTTTCCATGGATGTCTTGGCTTGTGTTTTCTTTATTGCTTCAACTTCCCTTTTCAGGTCTTCCATTCCTTTAAGAGCTTTATTCATTTCCATCACCTCTTTTGCAGTATTTTATTGTTGCTCTCTTCTATTATCAATATTAGCATAAGATTAAGGTCATTTTCCTTTGTTTCAATTGTGTTAGGATTTCCAGGGATATCTGTAGTATTATAGCTAGGTTCTGGAGACGTCATATTGGTTGGTTTTTTGGGGGTTTTTTGTTTGTTTTTTTTTATTATTATTATTGTGTTCTTGTGCTGGCCTCTAGTCATCTGGTTGACCCTGGTGTTGTCCGGTTATTTCTGAAGCCAGTTGGCCTTGGTTCTCAGGAAAATCCCCTGTTCTGGGAGCTGGTTGATCCTGAAATCTTGGTGTCCACTTCCAGATGGTAGGTAGGTTCCTATAATAGACTGGTTCTCGGAGAATGACTGCTGCTCTCCTCACCTGGTTGTGACTCAATTGGACCTACATACAGGGGATTGACAGTCATTCTGGTTCACCAGCTAGGCTGGCCATACAGGCAGGGAGCTCAACCCAAGACAGGTGCCAGAGTCAGGCCTGCCTTTTGCTTACTGCCTCAAAAGCTAGGGACCTCAGGTGAGTGAATTGTCCCAATGTTTGTGGATAACATACTGTATCCAGCTGCATTTGCACTCAGTCTTGGCTCCTGATTGCTTTGGTGTGGCTGGGTTAGGTCTCTGCCACTCAGTTAAAGTGCACACTATGCCATCATGTTGGGAACTCCGGAAAGAAAATCTTATTTACCTTTGCTCTTTTGGTCCAGCTATTTTTCCTGGCTGGGCATACAGGTCCCCTGTGCAGGCTGGATATCACGCAGATGGGCAGGGCTGCTGCTCTGTGGCTGTGAGTGGAGCTGTGGGCTGGAACTGCCCATGGGCTATATCTTCACTGGCCAGCGCTCCCTTCCTGATGACTGAGCTGGCTAATCTCAGGGTGGTGTTTCTGGGAAATGAGTGAACAGTTTCTCATAGTAATCAGACTCAGTGTTCACCTCGGAAATTCAGACACTGTCTGTGTTTCACAGTTGGCTGAAGGACCTCACAATCACTCCACAGTGAGTAAACTCAATCATCTACTACTCAGATACAGTGCTCTATGGATGGTACCATAGCATCTTGGGTCCCTCAAAGAAATATCATTAAGGGGATCCTGTAGCGCTGTTTTATGCACATTGAAATTGCTGCTGGTATCAAGTGTTGTAAGGATTGTTTGCATTTGGCCTGCATGGATGGGAAGATATCCTGGAACTCGTGAGCCCAGGAACCACACAGCTCTGAGGGGAGAAGGTATCCCCACTGAAAGTGTTACAGCTCTGAGGAAGGTATCCAGGGACTTCTGAGTCCAGAAACCACATAGCTCTTGAAGGTGGGTTAATGTCCCTGTGAAAGGGTATCCTGAGGTACAGGAGCCCAGGAACCACACAGCTCTGAGAGGAGGCTTCCTCGGACATGCGTTGTACCTCACAGGAGAGCTAAACTGTGGAGCATTGGAGCCTGAGCCCTGCTCCTTCTTCACTTCTTCTCTTCTCTTCATTGTTTTTTGGTTTCTTTGCTTCTTCTGATGAAAGAGTCTTGACAGGCAGCAAATCTCATGAGAGATTTATTCAAGAGTCTGGGGTGAGGAGAGATGAATCCAGGGTGTGGCTGCCCCTGCTCCCAGGAGAGGACAGCAGGGAATTGAACAAAATGCTGGACTTATATAGGGTTTCATGAGGTGGAGCTTTCTAGGGCAGGGATTTCCAGAGGGAGGATTGGTTGAATTTCAAGTCCTGATCTTGGAGAGCTCAGGAATCAGTGGGCTTTCCTTTGCCGGGATTGGTGGGTCTTTTGTTCAGACTTTTCACCTTAAATTAGCATAATCTGGGAGGAGTCCTATTGTGGGTCTGGACATGACCTCTGTGACAGTTACAGAGGCTGGAAATGTTAAGACAGAGAGGTGTGGGGGGTTGGGGAGGATGGGCTGCTGGAGTTCTTCAGGCGGACATCTGGCCATTTTCCTGCCCTGAGGGTTTACAATGTTTACAAAGTTGCCAAGATGACAAAGGGAGTCCTGGTAGGGAAGTCTTTCCCCACAGCTGGAATAGCCGACAGAGACTGAAGAGAAGGTACTGCCTCTGTGGACAGCTTCCTTGATGGCTCAAGGCTGACGCAGGAAAGACATCATCACCATGGACAGCTCTCTAGTCTCCAGTGGGCTGAGGCAGAAAAGCTCCCCAGTCTGCAGCTCGCCATTCTGACACAGGAAAACAAGGAGCTGCCATTTTGACTGCTCCAGCGGCACAGGATGGAGCAGGAAAGGAGGTGCTGACCGCTCTGGAGGCACGCTGCCTAAAGCTTTTGCAGCGTGATGCTCAGTGACTTCACTGATGCTTCTGGGGTTGGGGGGGCGGGCAGAGCACTGTGATCGCTGCTGCAGCAGCTGCTTTTTTTTTTTTTATCATGGCTGCAGCGGAGGCTGCATTGGGACTACAAGGATGGCAAGCATGTATCACAGTCACTCTTACCTGTAAGATCTATGTCTGTATAATAACGTGAAACACTTTACCTTCTAGACTTGATTCTGTGTGACCAAGGAACCTAGCTTGTAGGTGACATCTTAGAGACACCCTTTACATGGGCATCAAGCCTCATGGTTGGCAATGGTTGCAGTAGCTGTTATTCTATGTATAAACCTAGAATCCATCCAAATACCAACAAGGTGATGAGGGAAAAATAGTGGCATATTCAGTAAATTCAATTATTTGTTAGTGAAAATGAAATTGCAAGTAGCAACAGAGAGTTGGGATCTAGTGTTAAGGTATAGTGAGAAAGCCCAATGGGGAAAGGAATCTTGCCACTAAGCCCGATGGCCTGAGTTTGATCCCCAGAACCCATGAAGTAGAAGAAGAGAAGAACTTACTCTCTCAAATTCCCCCTTACCTCCACACTTGCACATGTTCTCATTTATTCTTTCTCCCTCACCCCTCAAATAAACAAAATCTATTTTTAAAAATAAATGGAATGATGATCAAATACTCTAATCTCCATATACAATGTTAACCTTACTATCAGTTTTTGAGTAATGGTTTTACAACTATTACTAGGTTCATTGCTGGGTCACTTGCAAGAAAACACAGAGTAACAATAGAAAAACATGTAAGTTTACTTCATACATTTCATGTGCCATTGGTGCCTTCAGAAAATGAAGACTCAAAGAACACAGAAACCTGGGTCTTTGTTTATTTGGTCAAAATTTGGTGCAAGGTACATCTGAGGAGCAACCCTCCCAACAAATACTGTGATGGATGGCTTAAACTAGGGGATGTGGGCCTTTAGCAAGGCCTATTTGTTTAGATCCCTCTCTTTGTCCTTACATCCCAGATAAAGACAGCCCTCTCTCTCAAGCCTTGGAAGGACCCTCCCAAGTGAGGGTCCATGACTTGCTATAGGAAAGCACATCCAAGAACTAACACAGGGATTTATGTCTGCTTCAGAAAGGAGGAGGAGATTAATGGGCCTCTCGCCTCATGCTGCTTCCTCAAATCCCAAGACTGAATATTCAGGGCAACATACACTGTTGACATGTAAAAGAAACATGTTTAGAAAAAAATATATTTTAGTTAAAGCACACAACAGTAAATTGACAATGGTAGATGCTTCTTGTGGTACAACGGTAACAGACAAATAGCTGAGACAAGTCTAGAGCACAGGGGCAGATGTACTGAAGTGATTGAGTCTTGAATGAGTCTTCATCATCCAGGATTTGGCATACTTACACACCCCAGTACTTAACACACACACACACAGACACACACACAAAGGCATAGAGAGAGACAGAGACAGAAGTGGCTCATTAAAAATGTCATAAAATTTCCATCTTAACAGTGATGGTTCAAATACAGTGACTTTGGCTTTCACTGTTTTGATGTTATCGACACTGTCTGAATAGACTTAGCCATGAAATCATGGGGAAGCTACACACATGAACTCACTCACATTGGCCATGACAGATTCATCATATGTTTCTTGAATTTGTTTCATCAGATATCGTATTTTGGGGGGAATATTTTATGAACATTTATAAAATAATTGCACATACAACTCTTTGAATTGTAAGTAAATACATATAGATGATGAAAGTATTTAGGAAAACCATTTGAGGCTAATGCACACTGCCCGAATGTGTCTGATGATGGAGTAGCACTTCCTCTAAATGTCCATTTCGAGAAGATGGTCCCCTCAAGGCACAAGAAAGGTTTGTGAGCTGAAGTCAGCAGACCTCACTCAGCACACAGTATACGTCCCTGCTCTTTCTTCAGGACATAAGAGATATTTTGTGTGTCTGGGCTTTAGATGACCAATCTCATAACAGACCAACTGCATCCTTCATGGCTCAGTGAAAACAAAGTGCTGAGGTACCACACAGTATCTGTAGGTATACGGTCCTCAGATGCTCTGACTCTAATCCAAACATAAATGCTAGTGTGTCAAGACAAATAACTGGTCCCCAGAGACAGGAGGAATAAAACTTCTTGGTGATCTTCAGCTACACAAGGAGTTTCAGACCCTGGGTCCAAAAGCAACAGCAGAAAACTCTTTCAATTAAAAAAAAGTGTGAGATATTGTGTTGGCATGCATTCCCCAAACTAATAGACTACTCTACAGGAACTGGTGTCAGGGACTCACCCAGTTTCTTCCTCTTATTTGCCATGAAATCTGGGGGGACTGAGTCCACAGTAAGATGGTCAGATGCTGGCCACAGCTCAGTTAGCTTTCTCATGCTCAGTATTGGATGAACGGTGCACACTGAATGGAAAAGGTTCACCTCCAAGATTAATGTGTCAGAACATGAGCAGAAATTCATTTAAAATAATAAACTCCATAAACGTCAGACCATCTGAGTCCTTCACTTGTGTCTGGCTCCCAGTGCAAATGCAGATATCATTTTGTCATGTTATGTTCACAAGAAATGGTCATTTTGTTTGCAACACCCTTTGCTACCTTCGATATGGTTGAAGATATGGTGTTCTCCATCCCATAGCATTCCCTTATGCATTACTCCAGGAGGCATCTTTTCTCTCTTTCTTTCTCTCTCTCTCTCTCTCTCTCTCTCTCTCTCTCTCTCTCTCTCTCTGTGGCTATGTCTGTAATGAGCACATTGTTTGTTTTTTAATCTTCTGCCACTGAGTCTTGTGAGCTCACATCTCCCATTGATTGCTAGAATCCTGAAGCTTTCCCTTCAGTAAGGTCTTCCTGTGACCACATCTCTTCCCCTCATCCAGCCCTGTTGTCTTCAGCTAGTTTCCTATTTTCCTTCAGCTCATTCTATTTGTGTTCTGGAAACTGCTAACCTCCTTTCAGAGGACAAATTTTCTGTCCTGTTGAACTGTGCTGTCTATGAGCCCCGTGTGAGTTTCTGCACAGCAGGCTCCAGGGTGTTAGAGTGTCCCATCACAGTTGCACTGAATGTTGTCATTCTCCAGCCATGTAACCATCCTTTGAAATTACTTTCTTTGGATAAAGTGTCCAGAAAGCTGTGACTGGACCACACTGATAACCAACAGCCTATTTTTAATCTTATTTTTAAAAGTAGTTCCAGGGGGTGAAAGGGTTAACTGTGAGAAGGTTACTGATCATGGGTATTGCTTCTATATTGAGTTGGGTCAAGGTGGATCTGATCTTCAAATGTCTGAAAGCAAGGCTAATATCCCCCATGCTACACAGGAGAAAAACTACAGAATATAAGATACAAGTAGGCAATAAAATAGCCAGGGCACCAGCAACAGCATCACATGCTCGTAGTAAGGACCAAAACTTTCTGCAGAGCCTCCTATATTATGTGGTTATGTCATAGGAAATTGTCCCTATTATGCATTTAATGTCTTTTTCCTAAAGCAGGGATCCCTGCTAAGGGAACAGTCCTCTTAGGCATTTGGAAGTGTGTGGGGTTCATGTTGCTATTGTAATGCAGTGATGGTGTTGAGGATGAATAAACACAGTCAGGGAGTGGGACATCTGGACCACCTCAGTGTTCTGCTGCAAATACCTGTCCACCCCTCTGAGGAACATAGGGGCTTTAGATCAGCCCCTCCCCGTGGCTGTGAGCAGGAGGTCTGCCCGGTTTCCAGCTCAGAACACAAACACTGTTCTGGGACCCCAGACTACACAGCTGTCGATGAACAAAGCTAAACCTCCATGAGCCTTCCATTTCAGAGAAAGCTTTGGAAGAACGTGTGGCCTCTGGCCACAGGAACTTACTTTTCCCAGGTTACCCAACTTGTACTTCACCAGTTTACCGAACACGCGGAAGGCAGCTTTGAGTTCTAGCCACCAGGCTCTAGTGGCTGAAAAGACTCTAAACATTTTACCATGGGCCTCAGACCAGTTCTACCCAGAGCTAGTTTTCTCAGTCCAGAAACTTCTTTTCCCCTAACCACAAGCCTTTGTCACACAAACTCTTCCTAACTAACGAAAATCCAATTCTCCTGGAGCAGAAGCTGGTTTCCCTGAAGTATGTCAGTGCTTAAAATATTGCAATGTAGAAAGTCTTTCAAAATGATTTTAAAACAAAGAGCAAATCTGTTGCCTCGAGTGAAGACATGGGAAAGCCAAGTCCCTAAAAAGTTACCAATCACCTCTCAGTGCACTGACTCCTCCCACCCTGCCCTCCTTATGCTTTTGATTGTTTTTATGGCTCAAATAGCTTGATTGGGACTTCTTGTCAGCTCCTCATTGAACGCATTACATTTGTCATAAAAGTGTGAAAATTATTAAAATTTACTGTTGATCATTTTATTGTTTGATTATCCCTCTTATCTGTTCTCCTACTCTGTGATGTGTTCTGAGAGCAGCTGCTGTGGTGGATGTTATAGGGAGAACGTTGCACGGTTTCCACTCTTCCTCTTCTTCAGCTGCGTGCAGATTGTTGCATTCCATAAGACAAGATCGGTAAGGACAAAGGACAGGATAGGCAACTGCAAAGATGGATGACGTAGCACGCATCTCCTCACAGGACACACACAACACCCACACACATTACACCCCTCCCCTCAGCTTCAAACGGGAGATCAAGAAGCATTGTATGTGGTCTGCAATATCACCATCTGGTTAAATGTCTACCTTCCTGCATGATTCAAATGAAATCACTTCAGAATTAAAGTCAGACTGACATTAGAGGTAAAGGCTGAGCTCTCCACGGCACTTAAGTGCCCATGAACTAAGAAATTCAAGATGGACATGTCTTCATGGATATGCATGATGGAGTATTAGATTGCCTTAAAAATCCGGGTGGTACGTAACACTTGTGAAATAATGCTTAAATCTGTGCCAAGTCAACTCAGCTGGTGGGCAAGAAGCCCCAATGACCTTGCTCTTCCTGCTCAGTGTTCTAGCCTCTTATGTGGGTGCTGAAAAATTAACTAAGCACTTCCCTCGATCCAGCCTTTTAACTCTCATTTTTGAAACAATGCCTCAATGTATATCTAAATCTGTTCTCAAATTTACACACCTTTTGCAACTGTCTCCGGGAGCTAGGATTTCAGGTCTAAACCAACATAAATGCTGTGACTTTATATCTATAGGGAATCTATAAAATGATTGAAAGCTGAGTACAGAAAGTTTCTAGTGGGAAAGGGAAGAGAAAAGGAAAGGTAGAGTAGGTAGGCTGGATGTCTTATGCAGCAGAAAACTAGTTACCATGGTTTACTGGAAGTTGACCCTGGGGGAGGGGTGGCCTGATGCTGGAAATGTGTTCATACACAAGGCACTCAGGGAGGAGGCAGCAAGGCTTCCTTCTTCTCAGCAGAGTTTTCTCATGGTGTACATGCAAATGGCATGACATGCCAAGTGTCTAAGACAAGCACGCGCAGAGCCTGGCTAGATGTGGGGTCTTGGAGGAGAGGGTCCCTGCTTCCTGGCTTGGTAAGTCTCCAGTTCCACCTGGTAAAAAAATTTACAAACTAATGATTTTTGGTTCCAAAGCTGTATGGTTAGAATATCCCTAACTCAGTAATAAAACACATTTTTTTGTTAATTTAAATATTTGTTTTAAAATATAGCTGTGGACCCCAGTGTGACCTTCTGATGGTTTCTGCTCTCTGGGCTCCTTTAAGCTCTTGGTGACAGTTCCTTCTTCTCCTGGAACTAACGCCTAAGCAAAGCATACTTTCAAGACAAAATACAATAATTCACACTAAAGGATAAATGGTTATGTGGCTTGCTTTCTTCTACTTCCCATGAATATTTTATTTCGACAGAAACAGAAGTTTTAGAAAGAAATCTTAGATGTATCTCTAGAAGTGTGTTTGAAGCATAAGCCTGTGACCATGAGACACTGAATATTTCCTGATACAATTGTCTTCATATCACCATTGAAACCACATCATGAAAACTGATACCTACCCTTTCTGTGGCCTAAAGAGATGCTTATAGTTACTTATGTTAAGGAAACAGGTCCTTAAGAAAATTGGGGGGTAGATTCTGGTAGCCACAAGTCAAGGTCACCATGCTTGTGTGTTTGGTGTTTAGAGCACCAGCGTTTGCCCTACACGCCTAGACAGTTTCTCATAGCTACATCTGCAGTTAGCTGGGCACACACTGGTCTGCTACAGATTGGTTTTACTGTAGGTCTGTCAGCATTTGTGTGTGTGTGTGTGTGTGTGTGTGTGTGTGTGAGTGTAGTTTTGCTGTTTGTTTGGTTTGGGGTTCTTTTTGTTTAGCTTTGGTTTTTTGTTTTGGGTTATTTTTGTATTTTATTTTGTTTTGGGGGTTGGTTTTTTTGGTTTTTGGTTGTTGCTTTTTTTTTTTTTTTGGAGGTTGTTTTGGTTGGTTTTGGTTTTTAGTGTTTTTGTTTTGAGTAGTTGTTCCCATCTCCCTCTACCTTTTAGTAAACACTCTGATTCTGCTGACCATTCTTTTCCTCTTTATTTCTCTTGTTTATTTATTTACTTCATTGGATGTATAGTTGGTTGATTGGTTGATTGGTTTTAGACAGGGTGTCACTATGTAGCCCAGTCTGGCTTGGAGTGAGACAGTCCTGCCTCAGCCTCTCCCCACCCCATCATGTGCTAGGTGTGCACCACTCCTTCCGGCTTACATGCTGTTTCCAAAGCTACAGTTGTAGGAGTCTATATGCAACCTGCACTGTATGGTACTTGTTTTCCTCTGCTGGGCTCATCACACTTAACAATATTTTATGTGCTCTTTTCTAGGGGTTTCAGACCCTTGGGTCTTACATTAAGTCTTTACTCCACTAAGCTGGCTTCTGTATGGTGGGAGATGTAAAGGGCTCATTTGATTTTTTTTTTCCTGTGTGTGAACATTCAGCTTTCCAAGCATCACCTGTCCTTCCCAGTGTACTCTTGGCTCCTCTGTCAAAGTCAGTTGGTATCACAAGTGGGTGGCCTTATCTCTGGGCACCATTTTCCACATGCAACTACTTTGCACTTTATGAGATCCTGTTCTAGGTATTACTGAGAATACGCAACAGTAAATGCAGAAATAGAGTTTGACATGAAAACCATAGTGCATCAGTGAAATAAGTTAGTGAAGACACAGCTAAATGGAAAGATGTCCTTTGTTGATGAATTAAAATAATTCCTTTCCATGTCCACACTATGTCAAAATATCCAGATCAGTCCATCAGTAACATCCTTCACAGAGATAGAATACAACAAAATTCCTATTGAAACCACAAAAGACCAGGACAGCCAAAGCCATCTTGGAGTTGGAGACAGTGCACTGCAGGATGCCATAGTAAGGCAATGCAATATTTCTTAATATGATTCAAAATGTAGAAGGAACCTATAGATTTGTCCTGGTAATCTTCAATATCATATTCAAATTCTGAATTTATTCCATAAACCACTC
The DNA here is from genome assembly GCA_907164525.1 of Lophiomys imhausi. Classification (NCBI taxonomy): domain Eukaryota; kingdom Metazoa; phylum Chordata; class Mammalia; order Rodentia; family Muridae; genus Lophiomys; species Lophiomys imhausi. The sequence continues at coordinate 8,314,758 of CAJQZJ010004687.1, read as the reverse complement.
AAATTTTATTCCTATTACAATGCTCCCCATCTTTATTGGATTTTAAAGAATTTTCTTATCATCTTATAAAGCCCAGTGAGTTTAAAATGCTTTTTATTAAATAATGGTGCATTGAAATTTTAACTCAATTCAGTTCAATGGATTATATCTTATTGCTGACATGTTGGAAAATTATAGCATCATTCCAAAGGGAGAAAAAAAGCATTAAGTCCAAATTAAATTATATTCAGAAATTTTATGGATCTAATCACAGATTTGAAGGAAAAACCAGAGTATTTTGATAAAATATTGGTAGAGATGGAATATTAAAATGTAAAGATTCTCTGTAGTGTACCCAGAAGTGAATGTGTATCTGAAGTCCTTGGGCGCTGTTGAGAATCAGTGTTCTGACCATTTCAAACCAGTTACTTAGTTACTGAGAGAACATAAATAGGGCTGGTAGGGGAGTTCTGTGGTTCTTGCTCCTTTGTTCTTCTGTGAGTCTCAAGTCTTTCAGTAACTCTTCACTGTGGTCAGTCTTGCTTATTAAATAAGATTATCAAGTGAACAGCTGAGAGAATCACTTTGAAAATCCTCTGCATCTGTGTCTGGGAGAGGATTTTGGCACATTACTTGCCTTCTAATTGAGACCTTCTTTTTTTTAATGTTTATTTATTACTTCAATTACATCTCCATCACAGTGCAGTGGGGATGCAAACTTGTGCAACCACTGTGGAAATCAGTATGGCAATATCTTAGAAAAGTTGGAATAGCTCTACCTCAAGACCCAGCCATACTACTTCTGGGTATCCACCCAAACGATTCCTCACCAAACCACAAGGACATCTCCACATCTATGTTTATAGCAGCCTTATTTGTAATAGCTAGAAACTGGAAACAACCCAGATGTCCCTCAACTGACGAATGGATAAAGAAATTGTGGGCAATTTACACAATAGAATACTACTCAGCTATCAGAAACAAGGAAATATGCAATTCGCAGCCAAATGGATGGAACTAGAAAAGCTCATCCTGGGTGAGCTAACCCAGACTCAGAAGGATGCACATGGCATCTACTCACTTATAATTGGATTTTAGCCATATAGTACAAGATAACTATCTTACAACCAACACACCAAAAGGATCACGAGCATAGACTTTGTTACCTATTAAGGGGACAATTTGCCCTAGGAGTGCTACCATGTTGGCCCCCAGTGCAAGAGAAAGATCTTAGCCCTCATATGACTCTTAAGCTGAGAAGGGCTGATATGTAGGGACATCCACATGAGAGGAGTGGGAAGGGTGGGAAAGGGAGGAGAGGGTGGGAGGGTGGAACTGGGAGGGGTGGAATGAGATGGAGATGTAACTTGAAGCAATAAATAAACAAACAAAAAGCAATGTACTGTGATCACGAAGGGGATCAGCTACATATCTACTCTCATGAACCTACCTGTGAAACTTCATCCCCACCACCCATGGCAACAGCTCTACTCTCCAAATGCTTAGGAGCCCCATGTCCCCCAAAGGTGGCCTCCCACACCCAAGGAACCACTATCTTGACTTTGTGGTAGTCAGTTTTATGTGCCTCTATGCCCTTTAGATTTAGATTTAAATCTGTGTGTGTTTGTGTGCGTGTGTACATATACATACAAGTATCCATGCGTATGTACTACTTATTGTTACTACACATTGCATTCCTATTTCTATTAACCTCACTTACCTCTTTAATCTCTCACTTTCTCTTTCTTTTTATCTCCTGCAGCTTGTCTGTGGAAGAAACCAGGTCAAGTCTGTAGTATTTCTCAGTTGAACTGTTGCCTGACGTGTTCCCACCGTGTAGTCCCCACCCTTCTCTGGCCTCTGTGTTTTCTGTCACTTGGTGTTTGGACGAAGACACTTAGTCTCATTCAGGTGTGATGATCTGCAGACAGCAGTGCCTGCTCTCTGGCTGACTTCCTGTTTGTTCCAGAAGCTGCCTCTGATGCTTGATGCATACCCCCTTCATCTGTTAGGGTGAAGAATGCTGTTCCTGTTCTATCATTCCTTCTTTGTTCATTTCTTGAAGTATTTCTACACATGGAAATTCACCTCACCTAGAAGTACAGTTTATAGAAGAAAGCAAGGCACATGGTTGACTGTTTCACCTCATAGATATTCAGAATAAAGCCCCAGTCCTCTGCCTATTGACAAGATGTTTCTTTCATTTTGTATCACAAGCAACTCAGCAGATATTTCATTTGCTTCTCATGGCTGTTGGGCTCTCTTATCTCTAAGGGGAATAGTGCCATGGCTGCAAAACGATCATAATGATATTTGCTTAGCTAGCACCCCAAGATGACGGAGAAGACAAAAGGAAGTCTAGAGTGTCTACCCTGGTCTTTGAAGTCTTCTGCCCAAGGGAGTCCAGTGACAGACCAGAGAGAGTCTTGGCTTCACTTGCTGACAGAAAACGTGGGCTGAAAGCTTCACTCTGTTAGTTACTGCCTGTATGACCTTCAGTCTCACCGTCAGCCTCTCTGAGACACCCTTTCCCTCTTCACACCATGTACGGTATGAGCTGAGAATGTGCAGAGGAGCCAACACTGCCCAGGTTCTTTCCTCCCTGACTCCTCTGTGAGGCCCTGAAAGCTGCAAGTATTGTCTGTGCCTAGCCATGGGTGATATATGAAGTACCTCACTTGGAGTTCCATGTGCTGAAGGCTTGACTCCCAAAACAAATATTCAGAAGAGAGTCTCCAGGACAGCGAGGCTGTGTGTCTAGAGACCTACTCCATGGACCACTCCCTTCGTGAACTCATCACGTGATGGCAGACCAGCTTCCAAGTTGGAAGAAGTAGGCAGTGGGGGGAGCATCCTGTTCCCTTCTTTGCTTCTGGGCTGCCATGAGCTAGGTTGTGTGTACACAAGCACCCTCCTCTAATGGTCTGTATCACCTGGCAGGGAGCTTCAGAGCCAAGCCATCACAGACTGAGGCCTCCAAAACTGTCAAGTCAAGTGTGAGCTCCTTCCTGTGCATTGCTTTTCTCTTGTGTTTGGTTACAGTGATGAAAAATAAGGAACATGCTTTTTTTTTGTAAAAGTAAATAAACAAAAAACACAGAAGAGAGAGGAAGCAAAAAGAGAACTCAAAAGAGCTACTTAACATCCTGCTTTGTTCTTGAGCCTGAGTCATTCTGGGGTCTCATTTTTGCATTGCTGGAAGTATAAAATCTAGAACCTCAGGGACCTCTTGGTGCTAATGCAAGAATTGGGCTGCCTGACAAGGCTGTCTGCCCTTGCTGCATTTAGTCACATGTGCCCAAGGGCTTGGTGCCACCTCCCCACTCCTCACAAATATTTTTATCAGAACATTAAGCTATTCATTTTTTAAAATGCTATTTCCTGAACAAATATTTTAGATGCAGACCTCCTGGGATTTGCTGGAGTGTCGGAAGACTGCAATCCTAGTTGCTTCACAGCTCAGCTCCTGCCTCACCCATTGCTCCTCAGGTGTGCTCACCAAGTGAGTTCTGTGCCAACACATGATCTAATTGGGAGAACAAGCATAGCTATGTACCATGTATGCACAGAGTAAAACAGTGAGAAAAGCGGGCGGGCTGGAGTCCAGCCTTTTCTAATGAAAGGGTGGAGTGTGCATTGTCTTAAAGGCTTGTGAGTGTCCTCTGTACATTAGGAGACACATGGCTGCGGGAAGGGCTTCCTGAAACTTTGGCCTGAGATGAGCAGCTGTGGCACTCACCTCACTGACCCCTGACTAGCTCAGCAGCCAGCAGCTCACTCATCTGGGCACTATGTGAGGATCCCTCTGAGCTATTGTAATCTAACCGGTATCAAGTTACTGGAGGTCATTCGATTAGTATTATGAGTTTGGTGTGTTTGTTGTCGTTTGAGAGAACATCATGAAAGAGGAAGAAGTCTCTAATTTGAGGATGATAGTCCCAGGTTCCAGAGCTAAGTGGGCCACTTACTCTTCCTGGGGATGGGCAAGCTGTCTACTTGGAAGAGATAGCCACTCATGCATAGGACTGTCTAATTGAGTCAGGACAGGGGTCAAGTGGAAAGAACAAATAGCATTGCAAAGTCATTCACTTGCAGAAAGCCCCTACCCAGCAAACACTCAACAGCTTTGCTTAGCTACTCTGTTTAAGTTTAAATTGTGACCCACTTCCAGAAATAACAAAGTTGCTTATAATACAAAAAATAGATAGAAAACAAGCAATCAATCAGTGTGTGTGTGTGTGTGTGTGTGTGTGTGTGTGTGTGTGTGTGTGTG
>CAJQZJ010004687.1:8294696-8310496 GCA_907164525.1 Lophiomys imhausi | reverse complement strand
TGTGTGTGTGTGTGTGTGTGTGTGTGTGTGTGTGTGTGTGTGTGTGTCCAGCTGCCAGAAAAAATGCAAGGAGAGAAGCCAGGCAGGGCTACCAGCACCTAGTTGAGACTTTCTGAGCTTCCTAGCTATAGAAGCAAAAGGCACCACACCATTTTCCCACTCTGGAAGAAGAGTTGTCCTTGTGCTCTGTTTGTTGGCAGCTAAGTGCTCTGAGATGGGCTTCATTAGCCCTGGCCCAACATTTGTTAACAAAAATGAGCATGTCTGGGCTAGTTCCCTTCCTACCACAAAGTAGGCAACTAATAAAGAGTAATGATTATTATTAGAGTTGTAGTAAACAGTTCTTGTCTACTTCCTTTTCATTATGCTCTTTTTACATTCTTACACTGATACCAGATTTTTCAAAACCCTGCATAACAGAAGTGATTTTAATGTTGGTTTTATTGCTAAGCCTAGTCCATGTGAAAGCAACTTGTCATTGCAAGTGTGACTTGTATAATAAATAGTGCCACAATTAAAGTGTCACATTATCTTCCCTCCTCTCTCCCCAGACTTTTAGAAGCAGATCCAGGGTCTAGGACACTTTGACAGCAGCACCCACACAATGGAAATGTCTTTGATTCACCTTAGTGGAAGCCAAGTGGCTCCAGGATATCTCACTTTTCATCTGTGCACTGTATCCTAGGGAACATTCACAAGCAAATGAATTAGAATGATAATTCAAATTTTGACCAGTGCCTAAATTGTGAAGCTGGAGAACATCTTGCTGTTATTGTTGATGAGCACAAAGTGATGTGTCCTGTGACTAAGGGGGGCTGTCATGGGTCTGAGTTCGGCTGAAGATGGCTGCCTTTCACAGGAGCCTGATGGTAGTGAGCTTCCACTCTGGTGAAGCTTCCAGCTGATGTATTGCCACTGCGACTAGCTTTCCTAATGATGCTTCAGTAGACTATATTCTACTAACATGGTAAATCCTTGATGAGAAGACCCTGGGCAGTGGTGAGAGGCCTGCAGCCCAACCCTTGGAGACTGCACATCTGATCCCTCCGTTCTTCCTTACTTGGTGATGCTGGGCTATTTTAAAATCATCCAAGCTAGTGTTGATCTCCCTAGTTCCTGACTTCCCCTGGTGATCCCTGACTCATCATTGTCTGAGGATACCCTACTCTCATCCATAAGCAACCAAATCAGTGCTTTGCTCCTGAGGAAGTGTGCTGTTTAGACACGGGCTGAAAAGATGGCTCAGTAGTTAAGCTCACTCACTGTCCTTGCAGGGAACTCCGGTTCAGTTCTGAATACTGACATGACAGCTCATAACCTTCTGTTCCTACAGTTCCAAGGTACCAGATACACTCTTCTGGCCTTCATGGGCACTAGGCACACACAGGATGGATATACATAAATGCAGTCAAAACAGTCATACACATAAGATAAAAATAATTTAAAGTTTAGCTTATGACTGTCATTATCAAAATACCTATAGATTTCTATATGACCCCTAACTGGTGTGATTGTGAACATGGTTTGTTAAAGACTTCTTATACAGTGAAATTTTCCAATGCCAAGAAGATGGGAAAAGGTATATACTAGAAGTCAAGTTTGATGTGATTGGTTCAGCTGAATATTGTGTTTATCTCTGAACTCCTTGGAAGCAAAAAAGATGATATATATCAAAAGGATACATACTTCTTTGTTTGGAAGTAGTCTTAATAATATTAAATTATGAAAATATTTTATTTATATCCTTGCATATGTAACTTAAAGAGATTAATAGACCTTTCTTGCAGCAGTGCTGATAGTAAGTCTCATGACCAGGCACCACCCTTGCACTGAGCAGTCACCTCGTAGCCCACCCTCGTCAGGTGCCAAACCCTTCCGTATCACTCAATACCTTATGTTGTGTTACTTTGGCAGAATACTGTACACATTGACGCTCATATGTCATTTCCTTTCTTGACTTCATGCATGTAGTAGCTGTACTCCCATTTGTATTTGCATTTTGTGCAGTGCTATTGTGAACTGGGATTTCATCAGGACTTATTCTTATGAAAAAAAAAAAAAACAAAAGAAATGAAGTGTATTGACTGGAAGGAGTATCCGCATAACCTTGATAACAAATGTCTCCAGATGTGGCGGTTTGTGTTTCGCTTGGATAGGAATAAATGCCTCCTGTTCCCACTGATGTGTTTGGTGCTTGATGACTGTTGGCTTGAAGCAGAGCTGTGGGCCCTATGGCTCTAGGTGCTGCTACATCTGCAGGGCCCGCCCACTGCTGCATGTTTTAGATGCCTAACCAAGAAGACACTGGCAGATGCTCATTCCCCATTCAGTGTCCTCACATGTAGATGAAGCAGAACCTCCAAAAGAGAAGCTGTGACAGGAGCGCAGACTGGAAAGATGGCACACTGTGCTCATGTCACACGCTTGATGACCTGAGTTCCATCCTTGTGCAAAGAAAGAAACAACTCTGGGAAAGTTGTCTTCTGAGCTTCACAAAGTGTTGCATGTCATGTATCCACTACCACACACTTCACACACACACACACACACACACACACACACACACACACACACACACACACACCAGTTCTAAAAAAAAAAATCAAGAAAAAGTGAACCACTAAGGTACACCCTTCATCTCAGTGGAGTAATATCAGAGAGCTTGGGAATGGGCTTGAGATTCTGTGCATATTTCAGACTCTTTCACATTTATTTTTAGCTCTGTGATGGGTGTATCTTTAAAGCCTTCAATCCAGTGTATTTTATCCCAAAGCTGGAGATCTGGGATAATGAAGCCTGCACATTTATGATGTACTGTCCTTTCATCTGCCCTAAGAGCGTTTCCAAATATTTAGTAATTTTCTGAATTATGCATGCTCTTCAGCTCCTTTTTAAACATATCAGAGTGCAGCCAAGGAACGCACACTTGGAAACAGAGCACATAGTGTCAACACTCCAAGAAGTTTAGTCTAATGTCCTCATTTAATGGAGGAGGAAGGAAAGCTGCCGAGAATGAGAAGCCCCAGGTCATGCAGCATGTGCCTGCAAATTCTTATGTCACTGAAGGTAATTGTTAAGGGTTCATAAATCCCAATCAGCAAGCAAGTTGCAAATGTGGACTGACAGCAAGTGAGCTCTCCTTGAACATCTCTAAAGATCTAACTTTGGGGGGCACTGAGAAGGGGGTTCCCTTCATCTTGAATGACAGTTTAGAACACATCAAAAAAAAACAAAGTTGTCCCCAAAAAACAGCTATAAGGTTGAATGAGAATCCATACCAAGATCAGAAAAACAGATGCACAAAGAATGCCAAGTTCTGTACTGGAAGCAAACTGCTCAGTGCTTCTGGAAGCATCAGGAAATTATGAAACCTGCCAGTTACCCAACCTACTTTGCAACTGGCCTTCAGATGATCTGTTGTCTAGAAAATCAATGAGTATTCCAAAAATTAGCTCCCAAGTAGAAAGTGAGTTCCACCTAAATTCTCAATACATTGATTTTGCTGTTGTTAAATACTGTATCTATCCAACCCAATATTCATCAAGCTCTGGGTTTTGTAGCTAAAATGTCTTCCAGTGCAGGCCTGTATGTTACTACATGCTTACAATGGGGAGAACAATAAGTCACTGAGTCATGTTGATTGTGTCCACCCATCAAGGTGGCCCAACAGCCTGTAGTCATCTGTTGTCACTGCAAGAAGCTCTGATTGCCTTAAGCCAGCCATTTCTCCCCTGTTAGTTCCTAGCCTCCTTGTGGGAGTCTTGCAGGTGTGTAGGTACATGACGCCCCAAGAGGAAGGGAGAGAACAAAATATATTGGCATGGGAAGGGAGTGAGAACATGTCCAGAGCAGGCCACTTGTGGACTGGGCCTGTGTGAGCAGAGAAGACTGAAGTCACTCCTCAGTTGCCCAGAAACTGTGGAGAATGAAGAGCAGGGCCCTCCTGGCTCCATTCTAGGAGGAGGCAGAAACTGTGAGGACAGTGATGAGCAGGGACCTTAAGGCTCCATTCTAGGAGTAAGTAGAAACTTAGAGAGGATAATGATGTGCAGGAGCCTCCCGGACTCAGTTAAGCGAGGGCACAGATGTTTTCAAGACCAGACATGGTGACATATGCCAATAATCCCTATACTTGGGAAACTGGGGCAACAAGATTATGAGTTCAAAACTAAACTGGGTTATATAGTGAGACCCTAACTAAATGATTGAATGATTAATAAATCAATAAATGATAAATTAGTGGAGGTTATATATTATTATATGAAATTATTTTGACCCTGTTTTATCATCCAGTAGAGGAACCTGGCATCATCAAAAGGTTCCATCCTGTCAAGAATTTTTTTATGATTTATTTATTTTTACTTTATGTACATTAGTGTTCTGCCTGCTTGTATATGTGTGGGAGGGTGTCAGATCCCCTGGAAATGTAGTTACAGACAATTGTGAGCTGCCATGTGTGTACTTAGAATTGAACCTGGGTCCTTTGAAAGAGAAGTCACTGCTCTTAACCACTGAACTAACTATCCAGTCCCACTGTCTAGAATCTTGATATACAGTACCATAACAAAGAAATAAATGAATTATCTTAGAATAGGATATTGTTAGAATAGAATATCAAGATCTTTAAAAAGTTTTAAAAATGGATGACAAGGATTTTGTGACATGATGCTGAAAGAAATCAAGAGCTTGGCATGTAACATGTCATGTTATTCAGATGGTAGCCAGCATGTTCACATGTGTGCTCACAAGCCTGCTCATATGCATGCTCAGATGTATGGTCACATGCCTGCTCATATGCATGCTCAGATGTGTGGTCACATGCCTGCTCACATGCATGCTCAGATGTGTGGTCACATGGCTGCTTGTGACTGAATAATGTCAGCATCCACATGTCTGATCAATAGGTTCGTTTGGTCTGTTTAATTTACATGATATCCTTGATTAGACCTTTCAAAGACAACAGTGTTTAAATCACTTCTAATAACTCACACAGCACTTGGGAAGCATGTTTATGTTTATTTATAATGACTAAAATTAGAAAATCAGTATATGTTAAAAGTAGTGTACTATATTTGCTAGGACAATACATTTAAAATGGCAACTAGAGAAAGAGGGAAGGGTGTGTTTTAGCTCACAGCCTAAGCAGGGATGCGGTCTGTCACAATGACAAGAGAGCTCTGGCTGAGGTGGCAGGAAGTTGGTCTTCCAGCAGGTCATGGTCTCATGAATGGGCAGTGGTGGTAGGCTGGACTTTTCTGTTCCCCTTTCCACTCAATCTGGGACCCCAACTCCATGGCCTACTTTCCTGGGTTAAACCTCTCTGGATGTTCCCTCACAGATATCCCCAAAGGTGTGTCTACTAGGTGATTCCAAATTCCATCAGGTTCACAATGAAGACTAATTATCACAGGTGATGTCAAAACATTCATGGGCTGGAGAGACGGCTCAGCAGTAAAGAGCACCCCCTGCTCTCTCAGAGGACCTGAGTTTGGGTCCCAGCAGCCATGTCAAATGGCTTACCTCTGCTTTTGTAACTCCAGCTCCAGGGGACCTGAAGCCCTCTTCTGGTCTCCGTGGGTACCTTTTACACCTGTGGTATACACTCACATAGATGAAATTATAAATGTATACATATGTACATACAATTTTTAAAAAGCCATGTCCAAGTCAGCAGGAGTTTAAATCTTTGGAAATAATTAAAATTGATTAAGATTTTGCCTTATTGGACAAGCTGCCTGTGTGAGAATTCAGTTTTCCAGGCTAGGCAAAGGAAAGGGTGAGTTTCTACACCATGATTTACCCTCAGACTTTACAAACACTGCTTTTTTTTCCCTGTTCACTGGATAATCAGTTGAATTGCAAATGTCCTCTGTTAGACTTGATGTTTACTCTATAGAATGAGGCACTCCTCTAGCACGGCCGAGTTTATTTTAGTAGGTATTACCAGAGCTCTTATTAAACAAACCACGGAGCTGGATCATGATTACTTTAAAACAGTGGTGAACTTGCTCTGACTTCAGCATAATTTAGTTTTACCCCCAAATAGCCCTCTTGTGATATTTCTCTCGGGAGAACTGGAGCGTTAGGAGCAGTGTCCTTTGAACGGGGACTGAACAGCAGCTTAAATGTTGGTGGAGTGCTCCCTTCATGTCTCCCTGTGCTCTGCTAGTGAAGCCTGCAGGTCTGTGAAATATAACGTCTTGCTGTGGTCTGCACCACATACATGGCCCCTAGCACCTTCAGGGGAGTGAGAGCTGACTTTCTGCACAGCGCCTGTCCAGCAGCTGAGCAGCTGTCTGAAGACAAAGTGAGGTAAAGTCAAAATAGTCTCTCTCTTCATCACAGGTCCCCTCAAACCCCATGCCCACCCCGTCAGGTGTCCCTAAGAACAGAGCACAAGGACATACACTAGAAACATGCCAAGACATGTTTAGGCCAAATGTTTCAAGCCAAATAAGAGGGCTCATGTGGGGACAGTGGAGATATCACAGTTATCATCCAACTACATTCCCAGAAGCCTTAGCTCTGGGGTCTTGCTCATGACTCAAAGGGACTCTGACATTTCCTTGGTGAGCCTGTTTTATTTGTTCTCCCTTCTTTTTCCCTCCTTTTTTGAAACAGGATCTCACTATGCATGGCCTGGAATTCCCTATGTAGACCAGGATGGACTTGAACTCATAGAGGCCTGCCTGCTTCTCAATCCTGTATCTACTTCTCAAGTGGTGGGATTTAAGGCTTCAGCCACTACACCCCATTCGCTTTGTTGTTCATTTTCTTTGCCTCACCCTTGTTAAAGTGTTGCTAGAGCACTACGTATAGTCTAGCCTGGCCTAGAACATGCACTCCGCCTGCCTCAATCACCTAAGTGCTAGGATTGTGGGCGTGCTCCATTGTGCTGGGTCACATTAGGGTTGGACACTCTACAGAAATATCATTTAAGAGCTCCACACACCAAGAGAACATACGCAAGGTTTGGGCATTCATATGGTGGACTCATGGACTCCTGCCGAGGGAATAAAATCTGCTGACATGATATTAAAACTCTGAAGAAAGCGGAAGGAAATGAATAAAAATTGGTATTTTGCTTTGAGTTAAAAAAAAGGTGGCGTCCTTAGAACAGTTATGCTATGTAGCAGATAAGTCACCTGCTGGATGGTTTGGAGAGGAAGATATTTGATGTGACTGTTAAGAAAAGCACATGATTCATATTGTTTATAATTGCGAAGCGCTCTTATGTGTGCTGTCCGCTGCTAAGGCTGGACTCATGTGGACTTCTGAGCTGCGCTGACTCATTTCTCCTAACGTAGATGTTCTCGTGCTGAGACATCATTGATAACCTGCTATGGAGGACAGTGAGGACAGTGGCTGCCCATCTGTCCCCCACAGCCACCTGGCTGTCAGGCTGCTCACAGCACTTCCCTTCTCTGTCAGAATTCCCAGTGTCTGACGGTTAAGCGCCTGTTCAGATGCAATTTGTCTCTCAAATCTTCCTTGGGTTTCATGGTTTCTCCTCCCTTAGTGGGGGGTGGGTCTTCTTTATCTACACTCTCATAGCTGGATTCCAGAATTTTCCAAGAATTCACAGGAAAATAAATAAATAACAGGACTGCAAGATGAATGTACACATTTTGTCTTTCCTTTAAACTGCTTCTACAGTGGGAGCAAGCATTGCTCTAAGCAAACCAGGCTGCCCTGATTTTCACATCTTGTAGGTAACTCAATACTTTTTGCTTCCATATCCTTAGATTCTTCCTCCATCCCTGAAGCTCAGAAAACTCACTGGGGTATGTCATTAGAGTGTTCTGCAACATTTTTTTCTTATGAAAAATCACTTTGTCATTTGAATCTGTAAATGCAGATTTTCCTTTCTTGCGGATCTTTGATATGTAGGGCCTTTTAAGGAATATTTAAGTTGGGTCCAGCTTGCTGCTGATTGTGTCCCCTGGTCTTCTCCACCATTTTCCTTAGCACTGGTTGTTTTCTCAGAGTTCTTGCTCCTCTCCAATCTTAAGAACATTTGTCTGTAGTCCTGTAGGCCCCTGCTATGTACAGATTCTTTTCAGGCAACCTCTTGACATTTTGGAAGGGGTGCAGGGCAGTGCCAAGGTAACCATGCTCAAAGGCTGGGTTTGATTTGTGCTGCAAGAGGTATGAGAGTGCCTTTCCTCCTGCTCCCTGGCTGGGCTGTGCATTGCAGAGTGAGCACCTGCCTTCTGCTCTAGACAATCTCTCCTCTGCAGGAACGACCCCTGGGGCCATGGATAGTTTGACTGACAGAGATTCCTCAAAAGTTGTGGTCTGTCCCCTCTTTTCCCTTTTGTTTCTTTTCTGTCCATCAACACTCTCCAAAGTCACCTCCAGGTCACCAGGAGCCAGATCCCTGCAAGTACTTTTGTAATTGTGTCCTGTCCACAGACACCCTCATTCTCTGATGGATGGATAATAGTCTAAATCTTCTAATACCTGCTAACTCACCTTCTTAAAGACTGGTCCAGCCCCATGGAGTCTGAAAGGATGCACTGGCCTGTGTTTTGACCTTGCTGTAGAGCAAGATGCCAGAGTCTTGAGCCAGCCATGGTTTTTTGCCCTGGTTTGAATAAGTCATCATTCCCTTGTTTAGTTCTAGATAATGCTTGGTACCCTATTTTTATTGCTTTCACTCATTTATCAATTTCAGGAAAGAAATTTCTTTTATTACATCATCTCTTACTATGTGAATTTCAAGAGACATCTGTAGAGTCTACAGAAATTCCTGAATTGTATTTGATACATCCAAAGGCCTTTCAAGTTTTTCTCAAGTTGATAGTAACATGTTCAGATTTTCCATAAACTAATCACAATTTTCACTCTGATACCATTGCCTGATGGTCCACATCAATATATAGATAACTATTCATTTCCAGCGACCCCTCACCTCTCTTGTTAGAGAACATTAAATTCTGCTTATTTTGATGTAATAAAATTATGTGTTTTCAACAAATGACCTCATAGTTCCTTCTCTTTCTCCTTTTGCTTTTAAAAAATAATGACTTTATTTATTTGTGCACACAATATATTTTTATCATATCCTTCACGTCACCCAACTCCTTTCAGATCCTCCCCCACTTCCTTACTCTTTTTCCTTTCTTTTTTGGAAAAATGCAGTAGCCCTTTCCAGCTGCAATTGTCAGAAGGCATTAAATTGAGCAAGCAAGATTAATGCCCTGGCAGGTCAAGAGGAGAGAAGCCTGTAGCCCATCCTACCTCCATATCCCTTGGCAAAGGGCCTCAGCACAGTGTGAAAAGGAAAACAGTTGTGACAGGGGCTGCAATGGATGAGCTGGGTGGACAGGTCGCCCCTGAAGCTCATCCGTCCCACAGCCTGCTCCGCAGTGAAGGGGAAGGTAGCTTTTGAGAGTATCAAAGACTGTGTAATACAATTTCTTTCTGGAAGGATCACAAGTAGACATGTTATGAATGATGGTGCCAGTGATACCAGCAAAGTAAAGATAAATAATCAAGCATGCTTAACTAAAGGTTGAGCCAAGGAGTACCTGATGTTAGATCCCCCCATCTGTCCTCTCCATTATTCTCTGAGAGGGACAAGCCATTCCAATCCAAGAGCCCTTAACTCCTAATTAATATGTGGAGGAATGTGGTATTATACGTATCAAAGATAAAAAGTTATCATATTCCCCCAATCCCAATGTATCTCATCTTTTGCTATACTGCAACCTCGGAGACTCACATTTGATTCAGTGCTCAAACCATCTTTCCCTATTTTGTGGAATTATAAATAAAAATGGGACACTTTACTGTTCGGCCACAAATTCCCAAATTTCAGAGATACAGTCAGACAAGAAAAAAGAAATATAGCATTCCCTTCACCAACGTAAGTTGTACTCAACCTTGAAATAAACTGCTTCAAAGAAAATCAGCATGTGCAGATGTTTATTCCTCAGGAGTCACTAATTATCAATCTATCTATGTACATTTAGTATTTATAGTGTAGCGAGTACACAGAAAGGCACTTCACACACATTTCTGAATAAGTATCCCCATGTATCCTCATTCCACCCCTCCACATCTGCTTTTCTCTCCCTTATCTTTAAAGACCCCTTCTGTATTCTGAGTATTTACTTTCCACAAATGAGTGAGAAAAATAAATGATCAAGTGTGCTTAACTAAAGTTGGAGCCAAGGAGCACCTGCTGTTAGATCCCCCCTGTCTGTCCTCTCCATTATTCTCTGAGAGGGACAAGTCATTCCAATCCAAGAGCCCTTAACTCCTAATTATTATCTGGACGAGTGTGGTATTACACTTAGCAAAGTATACTTGTCTTTCTGTGCTGGCTTACTTGGCTTGACATGGGCCTTTACCCCCTTCCACACAAATGACAGCATTTCATTCTTTCTAGGCTGAATAATATTCCATTGGGTAGATGTAAGCCTTATTATTTTATTCACTGATCTACTAACAGGGGCTTAGGTTGATTCCATCTCACATTTATTGTGAACATAGCCCCACCAAACAGGCATGGGCAGACACCTCTTTGAGTAAGTGATTTGATTGTCAACATAAGCTCTGTTGTCCTGCAATGAGGATAGTTCTAGTTTTGGATGTCTGAAGCATCTTCCTACTTTGTTCCACAGTGGCTGCACTCATTCATGTTTTCAGCAACTATAGACATCTGCTTTTCCACCCATGCCTCAGTTCCTGAATAATGACTCTGAGGCTTATTATTTATTAATAAATGCTTAGGCCAAGCTAGGCTTGTTCCATGACTAGCTAATAACATTTTATCTCATTTATTCTGTTCTATGTCTGCCACATGACCGGTTACCTCTCGTAAGTTTCATACATCTGACTTCCTCTGCATCTCCAGCACATCTCCTTGCATCCGACTATCTCCCAGAGTTTCAGTCTCTCTACCAGAACTCCCATCTTCTATTTCCTACCTTTTGGTAATAGGCCATCAGCTTTTTATTGACAAGTTATGCTTTCGCACAGTATACAAGAGATTATCCCTACAAGCAACAGTGTGTAAGATCTCTCTCTCTCTGAACCCTTGCCCAATTCCGTTAGTTTTATCTTCTTCTATCAACTAATCTAACTGGGGAGATTACCTTGCACTATCATTTTATTTTCATTTCTTTAATTAGTAGTACTGAACATTTTATATTTTATGGCTATTTAAATCACCTGTCTATTTAATGTAAAGGAATGTTTTGTCTACACATATTATGTCTATGAACCTATGAACCACATGCATCCCTGGTACCCACAGAGGCTAGAAGAGAGGATCAGATCCAGTGGGATTGGACTTACAGACAGCTGTGAGCCACCATATATGTAGTGGGAATTGAATCTGGGTCCTCTGGAAGAGCATCAACTGCTCTTAACTGCTGAACCATCTCTCCAGCCTAGACATATTTTCCTCAGGAATATATATTGGCCTTATTTGCCCATATTTTTTGTCTTGTATTTGTTTGGATAACCCCTGTCCTACTGTGATATTATTATTATTCAATTTTTCTAAATTTAGTTTGCTGCTGTTTTTGAAGATGTAAAAGGATATTCATGTGATATTCGGTTATAGCTTTCATACATATTCAAATAGGTTGTTACTAGGTTGCTTGAGTTTCCTTTGTATTTGGATATTACTCCATTTCCAGATGAATAATCTAGAAGCTTTCTCCATCCCTAACTCTCCAGATGTCTCTACTGCTCTGCAGAAGCATCTTGGTGTGACGTCTTCCATTGTTTTGATTTTTACTTTTGCTGCCCATGCTTTTGGGGGATTCTAGTCAAAACAAAATGAAACAAACAAATAAACAAAAAATTCAGGTCAATATCTTAAAGTGTCTCCCTATATTTTCTTGTGTTAATTTCATAACTACATTTAGATCTTTGATCCATTCTGAGGTTTTCTTTATAAATGGTAAGAGGTAGAGATTTAGCATCATTCTCTTCTCCATATGAATATGCAATTTCCCAGCATCATTTATGGAAGAGCCTGTTTTTTCCAAGTATGTTTTAAAGACTTTGATTTAATATAATCATCTAGCTGTACATGTGTGTGTATGTATGTGCTTAATTTCCATGTCTTCTATTCTCTTCCAATAGTTTTTATTCCTGTATAATGCTGTTTGGGTTACTGTAACTTTGTAGTATACATTTGAAGATGAATATTTTGCTTCTAGGCTTCTTTTGTGTGTTTTTACTGTTATTTCCTAAACTTGATAAAATCTAGAATCACCTAGAAAACAAATCTGTTTGGCATGCCCGTAAGGTATTATTGGTTTAAGGGATAATTATTATAAGAAGGCCTACTCTCTATGGATGGTACCACTCTGCAGATTAGGGTCCAGGACTGAGTAAGTAGGAGGAAGTGAATTGAACATGAACATGCACCTCTCTCTCTACTTCCTGACTGCAGATGCAAACAGCTACCATAATCCCAGCCATCATGCAATGAAGGACTTTGCATTTCAACTATGAGCCAAGCTATCTCCATCCTCCCCTAAGTTAGTTTTATGACAAGTAACTAATACATATACAAATACCATTGCATTCTGTAAGGGGCTTGCACACCTATACATTCTAGTTTAGAAGATATATATTGGAACCAAACACACAAAAATATTGAGAAGGAATGTATTTTTTTAAATAGCTAAACAATGTTCCATTTGTGTAAAGATAGTGTAATCTTTTGTTCATTCACTCCTTAGTATCTGGATACTTGATTGTTTTTAACTTGCTACTACGAGTAGTTTTCATGTAACTTTGTTTTGAAATGCTTTCAGAAGTACAGCTAGGAAAATAAACATTCATTTACATTGTAGCTCTGTACTTCACATTTAAAAAAAAATATTCACACTTCTCCAAAGTAACTACATACTTTCACATTCTTGTTGGCAAAATACCAGGCCCAGATCTCTCTGTAGCATTTTTCCAACACTCATTACTGTCCATGGAGTTACAATTTTGGAATTTTGGTTTTTTTTTTAAAGAACACAGGAATATTATAAGAATATGTTTTCGTTTTTGTTTTAATCCCAGGCGTGGGGTATGGAGCTGCAGCAGGTGAGTATGATTTGCTTTGTACTTTAGGACAAGCATGGCTTTGCCAGCTCCAGATAGTTTCTGGGATTGTTTGATGTTTGGAATTCTGGGAACTTTTCAAATGGTATATAAATGCTAGGGCCTCAAGAGGTTGTGAACTTGTTGGTTGATTGTTGGTTTGTTAGTTTGCTTAAAGAAGAAACAAGAAGAAAAAATTAGATATCCTTATGGTGAAGATCAAACTTCCCCCAAGGAACTCAACTCAATGATAATGTCACCCCCTTTTCAACCCCTGATTTAGTACAGGGATCTCTTTCCTTTCCTCTCTACCATTTTTTTCTCTCTTATCTATTGTTAGTGGGTTGAAAGGGTGGAAGAAAAGAGGTGGAGAAGGGTGGAAGAAAGAACCCACAAAGTGTCAAACCCTGGGTATCGTCCATGACTGTGATTAGGCCTATCCAGTGGCTGTAAAGTAGCATGTCAGTGTGGTTTTAATTTGCATTTGCACAATGACTGGTGATCTTGGCCTTTTCTTCATGTAATTATTGTCCATTTACAAGTCTGCTTGAGAGAAATGTCCTTTCAAATATTTGACTTTTTTTTTTACTGGTGTGTTTAACTACTTGTTGAGTTTTAAGAGTTCTTTGTACATTATGCATGAAAGTTTCTTACCAGACACAGCATCCCTGGGATGCGGCAAAAGCTGGCATCCTAGGTTGTCACAGCTCAGCTTCCATATGTGAAATGCTGTGTTGCTTCCACATAAGCTGTGCACATCTTCCTGCAAAACTGAATTCATCTGTCCATTATTTACAGTGCCTAACACAGTACAAGAACTGTTATACAGTATGTTTCATTTTTATGAAATAACCAACAGGAGTATGTTTGTGTTTAATATGAATGCATCATTGTACAGCTAACTACATAATATGTAGAACATCTGCACAGTATATAATACAAGTTCACAGGCCTCTATACAGCTGCATGGAAGATAGTAAAACCACACTGAATATAATACAACTTTATAGGATATCATAAAACTGCACAGGATGTTATGCAACTGCATAGGATCTAGTACAACTGCATAGGCTATAATAAAATCTCATAGTATATAGTACAACAATATAGGATATAATGCAACTGTAGGGAATACAGTATAACTTCATAGACTGTAATATAACTGCACATGGTATTATATAACTGCATAAGATATTATACAACTATAAAGAACATAATACAACTGCATAGGACATAGTACAATTTCACATACACATAACTAGAATACCAAACAGTTGAACAGGATATAATACAAATTCATGAGCTATAGTACAACTAAACATGATATGGTACAACTGCATTGGATATGGTACACCTGCATAGGATATCATACAACTTCAAAGGTTATAGCATACCTGCAAAGGATTTGTACACCTACATAGGATACATAAAAACTGTACAGCATGTAGTATAAACAAATTAGGGTTTGATACACCTGTATGATATATAATATGAAGGTGGCTGTTATTATATGATACCTAGATATGAAGGTAAAATGCATGTGATTTGCAAATCTGGGATTTTGAAGAACCATTTTTCACTTTCTTTCCTCCTAAATCAATCCCCACTTTCAATATCTATCCAATTTTGTGTCTTCTTTTTGTTTTAAGTCCATTATGCCCAATCTGTTCTGGCCATAGAACCTTGGATATGTGATCTTCACTGAATGGTTGTCAACCCACCAGGACTTACACCCTTAAAGAAAACTAGCTCGCCCTCTTCCACCAGCTATCAATTTCCAAGATCCTTAGATGGGGAGGGAAGACTTTGTGCCCATCTCCTCCTTTCCATGTGAGAATATTGTCAGGATTGAGTTTGCAACGGTCTTGTGCATTCAATCTCAACTACTGTGAATTCCTATTTGAGAATTCCATGCTGTGTTCAGAAAACACAATTTCATTATAACCACCCACAGCCTCTAATTCTGAGACTCATTCTGCCCCCTCTTTGCACAATCCCTGAGACTTGGGAAGGGTATTTGTGTCATACAGATGTTCCATTTAGGGTTAAATATTCCTCAGTCTCTTATTCTCTGTATTTTTACCTTTTGATGTTTTGTGTTAGTTGCCATCTATTGCAAAAAGATGTTTCTCCGATGAAGGCTGACTAGCAGAGTAATAGTAGTAGATGTCCCCTAGGGCCTTTAACCTGTCTAGACATAGGTTATTAACCACAGCAAGAGGGCCAGGTATGAGTTTCAAATTGTGGAATGGGCTTTAAATCTAATCAGAAAGTTATTGAATACTCCGATGACATTTATGCCACTATTACACCAGTGGGTATGTCATTATTGTAGTTCACAGAGTTCATAACTCGGCAAGATTGGTGATTTTGTTTTGTTTTTTTCTGATAGCATGTATAGCACCTTCCATCACTATGAAAGTTGCAAGTAGGAATGAAGCGTCCAGTTCAGTACAAGCTCAATTTCTTCATGTCCTATGGCTCAAATATGTGGTGTCTTCAGCAATAGATTCTCACTATCAAGCTTTGGCGCGTAACCAAGAACAATGTCCGTAGCCCTTAATGGTTAGAGGGATTTATGAAACCTCCCTGGTCAATGATCTAAGAGAGGTAACACATTCTATTTTATTTGCTAGGCTGAGGTATGTACTAGAAACATTGATATCCCATTATATGGTAACTTCATTTAAACTCTCTCTCTCTCTCTCTCTCTCTCTCTCTCTCTCTCTCTCTCTCTC
>CAJQZJ010004687.1:8279345-8294686 GCA_907164525.1 Lophiomys imhausi | reverse complement strand
TGTGTGTGTGTGTGTGTGTGTGTGTGTGTGTGTGTGTGTGTGTGTGTTTTAGGAAGCTTCTAGAGTAGTGGCTTTTCATATAATCTTTTTGAAATGTCTTTAGTGTTGGTTGTCCCTTCCTGTATTCCTTCCTCTACGCTGATATACAGTCCTTTACCTCACTTAACCCTTCCTGTACCATTATTCCCCATTAACCACTGCATTCTGTTCCCCCACACCTTGAAATTTCCACATGTTCCCTTACTAATTTCTTGATATCTCTGGGTATTCCAAATGGAACACACATATTTGAAGACTCAAAGATAAGATTCACAAATGAAAGAAAATATGTGATGTTCGTCTTTCTGAATCTGAGTTACTTTGTTCAGACTGATTGTTTCCAGCTCAATTCACTCACCTTCAAATTAACACGAATGAGGAAGTATCTCAGCAGTAGGATGTAGAGTCCTTTGAGTATATTCTCAAACATAATATAGCTGGGTAATGTGGTAGATCTACTTCTAGCTTTTAAAGGAACCTCCACAATGATTTTCATAGTAACTATACTAATTTGTACTCCCAGAAGTGTGAATTGCCCCTCTTTCTGCATATCTATGTCCACTTTTATTTCCATTTGTTTGTTTTGTTTTGTTCTGGGTTTTTTGTTTGTTTGCTTGCTTGCTTTGCTTTATTTTTTGCTCTTAGCCATTCTGACTAGTGTAATATGATATCACAATGGTGTTTTGTTTTGTGTGTGTGTGTGGTTTTGTTTTTGTTTTTGTTTTTTTGTTTTTTGTTTTGGTTTTTTTTTGGGTTTTTTGAGTTAGGGTTTCTCTGTGTGTATTCCTGGCTATCCTGGACTCACTTTGTAGAACAGGCTGGCCTTGAACTCACAGAGTTCCACCTGCCTCTGCCTCCCAAGTGCTGACAAAGTTGTTTTGATTTACATTTCCCTGATAGCTAGGAATGTTGAACATTCAAAAAAAAATGTTTCTCAAGGTGATTGCTATTCTCAGTTGTCAACTAGTAGACAACCAGAATAAACTACAGTCCAGAAATGGAGGGCATAACTGTGATCTGGATCTTCAGGCAGGAAGACAACATGCCTCTGATTCGGATCTTGACGCTGGAAGACACAGGCTTTTGATCTGGATCTTCAGGCAGAAAGACAACATGCCTCTGATTCGGATCTTGAGGCTGGAAGACACAGGCTTTTGATCTGGATCTTCAGGCAGGATGATACACACATTTAATCCAGACCTTGAGGCACACCTTTAATTTGGGGCAAACCTTCTGCTGGAAGCCTATATAAGGACAATAGAAAAAGGAAGGGGTTGTTTGTTCTTCACCTCCTTGCACTCACTTTGCTGGTACAACCCTTTGCACCTACTTCAATTCATGATTTCAGCTTATAAAGACCAGCTGGGATACCCAGCCTTGTGGGACTGAGCAACTACTAGATTCTTGGACTATCCATTCACAGCTAGCCATTGTTTGATTAGTAGGACTGCAACCTGTAAATCATTCCAATAAATTCCATATTTATATGTGGAATTTATTATATAAATTATGCATATATTATATATAGATAAATAGAAAGAGATTCATTCCATAACTTCTGCTGTCTAGAGGACCCTGACTAATAAACTTAGCCATTTGTATTTGTTCTTTTGAGAACTGTTTAGTTCTATGTCCCCTTTTCGTTGAGTTATTTGGTTTGTTTGTTTGTGTTTGTTGTTTTTAGTTCTCTTGTATATTTTAGATACTAATCCTTTGTTGGTTGTTTAGCCGATAAAGAATTTTTCCCACTCTGTAGTAGTGCCTCTTCTCTCAAACGTTGGTGTCCTTTGCTGTACAGAAGCTTTTTGCTTTCATGAGGTCTTGTGTATTAAAACTTTGGTCCTAATGCCTGACCTCTTTCTGAGGTCCTGTGCCAGTGTGTTCAAGTGTATTACTTTCTCCTCTATCAGATTCAAGGTTTCAGGTCTGATGAAACCTTAATCCCTGATCTGTGTGTAGCTGAGTTTTGTGCAGGGTGAGCAATAAGGATCTAATTTATCATTTTAAATGCAGCATCTGCTTGATCAACATCCTTTAGTTGAATATGTTGTCTTCTTAGCTAATGTGTACTGCTAGCCATTTTGCCAAAAACCAGATGTCAGTAAGAGTGTGGCTTTATGTATGGATCCTCATTTCTATTCTTTTGGTCCAGGGGTCTGTTTTTATGCCAGTAACATGCTGTTTTAATGACTGTTGCTCCGTACTATAACTTGAAGTCTATGACAGTGATATCACCAACTCATTTATTATTCAGGATTGTTTTGACTCTTCTGGTCTTTTGTGCTTCCTAATGAAATTTAAAATTATTTTTTAAATTTATGTAAATAACTGCTTTGGAATCATAGTTGTGATAGCATTGAATGTGTAATCTCTTTTTGTGGGATGGCTATTTTCATAATATTAATGAGCGTGAGCACAGAGGTCTTCTAATATCTTCTTTGTTTATTTTTTTAGTGTCTTAAAATTTTAATTGTACACACATTTCACACCTTTGGTTACTTTTACAATATTTGGAGACTTTGTGAATATAATTGTTTCCCTGGTTTCTTTCTCAGTGTGCTTGTCATTTGTATATGGAAAGGTTACTGATTTTTGTGTGTTAACTTTGCGTTCTGCTGTTTTGATGAATATGGTTATTGCCTGTAGGAAAATTCTAATGGAGTCTTTAGAGTCTTTTGTATATAGAATTATATTATCTGAAAATAAAGATAATTTAACTTCCTCTTTTCCTATTTGTACCCCCCTTTTTCTCCTTCACTTGGCTTATTAGCTTAGCTAATATGTCCATCCTATATTGAATAGGAAGGAGAAGGGAACATCTTTTGTCTTGTTCCCCATTTTAGTAGAAATATTTTTTAGTTTTTCTGTGTTTATCAAGATATTGGCAGTGGATTTCAGATATTTTGCCTATGTTATGTTGACATGTGTCCTCTGTATCTCTAGACTTTCTAAGTCTTTCCATCATGATCAAGATGTGTATCCTTAAATGTTTGATGTTGAATTTTGTCAAAGAATGTTTCTACAACTAATGATATGATTATGTGATTCTTTTCTGTCCTTGAGTATATTTATGTGATGGATTAAATTTCTTTATGTATATTGAGTCATCCCTGCAAATCTGGAACAAAACCAATTTAATCATGATAGATAGTCTTGTTGATATGTTTGGTTTGCAAGATGTTGGTTGATAATTTTTGCATTCATGTTCATCAAAGATATTGACCTAAAATAATCTACCCCCCTCTCTTTTGGGGAGTTGGATCTTTTTCTGATTTGATATCAAAGTGATACTGGCTTCATAAAAGGAATTTAAACATGTTCTTAAATTTTCTATGAGGACTATTGGTGTTATTTCTTCTTTGAAAGTCTAGTAGAATTCTTCACTGAATCCATCTGGCCCTGGGTTCGTTTTAGTTGGGAGATTTTTAATGATTGCTTATATCTTACTGGATGTCATATGTATACTTAAATAGTTTATTTCGTCTTAATTTTGCTTTGGTAGACAATATATATCTAGAAGTTTATCCATTCCGTTACATTTTCCACTTTGATAAAATGTAGATTTTTAAATATGACCTTGTAATTCTCTGAATTGTCTGAGTGTTTGCTGTAATGTCTCCTTTTTGTTCTCCAATTTTAAAAATTTGGACCTTTTCTGTGTGTGTTTTTGATTAATTTGTCTGATGATTTGTCATACTTGTTAATCTCGTCAAAGGACCTTCATTTCATTGATTCTTTGTATTTTTTTTAATTTCGATTTCATCCCTTGTTTAATTATGTATTCTTTCTTACTATTTTTGGATTAATTATTCTGGTTTTTCAAGGGCTTTTAGGTATGTCTTTAATTTGAAATCTCCCTCCCTCTCTCTCTCTCTCTCTCTCTCTCTTTCTCTCTCTTTTGATGTAGGCACTTTTAATTCTATAACCTTTTCTCTTAAGACTGCCTTCATTGTTTCCCACAGATTTAGGCATAGTGTTGGTTTTATTTTCACAGATTTTTAGAAATTTTTAAATTTTCTTCTTAATTTCATCCTTAAACCAATTCCATTCAGTATTGTGTTGTTTAGTTTCCATGAGTCTGTGTACTTTCTGTAGTGTTTATTGTTGTTGATATCCACCTTCTTTCCATTGTGGTCAGATAGATCACAGAAGGTGATTTCAGTTTTCCTATATTTGTTTAGTCTTGCTTTGTGTCCAAAATATGATAAATATTAGAGAAACTTCTATAAGTTGACTAGAAATGTACTTATTCTTTAAGTTGAGGTGGAATGTTTGAGAGATTTCTGATATGTTCTTTTGATTTATGATGTCATTTAATCTAGGTTCCTCTGTTTCCCATGACTTGTCTATTGGTGAAAATGGGGCATTTATATCAAGTACTATTATTGGGATGGAATCAATCTTGTGATTCTATATCTAACAGTATTTATTTTATGAAGTTGTATACTTCTGTATATTGTACATATCTGTTTAGTTTGTAATGTCTTGTTATTGGATTTTTCCTTTAATTAGTATATAGTGTCCCTCTTTATCTCTTCCCTCTAGTTTTGGTTTGAAGTCTATTTTGTAAAGTATTAGGAAATTTACACCTGATTGGTTTTTTTAGTTCAATTTGTTTAGAATACTATTCCCATTCTTTTACCCTAAGATGATATCTATCTTCATGATGGTGTTTTTTGGAGGGAGAAAGAAGATGGATTCTGTTTTCTAATTCAATCTGTTAGTATGTATCTTTGTATTGAGGAAGTCAGACCACTGATATTCAAAGTTATTACTGAAATGTATTAATTTCTGTCATTTTATTACCTGTGCCATCATTATTTATTTGTTTTCTATAACTTCTTGAGTGTTTTTATCCCTTTTTACAGACTGAATTAATTATTCTAGTATCTTCTGTAGAACTGGCTTAACAAATTGAAAATTTGTAACCTGTTTTTATCACAGAAAGTTCTTATTTCTCCTATTTTGATAGATAATTTTGGTGTGCATAATAGTTGGGGTTGACAGAAGTGGTCTTTTGGAACTTGAAGGTTATCGTTCCAGTACCTTCTGGCTTGAAAGGTTTCAGGTGAGCAATCAGATATTGATATAACAGTTCTACCTTTGTGAGTGACTTGACCTTTCTCCATTGCAGCTTTCAACGCCCTTTCTTCGTTCTGTGCTTTTAATGCTTTAACGAAAATGTGCCATGAAGAATTTCTTTCCTGGTCTTTTTATATATCATTGGACAGGCATCTTTTTCTTTAAGTTTGGGATTTTTACTTTCTATGATTTTACTAAATACATTTCCTTTTTCTTCTCCTCCTTCTATGTCCATAATTTGGAGCACAGGTCTTTAAATGATGTCCCCAAATTCTCCCATATTCCATTCAATTATTTAAAAGTTTTTGCTGACTTTTACCAAGTGATCCAATATTCCTCTACTTGGTCCTCCATCTATAGCTCTGTTTTTGACATTATCTATTTTGTTGGTGAGGCTTTCTCTGAGATTTTTAGTTAGTTTTTCATTTCTATCATTGTATCAGATGGAATTTTCTATAAAAATTCAAACTGTGTTCTATTGACTTCTTTACTGAGTTGTTTGACTGTGGTTAAAAATCATTATTTTGAACATTCTTCCTTGTCATTTTCATTAGGGGCCATTACTATGGGGTTTGTATTTTGGGGAAGTAACAAGTTATTTTGACTTATTGTATTGTTTTTATTTCTATGTTGAAATTTGTTTATCTGAAGTTAGTTGTTGGATGAGTTTTTTCTTCCTTTTTTGTTCAAGCCATCTTTCTCATTTAAGCAGACATGTTCACAGTGTTCAGGGTGGGGGTGCTTCATAACAGGTTGGGGGATCTCAGTTTCCTGTTTGATGGGTATTTGGGGTGCAGTCTCTATCTATGTCTTCTGTTCTTTCCTACAGTCTAGTGCCATTGGTCAGCAAGTTGACCAAGGAGCCTAGGACAAGCTTTTCCTGACAGTGTGGACTGGTGTTGAGTCTCAGCTAGAACAATTTGAGGATCCCATTGAGGCAGCTGGGTCACTGGGAGTGGCTAGAGATCAATCCTGGTGGGGATCAGACCAGAATATGGGAAGTCCTAGAGGGAGGCAGACAGCCCTAAGGAGTTGGGTGTCCCTGACAAGCATCTGTGTTGACGCACTTTTTAGCTATTTTATTGGATTCTTATACCTATACATATTTTTCAATCCTTATTCCACCCTAAACCCTTTCAACTCCCTGACATTAGGTAGGAAAGAAAAAAGGTTAGCAGGGAAAAGGGGTATAGACCTATAAAGTCTATTTCCTACTCATTAGGAATGTTAGGTTCCTTCTGGCAAGTCCAATCTTCTTCATCAAAATATCCAGTAGTCTAGAAAACCAGAAATCCAGGAATAGCAAATGAACCAGCAGCAGTGGGGGCAGATAAGTTACAGTAGCAGCAGCAGCTGCCACAGGCCCTTTTGGGGCTCTCTCTTTTATAACTTCTTCAGAGTCCCCAGAATTAAGCTATCTGTAGCCGGGAAATATCACACCTCTGCCAGATCACCTGTTTTGATGCAGCCTTTTATCCCCTACCCAGGATTAAAACAAAAGCATACTCACATAACAACTGGGTTTTTAAAGAAACCAAAATTCTCACTGCATTTCCCTCTTTTAGTCCAAAAAGGGGCTTTTTTCCTTCTACTATTAATAAACTGTATACAATAAGAGTAATTATGAGAACATCTTTTTAGACCCTAAAACATTTTCTTAGCTCCTAAACAACTTAAGCTTTTATGTCTTTAATTTTAATAAGGAAAACTGTAAGATTATAACTAGTCATCAACCCCATGGATAAATATTACCTGAGTAAACAAGAAGTGCAGATCAAGCAGCTTCCAAAACTATAAGAAATGACAGAGAAGGCTAACTGCCTGGTCTGTCACCCAACATTCTTCTGTGTCATTGGACATCCATCTTTGACCTACAGGCCCAGAATATCTGACAAACCTTCCTGTGATGCAGGAATTTTGAAAGACTGGTCTACCTTACCTCTGCAAATTGGACAGTTGATGTCCAGTGTCCTACTTGTCCACAGTTTGGACAGCCTACTATTGGCAGTCAAAATAAGGGCAGTTTTTTGTCCCGGGGGGCAGTTTTGTCACATTTGAAGCAAAGTGGATGATTTGGTGCCCATCATCTTCTTTGGAGTAGATTGGAAGTGCTACTAGGAGAATGAATCTCTGTCAGAAAAGCCTTTTATTATTAAGACATCTTTAAGTGTCATATTCTTTGGATCTCTGTAGTTTTTGAAGACAATCTATCTATAATATATTGAAATATAAAAAGGTAGCCTGTTTCTAGCTATTACTATTTGCCTAACTTCGAAAACATATACAAAATACTAAATAAAGCTTATTTCTGTAATTAACTATACTAGTATTTAACAAGACTACAAGTAAGATTATTTATAGGTGACTAACTACTAACTTGCATTCTTAAATATTCTAAACACTTTACACTAATAGCTTTCAAGGACTAGAACTTTACATAAAATTTTTAAATGAGTTGCATATGTATAATGCATCAAGCAAGTATTGAACAAAATAACCTTAAATTTCTATCAATATACAATATACCTTTATTTGAGACTTGCTGTTACTTTATTAGTCTAAAAGGAGATACAATAATCCATCTTTTATCATATCATCTTATATCCCCCATTTTTTTCTTTTCAGACCCTCTTCTCCCTTTGCCCCCATCACTAGATAAGATAGAAAGAGGGATAGAGTGAGAAGAAAAAGAGATACCTGAATCCAACATTTTTTTTATTTTTTTCCTCCCTGACCAAGACCATTAATAACTTGCAACCACCTGCCCCCAATGACAAGAAGCATGTATCACTCACCAAATTACCAAAAACCATCCACCTCACCTCTTGTTAGTAGGGGTGTTGTGTACTTAAAATTGCTTCCTGCTGTCTTGGGGGGTGAGGGTGTCTTTTGGGGACCCTAAGAAAATTGAGCTGTTGGTAAAGTCCTGGGAAAGCTAGCTGTATCTTTTGCTGTCCACTCTCTGTGGGATAGAGATGGGCAGGGCTTAACTGAAGTCCTGGTTGAAAGAGTCTGTGATGCTGAACAATCTGAGTTAGCTGTTTTGAAGTTGACCTGGATGCAAATTTTTGAGGAAACAGTAACTGGGGAATTCTGTAAGCCTGAGTGACCTAGGATACTTGGTTTGTCTTCATTTTTGTCTGGTATTTTTGTTCCGACAACACACACATTTTTAAAGGTAATATAGGCACATTTGAAGCAAACTGGATGATTTGGTGCCTATCATCTTCTTTGGAGTAGATTGGAAGTGCTACTAGGAGCAGATGAATTAGCATATATATGGAATGTACAGTGTACACATATCAGCTAAAGATTATTTTCTTTCATGTTTAATCAGGTGAAAAGCAACTATCAACTTTATAAGTCCATTTGGACTGCAATGCAAAACTGTAATAGAATTCTCCATCCATGCTATCTAAAAGGATATCATATAAGAGTAAGTCATGAAGACCAGATAGTAAAAAAGATTTATTGGCTATGAAGAGACATTCATGTCTTAACTAGCAGGGAATCTTCCTGGGAAAAAAATGATCTTTATAAGTTTTGATGGTAACCATATTTTTTCATTCCCTGTACAAACATAAACAAGACCATGTCCCCATCGCAAAGCTATTGCAGGCTTCCATTCTGATGTCAACAGATCCTTATAGTATATAGGTAGATCTAATGCTACAGTTTTTTCTATAACCCAGTGTCTCTCAACTGCTGTTGTTAGTTTTTTTTATTAAGACTAAGAAAATTAAAGTTAACAAAGCACTATTTAGTCTGTCCTTGGGGTTAATTACTCTTCTTTTTGTTTAATAAGCATCTCCTTCAAAGTGTGATTAGAACTTACTACAACTACTTGTTCTGTAAGATTGTGTGGTATATCCATAATGTGCTTCATATTATAATATGCAAAGAATTGCTCAATCTTACTAGATACATATGCAGGTATTATCAGTCTTAATTTGTGCAAGCACCCCCATAATTGCCATTATTTCCAATAAATATGTAATTACAAATCAGATTTTTCCAAACTCAAAGCAGTTGCCCTTTGAAACCCCCAAATATATATCAATGGTATGATATATTAGTTTTCCAAATACTGGAAAATGAAACACATTCATCTGCCAGATTTTATTTCTTTTGGTACCCCTAGGGTTAATTCTGGTGAGTAATGGAGTTTAGTTATACAGAGAACAAGTAGAACATTTTATAATAAATACTTCAGCTTGTTGTCAAGTAATAGAAATTTTTTTTCTTTAAACCTTTACTAGTAAAGGTTTATGATATTGTCAAGTGATAGAATTTTTTTCTTTAAACCTTTACTGGAAAAGGTTTATGATGTTTCTCATAAAATTTTGAGGATTCTAACACAGTTCCTATTAATAATTAGTCAACACCTTCTATTTCAACACCATAAAATTGCAATTTTGACTTGGGTCTCTGACTACTAACTGATGTTTACATGAACACACATTTTCTAGTACTCCCAAATCCCATGTCTTTTTTTTCTAGTGGAGTAGCCTTTCCCTTAATGTAAGGAAGCAGTAACAGCTGAGCAATTCTGACCCCTGTGTTAATTTGCATCTCTTTTTTACATATGTTATAATTTTAATCTATTCCTTGTAATCCTCATCCATAATATGTGGATGTCCAATAAATCCTTTGGAAGTTAATTCAGTTCTTCCCAAGATCATCATTATTGTTCCTGAAGGCAAAGGACCCAAAACACCAGTGATTGTTTTGTAATATTGAACTTTTGCAGATAGGGCAAGAGGTTTTTCTGGGCCATATCTAAAGCCACACTGCCTTCAGTAGTGTACATGAGATCAGCAACACTTAGTTGACATTTCTCTGCCTGCTTTTTACCTCCTGACTGACCAAAGGAAAACAGCTCATATTCTTTGCTGCAGGTCACCAAGCTGGCAGGCCCTTCAGTTTGTTTCCAAATGGCAAGAGGTTACCTTTTATGTCTCTTTTGGACATGCATGCATTAGTCCAATGGCGCCCTTTGCCACAGAATATGCATGCCCCGAGAAACCTCAGCTTTCTTTCTGAGAAGAACCCACTGCCACCATAAATGGCTGGTTTGCTTCTACGACTGAATGTACCATATTCCTCAGAGTTAAAACACCTGCCATTTGAGCTCTGAAACTTTTAGCATTACAATTTCTTTGCAAATGGCTGAATTCACCACAATCAACATACTGGTATTTTGATATCTGAGACATCTCACTTATCCTACAATATTGTTTGATGCTCATGAGAGTCAATATCAGCTGTGTCTCTCATCCAGTTGGCCATTGGTGCTGCTTGTGTCTTATGGTCTAATAACTCTCTTATTTCAGTATTCACATTCTCGAATGCCAGGGTCTCTATCAACACCTGTCTGGCATCTGGGTCTGATATGGCTTTGTTTACAGCTGAAACCCAATCTCTACAAGAAATCTATGAAGGCCTCTCCAGAACCTTGTATTATCTTAATAAATGAGACAAATCTTTCTCTGGGCTCTTCAACCTTGTCCCAAGCTCTTAAAGTTCACCAAGTGACATTGTTCTTTAACAGCATCATCAATCGAATTTGTTCTTGTAGGTCAGAATACCATCCTTCACAAAGCAATTAATTTTTAACAATATTCATCCCCCTCATCTATTTCATTGTTCTATATTCATGACTTCCTCCCTCCACCATGTTAACCATTGTAACTGCTGACTGGCTTCTAGCACAGCTGTTACCAAACTTTTCCAGTCTTGGGGGATAATTCTATTTTAGGTAGCCCAGTTACTTAATATTTGTTTAACAAAAGGGGAATGCATTCCATATGAAATAATAGCCTTTTTAAACACCTCACAACTATCATTTCTATTGGATGCCATGTTATCTCATAATATTCATAATCGACACCATTAGCAGGCATGTGCTGCACAATTACTGAGAAAAGGGCTACTCCTCTGGCAGCACACTTGGCTCAAGATTAACCCTTTCTTTTGAAACAGGCTGTTTCTCTTTAAGCCTGTAACCCTTCATGGCCTCCTCATCCAGGATCCTTACCCCAGCCAGAAGTTGTAAAACTTGAAACTGAAAGTGCGCAACACAGAGCAGGGTGGTAATTTTGGGAAGTTGCCACTCTCAGTCATCAGATATGAACCCTTTTTTTTTCTATCTGATACTATTCCCTTCCCAAGCTTTTCAATATCTACTTGTAACCTCTCTAGTTGCACAGCCAATTCTGTAATCCTTTCAAAAACAAGAGAGTAGACAAAGAATAGAGAATAGACAAAGAATATAAAACCTTCTGGTTTTCCTACTTCATCTTTTTTTTGTTTCTCAGACCCCTCCATATCCACTCACAATTTTTCCAATTGTTCAGTCATTCTCTCAACCTTTTTTGAAACAGAATACAGGAAGAAGGAAAAAAAGAAGAAAAGGAAATCCTCCCTTGGGAGCAAAGAGGCAGAGAGCCCAGTGGTAGCAGCCTCAATAAACCTTTTAGTGAGGTCCTGAAATGAACTATTGATTACTTCATGCCCTCTATGGTGTTAGAAAACAAGTTTTCCATTCTGCCTGCCCCACATTGGATGCCTCTTGTTGGCATAATTTTGTTAGCTATTTTATTGTGTTCTTATACCTCTACTTACCTTAAAATCCTTATTCCACTCTAATCCCTTGCAATTCCACAACACTAGATAGGAGAGAAAGGTTAGAGAGGAAAGGGAGTGTAGACCTCTATAAGATAATTCTTGCTGATTAGAGATGTTGGATTCCTTGGGACAAGTCCAATATTCATCATCATAATATCCAACAGTTCAGCAAATGATCAATCTAGAAATAGCAAATGCAACAGCAGAAGCAGGGCAGTAGCATGAGGAACAGCAGTCACCACAGGCCCTCTTGGGGTTTTTCCATTTATCCCCCCTGCATAGTTCCCAGAATTATACTATCTGCGGTTGGCAAAGATCACAACCCTACTAGTGCACAAGGCAAATTATAATCACCTGCTGTGAAGCAGCCCCTTATCCCACAAGTGGGATTAAAACAAAAACATATTTATGTAACTTAACTGGCTTTTTAAAGACACCAAAATTCTTACTACATATCTGTGGGACTTGGGAGACACAAATGTATGGAAGAATGCAAAGAGAAGAGTGCTGGTAGCCTTCCTGGCTGTGACACAGTGTATGGTGTCGATAGGACCCCTCGTAGCTATTGAAGCTGGGATCTGGACAGTCCCAGAGAGTGGGAAAGCATATCATTTTTACTTTATTGGTGATATTACTTCAAAAACAAAAACACTGCAGTTTTGATAAAAAAATACAGTTTTACTTTTATTTTTCAGAACCATAGCCTAATCCATTGTCTAATTCATGACCACAAAAAAAATTTTTTTTTGCTTTTATTTTCTTCTAACATTTTTCCTAGTTTTTGATTTTATATTTAAGACTCTGGTTATCTGGGACTAATTTTGCATGTAATGTGATTTAGTTAGCATAATTTCATTCTCATGTATGTGAATAGCCACTTGCCTCTGTGCCAGTTGTTGGAAACATAATAAGGCACCTTACGTTATCTTCTGTCTTTTGCCAGAATTAATTTACCATAAAGTAAGGGCTTATTTCTCCACATTCCTTTATCCATATCTCTATCTTATGCCAGGACCATACTGTATAGATTACTATAACTTTATAAGTTTTAAGTTGAAGATTTTATATTCTCCAATTTGTTTTTCTTCTCCAGGACTGTTTCTTTGTCTCTTTATGGGTCTTTATAGTTCTATATGAATTTTAGAACTTGTTTGCTAATTTCTACAACAACAAAAAAGCAGCTAGGCTTTTGAAAAGATTTGTACTGAATCTATCATGTAAGAACTTTCTTGTGTTAGTATTCCAGTCTTAAATTGTGGAGTTATCTTTCAGTTTGTGTTGAGATATTCTTAATATCTTATAGTACTGTTTGGGGGTTATCTTGTCTAAGTTTTAATTTACTTTATTAAGTTTATTACAAAGTGAACAATGTATTCTTTTGTAATCTGGGTTGTTTTATTTATTTTTTAATTCATTCAAGAATTATCTTTGGCAAGTTGTAGACATTCAACTGGTCTTCTTGGCCACCCTGCTGAACTCACTAGTTGTAACTGGTAACTCTCTTGGGTGGGAGGGAGAGGGGGGGAGGGGAGAGTAGAGATCCCATCCTTTTTGCCAAGTGAACGGCCATATCTACTCTAATTGATAGAGGGGCCAATATACACCATTCGGATCCTTTTTACATGTTTCCGTGTCTCCAAGACCTTCTCTTTAGCATAGTCAGCTTTCATTTGGCCTTTTTCCAATTCTTACACTCCATGTAGTAAACCCAGCTAAGCAATCTCCAGGAATGGGTGAGCAATACAAACTCTCTCCCTCGCTGTACTAATACATCTGCCTGTTTCAGTGTACCTGAAGCAGAGTTCTCTCCATACATATTAGCATTCCCGAGCCTAGATGTCAAGCAATAGTAAAATTGGGTAGGTACTGTGATCCTTTCTACCTCATACCTACTGTTCCTTTTGTGCTGCCTAACATCAGTACTGCCAGACTCCTGGATCTGGGGGACACTGTGCGCTTTATCTAATCCTCTGATCTGCTTCTAGGTTTTCTATTCACTTCTGGTATCTAGAAGAAGGAATCAGTCTTCCATTTGCTTGTCTTAGTTTCCAGAGTCATCATTGCTGAGGAAGCTACCAACATGGTGTTTCAAAACCATATGTTGCTCCAGTATTAACGTATCTGAAACCCTCTTTTGGCCTTCAGAGCACCAGTATCAAAAGTTCTAAACTAGTCTTTTGATTACTTACACATTGTGGTCATGTGCTATTCTCCCCTTTGAATGGAGTATACTCTGTCCATCATGTCTGAAATCAGTAGACACAATCCTTTAAGAGCCATTCAGTAATGCTTGTCACATAGTGTGTTCTCAGTAAACACTAGTCTCCTGGAGTTCTCTGTCTAATCTACAGGGATTGACCAAGAGGTCCAATCTGCTGGCTGTATTACAATTTAATTCACCACTTGAGGAATTCCCTCTAATTTATGTCCCCAGAAAGGAGGACAAGGCCAGTTATTTATCTCAGAAAAAAATTCCCACCACCCTCATGCACACTACCATAGTAAAGACAAATACAGATTTTCTCTAAACTCTAGAACATGAGTACTTAGTTGGCTTGGAAAACACAGAGCAAGTACTTAGATCTATGGCATCTGAGCAATAAGCAGTAATTGGAGATTAGAGAACACCCTGCAATCTGGGCACTTCGTCTGGGGGAATATTGAGGTTCTTGAATACATGACATCAGAGCAGTGAGCAGCGGCGGTAGGGATCAGAGGGTGACCTATAAGGAACCAACACTCTGCACACCATGAGCATCATTATAAACACTCCCCACACCATGAGCATCGTTATAAACTCTTCATGGGCTCAGTCATTGTCTTCTTCATGTCACTTCTGCACATCTCCTCCTCTACCTTCCCTCGGAAAGGTACAATTACAAATTCACAAAGCAATTGAACTTGGAATTGAAGGAGTGTTTCACTCTTGGCAACTAGAATCTAGTTATTATACACCATGAGAGTAGAAAATGAAGGCTAGCCCCATACCTGATGAGAAAGACTTATACTCTCCATGTAGGGCTCTCAAAAAAACTCTTATCATGTGGTTGAAATGCCCTGTCAGTTTTGATTTTGGATAACAAGGTGGCTTTTATTATTTTTGTTTTACTATATACGCTAATTTAATTTTACTCTACTTAATTCCTCTATCTCCTTTCCAAACCCTGTTCCTTCCAACCCCCCAACACTAGGTGGGAGAGAAATAAGGTTAAACGGAAAAAGGACAGAGTTCTTTTTTAACTACTTCCTGCTGATTAGGGTCATTGGGTTCTTTGGGGGGAATACCAATCTCGGTAGTCACAATATAGAGAAGTCCAGCAAACCAGAAAACCAGGAAACAGCAGCAGGAAGAATCAACAGCAGTTTGGGGAAGCATTAGCAGGAGGGACAGGAGCAACCTCTTTCTTCTTTTGTAGTGCCCCCCACCACCCTTTCTCCTCCTGGCTATGGCTTTTTTTTAATAATTTATTTTTTATTTCTTCAAGTTACATCTCAATCACAATCCCCTCCCTACTCCCCCCTCCAGTCCCACCCTTCCACCCTCCTCCCCTTCAGCCCCACCATCCTCTTCCCTTCTTTTTTTTTTTTTTTTT
>CAJQZJ010004687.1:8257294-8278945 GCA_907164525.1 Lophiomys imhausi | reverse complement strand
GGGGGTTGGACTTGATCAAAGCACATTATATGCATGTATAAACACCTAATAAAATATTTTGAAATACCAATACACAAAATAACTAGTACACTGAAACTGTATGTGTGGTTCTCACCAGTGGAGAACCAGTCTTGAGGGGACATTTGCATGGCATAGTGTGTGTATCCTGGGATGTGGGAGTGCCACAGGCATCCACAGCCAGGAAAGCAGAGAATTGATCACATTTCTGTTCTAGAAGCACACCAACAACTGCACTATCTCAAATAACAAGAGTGAATGCTCTTCTCAAGCAACCCTGAGCCACTGCAGTGAAGAGCTGCAAGTCAGCACAAATCCCTGGTGGAGGGAGGGCTAACCTCACCCATGAGGAGTGCTTCCTTTCTATATATGGAGTTTCTGCCTGACAACAGCTCTTACAGTGGTCTCTGTCTTCCCCGAGGCCCTGTTTTTGGGGAGTCATAGAAGGGAGTTTCTCTTACATCATGAGAGGTAGTGGAAATCTATCGCTGGTGTTGGGAAGTCTGCTACACTGCTCCATGCTTCCTGTGTCCGTCGTAAACTTTTAAGTTACATATTGCAGGCCTCCACTCCTTTCAGCCTATACTCCCAAGTGACAGCCAGGCCCCAGCCACTTTGTCCACTCCCTGCATAGTACATCTGCCAAAAATAGGCTCCCATTGGGAAAGCCAGTAAGTAAGGTTTGAGGCTTGCTGGCCATGGTAGCTAGCATGTTCCGAACTGGTTTACATGTGTCCAAATAAATGCTTGTAAGGTGATTTTTGCACATAACCAACTCATTTTTCTGTGTGCACCACAGCCATCTCTTCTTTGTGGAAGCAGAGCTCCCTCTGTTATTGCTCTCTGCCTAAGTCCAAATAGTGGAACCCTACTCCTGGGCCACACCAAGAGACTTTTGTGTCTCAGATACCCATGGGTGGTATCATCCATATGGAGCCAGACTTTCCCCTCCTTGCCTCCTCTGTTTGTTTTTTGGAACACTTTTCCCCTTTCTCCTTCCCCTGTAGTGTGAGTTCATGTGTGGCTGGTTTTCTTGGGCACAGGCCCAGCCAAGCTTCAGCTTTGTTTGTTGTTTGTACTGACTGCTCTGAGATCAGCCTCTGATATTCTGTGGTTAGCATTCCCTGGAACAGAGACCCAGCTGAGTTCCTCTGTTGCCCGTTGGAAGACAGCGCCTGCTGTGCTGGCAGAGGAGGGCAGAGCATTTGTGCAGAGTAAGGAACGCCTAGATACATGCTCTAGGAAACACTGTGCCCTGTCTCAAGCCAATAAAGAGAGTCTAATTAAGAGAACTGTCTGGATTGTGTTAGCCAACCATAGAAGCAGAAATAAAGCAGGTCAGCTGATAAAGATTCCTCCACATGTCATATCAATGAAGTAAAAGATTAAACCTCAAAAGTCCAAATAGGCCCTTCCCTAGTCCAGGAAAAATGAATGCCCACTAGGCTTCCATTTCAGAAACTGAAGGTCCATGTCCAGGGAAGAAAACAAACTAGAACTAACCAAGATATTTTCAAAAGTTTTAAATAATGTATGTTATAATTTCTGTTGTTACTAATCTTTTGTTGTACACGTTTTGCAACCCACACCCAGCCCAGCTGCAGACTTCACCTATCCACAGAGGGAAAGGGGTCTTGCCCTTGTGAAGAATGTCACCTGCAGCATCCTCTGGTAGGTCACAGTCATGCTCTTGTTAACTGGTATGAGATGCACAGTGGCTAAGGTCATCTAGCCTGTGTCTATACCTGCACTGGGGTTGGTTGGCCCTGGGAAAGCTGGTTGCTTGCTAGCCCTGCATGGTTTATCTGCCTGAGTGGAATGACGGCGGAACTCCTTCTTTGGCTCAGGCATGGTAAAGAACTGAAATGGGATGGAGATAGTGAATGCAGAGGTCAAAAACAGGCCAGGAAGATTCAGCTCTGTCAGCCTCACTGAAGAATTTGGGCAGGACTTTCTTCTTGGACCTCGTCTCCTTGGCTCCTGAGGTTCTATGCGTTCTGGTTCTCTAGAACATTCCCCACTCATTTTCTGTCAATCTTTATCATATACATCTTTTTCCCAAGACACCTTACATGCTGCTATCCCCCAAATCCTTACTTTTCCCATGTGTTCTACACACTGCAGTGAGGCCATCTTATTCGGTTTGTTCAAAGTCTACCACCAAAAGAATCTCTCATCTACTGGTCAGAGGCCTCTTGCTCTAGCTAGCTTCTCTTCTCAGCCTGAGGTCCCAGAGCATCTGTATACCCCATGAGGCTCTCCCAGAGGCAAATGACATGGTCCTCTCCTGAGCCATTTGTTCTCCTCTTCCACTCTATATTTTGTTGAAGAGAATCTTCGTCTCCTTGATGACCTTGGAAAGATAGCAGAGAATTGTCCTGCCCTGTGTCTATCGATCCTCAAAACTGATTCCCACTGCCCTAAAGCCATCTCTAACCATATGTCAGGCAACTGGCTTGTATTCCTTCACCAGTCTTGTCAAATTCATCCTCCCACCACATATCCCCAGAAAAGGTATCTAAGCACCAAGCAGTCTGCCACCCCCGGGATTCAAGACTCCATGGAGACTTCTAGGCTAAAGAAGACTTTACATTGCAGCAGGATTTGGTCAGTTAACCTCTCCACTCCTCAGCCTCCAGTCGTGAGACCAGTGAACAGGACATTTCTTCATCCAACTGGATGTTGCCCGACTCATGCCTCAGTGATCATAATGTCAGATACACGCTGGTCGCTCATCTTCAGCGCGCTCTGCTTCTCCCCACCAGACCACCTCCTTCCCATGGAGCACTTGAGCTCTTCTCTGCTTTCGTTTTCTGTAAGTTTAATATCTAAAAATGATTAATTTGGGTTCTCTGTCTTCAAAAGCTAACATGGATGTCACCTCCTGTCACCTTCAAAACAAGTGCTCCCCATTGACTCTATCACACCTCATCACTGTGACTTAATCTTCTGCTCTCTCCCTTCCTATTTAAGAACACATCTAGAGTCCAGGGTGACATTTCTGTTTGGGAGCCAGCTGGTCAGAACTTGAATTCCTCTCTGACTTGCAGTAGAAACTTTTCTTCGTTTCTTGGGATTAGCACATGTACAGCCTTGGGCAGTCTGTTAGACTATCTACTAAAAATGTCCCCTTCCACGTTCATGTAAAGCCTGGTGCCTACTGCTAGCATCCCACATAGCAAAGATGATCCCAAGCATCTGTGAGTTGGTCAGACTCCTTGCCTCTTTGACTTCCTGAAGATCCTATCATCCTTGACTCCCTGTTTTAAGAGCAAATAGGCCTTCAGCAAGTGTTAACAAATAATCCAGGTTACCCAAATAGCTAGTGATAGCCTAGCATCTCTCTAAGAATAAGCTCAGAGCAAGGATTAACTAGCAATCTGTGATTCATTTTAATGATTTCAATCTGTGAGCATTTCCAGCCAGGGTGTACAGATGACTTCATTACTTTCTTCATCGCTGTAGCCAGTATTCACAGTCTCATGTCAGGCATTGTTCAAAGGCCTTTTCATGTAGGAATTTATTTAATTTTGCAACAAATTTATGACACAAGTATAATTATTGTTGGCCACTTCATGAATACGGAAACTGAGGCATCTGGGATTGCAAAGCTTGCCCAGTGTCAGACAGCTTTGTCTACAGGCACTCTGAGTTAACCAAGGACTTGGACACACTGCCAACACAAACAGTCTCTCTGCCAGCTACACAAATGGGGGGTCATTGTAGCTAATTTGAAATTTTATTTTTCTCATGAAACTCAATCGCCTTTAGCTACATGGGTTTAAGAAAAGAACCCAGTGAATTAGCTGGCTCCGTCTGAGGTCTTTCAAAGAGCCAACTTCTAAGATGCATAGGCTGTGGGTTTCAAGCATAGAAATGAGACTGTGTATTATCTTTCAAAGCCACCTTGGTCTTTGGGAAAATCCTTGGGTCTAATGGTGAATCATTCTATGATCGCTCTGTCAGTTTGATGAGAGTCAGTCCCGGGGGAAGGCCATCATGCCAGGGAGGAGGGATGGCAGGAAGAGGAGCATTAAATCTGTGGTTTCTCACAGTATCTGCCTTTGATGCTGTCTCTAGGGGCACAGAGATCGCCTCCTCTCAGTCAACAATTCTATGTCTCCTCCACTATTCTGAAGAGGGGGAGCCCTTTAAGGCATTTTGTACTGACAAGCCCATTTCTCTTAGAGTCCTAGAATGTAATAGAAGCCATCAAGGGCAAGGGATATTAGGCTGTTCTTCGCGAAGGCAACAGAATTCATAAGTTTTTCAGGAGCTCCCTCCGTCTATCAGCTGTTCAGTTAGTGACAGGGTAGGGGACTAATAGATGTCTGTGGCTAGTCTGGGTGCTTGGGTGTTTACAGAGTGCCCAAGCAGTGTGTTTTTACGAAGGTGGTGGTGTTTTTATAAAGCTTATACTAAACTTTAACATAGATAAGAAAAGGAAAGGCTTGAAGACTAGGAAGTTTTTATGAACACCCTCATTTACCTTCAGCCTGGAGGTAAGAAAGGAAAAGGGTTTCCACTCAATAGACATTTAGGGAAAGACTACTTCATTTCCTCACAGGGGAGTCTGTGGCAGGATGTATTGCAAACAGTAACAATGCTGAGAAGGTGCATTCTCCCCATTTTCTATTGTTGTCAACTTTACACAGCCTGAAGGAATTAAGTGAATTACTTTTCCATGATTAACTTAAAATGGCTTTGAAACCAAACTTACATCTTATTTTACTTTTTTTTTTCTTTCACTGGGATCCAGTACAAATGTCTTTAGCTTTTTAAAAATCAGAAATGAATGCACATATTTGAAACTCTGTAGAAACACAGTTTTGATAGAAACTACCATTAGCACATGCTCCATCCACAAGAACACTATGACCACAAGACTTTCCTACCAGACTTTTCTTTAGGCTTATGTATATATACATTCTTCCCCAAACTGAAATCACTGATAACATACTTTTCTGTGATGATTTAGGCATTGCTCTTCTCCCCTAAATCCAGGTTACATTGACAGTGTCCTCAGACATAGAGAAAGTGTCTTTACACAGAAGCCAGAGAGCCCCTTGTCCCTCCTATCACATGAGGACATGATGGCAAAGTGCCCTGTGCACCCAGCTGATTCACAGCAGACTTGCCAGTACTTTGGTTTTGAACAGCGCAGCCTGCGAGAGCATTAGAGATCAAGTGCAGCTGTTTCTAAGCCGCTGCTTTTGGCCTTTGAGACTAGCACCTCAAGTGGCCTGAGAGACTTTTCAGGGTTGCACAGTGACAATGGGGTCCCCACAGGTCGTATTTGGTTTTCCTCTTCTTGGAGGAAATGTAAAAGAAGTCACCTAATTATTTTCATGGAATGGATCCATAAAAGTATGAATGTTCTTTGTAGATATGAGGACATCCACACTTAATGAGGTGATGAATGTTTGCCGAATCGCTCTCCAAAAGATTTATCAAATCCCAGAGCTTCCTCCCTTTCTGTTTCCTGTTGTTTCTATAACAAATATTCACAAGCTTGCTGACTAACAGCGTACAAGTTTTATATTTGTGTGTGCATGTGTGTGTGTGTGCATGCTTGTGCTGGAGTGTACATGAATGTGTGCACCAACATCCCATGGCACATGTGTAGAGGTCAAAGGACAACCTCAGCTATCTATCCTCTCCATCTTCATTGTTGAAGACAAGATTCTCTTGTTGTTCTTTCTATACACAGGCTAGCTGGCCCTGACCTCCAGGGGATTCTCCCATGTCCCAGGAAGAGTGCTGGGACTACAGTGTATGCTGCTGTGTCTGGTTCTACGTGGGCTCTGGCAATCCGATCTCAGGACCTCATGCCTGCCTGTCAGGCACTTTCCCAATGGACTTGTCTCCTCTGCTCACACGCACACATTTTATCTTACAGTTGTAGGGGTCAGTCAAAATGAATATTACTAGATTAAATTAAATCTCATCAGGATGAGGTCCCTCCCTAAGCTCCAGGAGAAAAGAGCCCCTTTGTTTTATAAAACTTGGGGAAGCTGTCCAGGCTCCTTGGCTTATGTCCCCATGCCTTTTATTAAACCCAGCAATTTTCCTGTTCTGGTGGCATACCCCTGTAAGCCAAGCATTGGGGAGGATGAGACAGGAAGACTGTGGGTTCTGAGTCCATCTGAGTTCATACTTAATTCCAGGGCAAGGCCAGCCTGGGGTACACAGGAAGCCCTTGTCCAGAAGAAAAAGTCAGTGACACTGGGCTCAGTCTTCCTTATTCTGCCACCTCTACAGTAACTTCCTACTCCTCTATTTTTAAGGGTCCCTGAAGTAGCAATGGATCAAGCTACAAAATTGAGGGTAGATTTAGTTGTAAGCCTTAATTACATCTGGAACTATGTAACTAAGTACTCACAGGTTTGGGCATTAGGAAGGACACAATTTTGAATTCTACTCACCTCCCTAAACAGTACTGGAGGCTCTATACCTTCTAAAGTGAAAGTAAAAATATTTATTTCATTATATTTTCAAATTTTCATTGCAATGATTGTGAGCATCTTTTTTATTCTTTTTTCAGTGATGGAATAGTTAACACCTTTTCCCTTAATCTTGGTGATATCCTGTTTTTTAACTACTTATTGGAGTTTTGCATGTCATAAATGCTGGAGTAGCTAAATCTTATGTTTTTTGTTTGTTTGGATTTTTTTTTTTTTTTTGAGACAGGGTCCTGGACTTGCTTTGTGGACCAGGTCTCAAACTCACAGAGATTCGCCTACCTCTGCTTCTGAGTGCTGGATTTAAAGGCATATGCCACGTAAATCTTCTTTTTGATGTCATGGTCTTTTGGTCTATTTATCATCTGTCCGGAAAGTTAGGACCATTTTTGTATGCATTCCTCAGTCCTTTCCTCTGGCTTTTTTGTTGGATCTTTGAATTAAGCAACTGTGACCATGCCACCCACTAACATACTGAGATCTTAACTCTGCCTTGTGGGAAGGGAGTATGGAGGGGAAGTTCCTGCTTCTGAGGCAGGTGGTGGTAGTAGTATGCCCTTGCCAACTTGGGCAAACTAAACCACAAAGGTGTTTTCCTCATTTTGGAAGGCTCTGGAATCCTCACTTCTTTCCCAAATTTTCTTAGGAATAAATAGGTTATCAAATTTCCTGTCTCTGGTCTCATGGAATCTGCAGTTGTTCACAGAAGTGAACAATAGCACTGAGTGTCTATTGAGAAAGTCCTGAAGGTGAATGGCTAATTGGCCTTTGACATTACATGGAACACCTGTCAAACTGCCTGAGCAATGAGGGCTGTGATATTAGAGTTATTAGGACACAATGGAGATGTGTCCTAATTTACTCCCAGAGTGCAGTGGCCACCAGTGGAAGTGGCCTCAGTCCCACCTCCACCATTCTCCCCATCATTCCCTAGCCTTAAACCCACCATGCTCTGTCCCCTGGTCTTTCTGAATGTAAGAATGTAAACACCCTTCCACCTATCTCTCTGCTGTGTCTTCAATCCATCAATGCTGTCTAAGCTATCTTCTTGCTTTTAGACACTACTGAGCTTAACAGTGGTATTGGAGATTGGGATCACTTTAACAACTTCATTCTTCAACTTGTTGGAGGTTATTTTTATTCTGAAGTAAATGTAACAGACTCCATTTGTAAAACAATTTGTTAATATTGAGGTATTTCTCTCCAATGGATTAATTTAGTTTGTTCAAATTCAGAGATTTCATGGGTAGGAGTTAATTCCATGTGAGCTGCAGGCTAAATAGTTACTCCTATATTTTCACTAAACATATAATAAAAGCTATAACATTATGTATAATAATGGCATAGACT
Source organism: Lophiomys imhausi (assembly GCA_907164525.1). Taxonomy (NCBI): domain Eukaryota; kingdom Metazoa; phylum Chordata; class Mammalia; order Rodentia; family Muridae; genus Lophiomys; species Lophiomys imhausi. The sequence goes on along the minus strand of CAJQZJ010004687.1, from coordinate 8,271,116 downwards.
TAAAAAATCTCATGTTTTCCAGTATTTACAAGTTGTAATATCTAGAAATGACTATAGAAACACAGTGCTGAAAATTGGCAACATATACATATAATGCTGAAACAAAGATATTTTCATAGTTTCAGGACTATGTCAAATGCTTTGAGAACAGTTTTAGTTCTGCACATGCATGATGCATGTGCATGAGCATCTTCACTTGTTGGGATGTCAGATTCCTTGGAATATATATTTAATGATGATTTGAATAGAATTTTAGTCAACCCAAAGATTTAGAATACTTAAACTCAAGTTTGTATCCCATGAACCCCCCTTTCATAATCTTTTAACAAATCAAAACAGGATTTCTAGTCCCTGTCTCTCTTGGGGAGATTTTGGCAAGCCTCACTGAAGTTTTGGAGAGTGGGTAGCTCTGCCATGGAAGGACAGGCTGGCATTTGGAGGAGATGAGCTCAGTGTGCACGCTGTGTCCTAAATGCACCCCTGTCTTTGCTCCAGAATGAGCAGGCTTTACCATTTGTAGCCCTTGTGATTCACAGTCCACCAGAAGATAGAAAGACAGACAACTGTGTGATGGGCACCTCCAGCATGCTTTCTCCTGAGACCTGAGACAGACCAAGCCAAACATTGAGGTGGTGAGTGGATAAACAAACTTTGCCATCCAGAGATAATAGAATGCTGTTATATATTTATACGCAACCTTAAAGAAGACATAAAATTTGTATACATGCAGCAATATGGCTGAGTCTTGAAGACATTAAGGGAATTAGGCCAGACACAGAAAGACAAGCCTATGATCCAGGTAATAGGAATCACCTGGACTGGTCAGGCTCCCAGAGAGATGATTGGTTGTCAGAGCATCTGCAGGAAGGGGAGTGAAAGTGATTGGAAAGAGGTGCAGTTGAAAAAGTTTTAGAGATAAATTGCCGTGACAGTCGTACGACACAGTGGATATACTTAATGCCACTGCTTGCATATCTGAACGTGTCTAAAAAGATAAATCTTATATAATGTATATTTTACACAATCCTAATAAGGTACACATTTTCAGAATCTTGTCATGTTTGAGGCAAAAGGAATGTATACAGATTAGTTCAAATCTACTACAGCTCTAACAGAGAGAGCTTATGTGCAGAAATTTCTGGGAAGAATGTGGCCATGTCAGCCCATGTTGAAAATTAACACCTGGGAAATCCTTTCAACTCATGCAAAACACACATCTTCACTCTGTGCCATTCTCGTGAATTCATGCTCTGTAGTCTTCTCATGTAGGTGAGAGATGAAGCAATGTGGATTGTCAGTGGCCAATCTGGCATCAGGTCTCAAACCCCAGCCCTTGGGCACCTGCCCCGTGCTGTTCTCTTCTATACTCACCCTTGGCCAGATCTACTTTCAGATGTAAATGAATCTTCTTCCCACCTTTTCATGAAATACATGTGATGGCATTAGTATTGGCAGAGAGATCAGGACTTCCTATCAAGTCAGATTTCACAAACAAGAATGAGGTGGGTCCAGGGAGCACTTTCACCAAGAAGAACGGAATATGCCTTAAATTGCTATTTTCTTGATTTCTGTTAGGGTAGATCAAGCATGCTATGGAGTGTTTAAAAATGAGATAAAATAGCAGGATAGAATTGGTAACATATTTACATTTCCCTGAGCAAAGCATGACTCTTCTTCAAGATGGAAAATAAAGGGCTCCCCAAAAATAATTAGTGATTGGAATAGATGTCCTGTGGAGTAAGCTTATGGACATCCCAAGAATTCATCCCAATGCTGGGCCCACCACAGCGTAGCTGCTCCTTCCACTGGAGGAAGTGAGCAGAAGGAAGAATGTATACTGTATGTGGTTCTGGGAGAAAAAGTTGGCACTGGCATTCAACTAGCTTTCTTTTGGAAGAGTTTCCGTGGAAAGGTAGCCATGGGAGGCTGCAACCACCTCACTGTTCTTGCAACCTGACTGCAGTGTCTGTCATTCTCAGAGTGGGCCTTTAGTCCTCTGTGGACAGTGTTGTCTCGTTCACTTCCTTAATCTTGGTTATAGGAGATGACAAAACACACAGAAGTACTTAGAAAATTAGTGTTACCCATGTCTGGCTTCAGTAACATCACTTCCTACTGGTTTGTTTTGTTGTTGTTGTGTTTGCTTGTTTTGTTTTCTGTGTAATTTTGTTTGTTTGTTGTCTATAAACATTGAAGACATAAATGACAACTAAAATGTATCTATTTTCTATTTGCAAAATCTATGTGTCTTCATTCCTATCTAGTGAGATCTTTCTTGCATTATATGATGTAGTAGTGACTAATAACATATGGCTATGATTAAAATGGAATCAAATGTAAAATTTGGTTTGCTTGCTTGTTGGCTGGTCTTACATAGATTAAAGTATTCAATATGCATGTGTAGCTTGTAGAAACCATATTAAAAGATGTAAAAATTTCCATCAGTAGCAAGGAGTTCTGCATCTGGCATAGACCTTTCAAAGATAAACATACTTGCCTTAAAGACTTCCTCATCTTGGGCTCTGTATCATTGTGGTCACATGGAAGTGGTAAGAGAGAGCCCAGGCTACAACAACAAAGCTGCCTCTTGTCAAGAGGGCCTAGGGTGGTCCATATGCTTCTTCTAGTAACATCAGTGAGGAGATTTGCACCTCACTGATGTCTGCATTTTGGTTTGAGCCCTGTATTCTCTACAGCAGCCTATGAGTGAGCCTGGATCCTGTTGTCACCTCAGGTGGGTGATCCTCTGGAAGGGGGCCTTTTCCTAGACCATCCAGGTTCTTCTCCTTCAGACAATAATTCTCCATTTCATTTGTCTGTACTGTCGCTTGCTGAGACAAACACCAGACAGAAGCAACTGAAGAGAAGAAATATCTATTTGAATGGCAGCTCCAGAGGATTTCTTCATCATAAGGAAGGCATGGAAAAGCGGCTTAGTTCGTGGCGGGAGAGCACATGTTGGGTAGTGTTCATGTCCCTGCAGATCAGGAACCAGGAAGCAGCATGGGGGCCAGGGAAGTTTTCAAAGTCCTGTCGCTGGTGGCCTCCTTCTGCCAGAGAGTCCCCCGACTTCCTAACCATTCCACAGCCCCCAAAATAGTACAACCAGCCAGGATCCCAACATTCAAAACATGAGCTTGTGGGTAACATTTTAAATTCAAAGCATACTAACATATTTGAATCATCTAGAAAGCTTCTAATTCTGCAGAAGCTTGGGCCCTATCTCCAGAGAGGCTGAATTAATGGCTTTGTATGCAGCCAAGATCTTTGGAAACCCTCCCACCTTAACCTCAACTGCAATGATGCTGAAAACCAGCCCTCTGGCACCTGTTTTTCTCTCTCCAGTGTCTGAGCCCTTGGGTCAGCCACAGGTAGCCCGTGAATGGCTGAGCACAGCAGAGGGAAGCAGCATCTTACTGACCTGTTGTGTGTCTGTGAATATAAGTCACTACCTTGCCTAAGCTGATTACCCAATGAGAGGGCTGACTGGCTGTAGCCCTCAGCTTCCTCCAGTGTGAAATACCAGGTACTACGTGATCTGAGAAAAGAGAGCTCTTCCTTCCCAAATTGTGGGAGAAATCTTTTCTCTCCTGACATCATAACTTGTTCCTTTTCGTCTTGTAATTCCTCAAAGAGTCCTAAATCAGCCCTAACCAGACCCCTGCTCATTTAGAGACACACCTGTTGGCAATATCATACATGAAATCCATCTTATTTATGAAAACCTATGTGAATCCACGCTGACTGTAGAATCATCGCTGAGAAGGCTTTGCCTGGCCTCAGCTCTGACTGTACATAGTAAACCTTTTTTTTTTTTTTTTCTTCAAATGTCTCTGGTTTTTCTCTTTGTGTAGTCACTTTGGTAGTTTCTAAAAGTGATCTGTGAAGTCACATAATGGGCACTATGGTGACAGTGACATTCATCACTCTAATCTGATAATGACTGGAGTTTCTTCCTCTTGTTTTCTGCTAGAGCAGGCTGGCACTATTAGACCCCTCCTCCTACTTCTCCTAATGGGGCCATGCTTCACCGCGCTGTTAGAAGTGAAGTCCACCTGCGTGGCCCATCAGAGACAGTGATGGGGTAGCGCTCTTCAAGGTGACAGCGTTTGTGACAGCAGATAGAGGGGCAAGTGTAGTGACTGGCAAAGAAAAGAAATGTGCTATCGCTTGGTTTGTGGGTTTCATCACTGAAACTGCTTATGGCTTCAGATTACCCATGAATCACCCTGTAAGGGCCTTAGAATAGGAAAGCCCCTGCCAGCACGCACTTGACTCTAATGTCACAAATATTTCACTTCCTCTATGTCTGCCAGTCTCTGTTTTTAACCCATCATCAGGCATCCAAGTCTCTTGCTTCAAAGACCCTTTTCAGGGCCCCAGGGAGGTAGCTTTAGCCCCCCAGCATGGCGCCAAGGCCTCAGTAGCTCATTTCTGTGGATCTCACTGGTCTTCCACCACAGCACAGCCAACTGAGCTGTATGGAACAGTCACCCAGCCTGGGATGCTGCTCACCTTGGCACTGACTTGCATAATCTTTTTAGTCTTTGTCTTGGAAACCCTCCACTCGAGAGAGGTCCAATAAATTTATACCCAGAGACATATATCCAAGGACATAGATGCCCAGTAAACATATTACCAAAGATATTCCAGGGATGCAGATGTTCAAAAAAAAAATCTAAATCCAGAGACATATCCAGACTGAGATGACTTATGAAATTTTATAGCACAGTAGAAAGAAAAATTTAAATACATGAAATAATTCCAACAGTCAGTGGTCAACCTTCTCTTCCCACATAAGCTGGGTTCTAAGGATCTCCAAAGATACCAAAATCTGTGAATGCTTCAGTCTTTTATATTAAGTATCTAGGGTTCCCATAAACCCGTGCTGGTTCCCACACACTTTACACCACTGGTAGGATATCTATACTGCCCAGTGCAACCTGTGTGCTGTCAAACAGTTGTTGTACTATATAGTTTAGAAGACAGTGACAAGGAGAAGGGAAGTACACATTTGGTTACACATGTGGGATCCCCAAATATTTTCTACCTGTGGCTGGCTGATTTTGCAGAGATGTTGAGGACCAATTCAGCATTTTCCAACATCATAGAAACCAATGGAAAATCCACTATGGTTTGTATTAGTGAATCTTGAAAATTCAGTGCATATTTTATGTGACGTCTCCCTCCTCACTGGAACATGTCAAGAGCTGAGCATCAGGTGAGCATGATAGCTTCAGGTATGAGACAGGATACATACATCTCTAGTCCCTTCTCCACCAGGCTGATCCCAACTCTCCTTATAAGACACAGACCATGAGCCCTGTATAAAGGAAGCCGTCCCTAACCTTTGCTCCCAGAACCATCACTCAGTGGCTGTCAGCCTTACAACTACCTGAAGACTTGATTTTTAAGCTCAGATGCCAGACTTTGCTCCAGATCAATTGGATCTGAACCTCCCTTGGACCCGTATTTTAATGTTCAGGGCATCTCTGTGTGCTGATCTCCCTAAATCCTTTATTTGCAACCAGTACTCTGGTCCATTCTCTCATGCACCAAATGTGTATTAGCCGAGGAGCTCTGAGTGGATGGTGATGATCTTCACAGTAAGTGTCAGTGGAACAAGCAGGACCTAGTGTGGGGGCTGCTCATTTAGAAGGGAGTCAGAACCATCTGTCCTATCCAGGGATGCAGAAAAGGAAAGGAACTCGAGGAGCATTTTGTGCTCATCAATTCTAGCACTGCCATAGGCCAGCAGCTCCTACATCGTGTGATTTTCAGCCACAGCCTTTTTGTTTGTTTGTTTTGGGTTTTGTTGTTGTTTTGGTTTGGTTTTGGTGACTGGGCTATGGGGCTTTTCAGCCCACAATAGGAGCAACCTGGCTTAGCCCAGGTTTATGGCTGGTTTATGGGTCTGCTCTGCCTGCCTCTCCACTCTGGGACCTGCATATACTTCTTGTCATGCTCTTATGATAGTGGAAGCATGACATATAAAGGAAAGCACCCAGAGTACCTTGGATCAGGAATTCTTATGTTAACTATTTCTATGGTTAATCTGTTGTTAATGTGCCATTAACCAGTCATGTCCCCTGCCTGAGTCCAACAACAGAGTGTGGAAGTCCCCTGGGAACCTCTGAAAGGCAGAAGAGGAGAACTGTGAGAGCCAGTCATCCACTCCTTGTGTACATAAGGACCCTAAGCTGGTCAGTCTTTGTGTGGAAGCTTGACATAGTGGGATTTTTTGAGTAGCATGTCTCAGTGTTCTCTTGACCCTGTCTCTGTGTGTCTCCACTGTGATTCTCCTCAGTCCCAGGAAATATCACTCTGTGCTTACAAGCTCTACAGATTGCATCCCTGAAAACTTGACCTTAACTTACTTAACTCTGTTTTTTTTTAACTCCCTGTTTTTAGTGCTTAACTCACTACCCAAACCATCTAGAAGCTAACCCTATATACCGTCGCCATGGAAGAGTCCCTTTGCTTGCCTACTTTCACTATAGGCCACACATAGCGTAAGACATGTTCAATATCCCCTCTATTTCATAGATTCCCTGTGTGAACAGTAAGGAGGCCTATCTTGTTTATGACTGAATCTGCAAGCCCAGTCGTGGTGACCTACATATCATGGACCTATAATAGATGTCGATCCAATGGAATAAACTTTTCAATGGAAGAATAGCAAAGTTAAAGGCATATGTTAGATTTTGTATGAAGCTAAGAATCTTTAGTTCATAAATCCTGTCAAAGGCCCAATTTCCCCCTCTGTAAACTAGTGTTTAGGAAATGATGCTTCCCATCCTGGGATTTATGAGCTGAATGTTATAAAAGCCTTAGGTTCTAGTCACATAAAATCCTAAAAAACAAACAAACAAACAAACAAACAAACAAAACAGGTAGACTGGAATATAAGAAATCAAACTGGTGTAGAACATTTTTTATTTTCCTTCTCTTAGTTACTAGGGGACTAGTCAAAGTCAGTATTGGATTACTATGCTACTCAAAGAGTTGAAAGAAGAAAGATATAAAAGTCATTGTATTTCATGAATTGCAAACTGAAGGAAACACAAAGCAAGGCCAAGGTCCATTTACAGTCACCCAAAGCCAAATGGTGCCTCGGTCATCAGCGGTGGCTATACAATAAGACCACATTGTATGTGCTCACTACTCTCTCCTAGGCCTTGTGACATACATGAAATCAAGACCACTGAACAGTAGGGTATATTTCGGCTGCATCTGGCATGACAGACATTCCTTAAACTGAAAATATAAGCCCTTCATCCAACCCTAGGTGCCTTTTCCAAATGGTGAGAGCTGGGGAAAGTGAAGAAGGCAGTGAAAGCAGGAACACAAATGAATACACACACAGAAATCCATATTCTGGTAAGTGAAGGTGGTAGGAAGCGTGTAACGTGTGGCTCTTTTCAAGGTAATAATGATAACCCAGAGGCAGATACACACCTCAGACGAGAGGCTGGAGGAGTTGGTGAACTTACTTCCACCAAGTACATGGGGCTTCGAACTTCTAAGCACGAGTGCAGAAGAAAAATTTCAGGCAGGTGGCAAGGGATTGGCTCATGGAGGCCTGTGGGGAGGGCAGGCAGATGGTAGTCTCCAAGGAGTCACTTGGGACATAAGATCTCAGACACTCTTGGCCCTGCAAAATCATCTGATTCACTCAGAGACCACCCACGAGTCATTAGCAAGATGCTCTTCATCTGAGAAGGGGTGAATGTCTAGAATACATAAGGAACTCAAAGTATTCAGCAAAACAGAACAAATTTAAAACCACATGAATCAACTAGGAATAGGTAGATCTAGACAGACAGTCTAAAAGAAGTCAAATAGCCAATGATCTTACAGGAAATATTCAAATCATTCAGCATGAGACCAATGAGATTCTCCCTCCCTCAGCAAAGCAGCCACTACCAAAACCAATGGAAACAGCTGCGGGTGAGGGTGTGGGGAGACAGGCACTCCTGTACACTGTTGGTGGGATTATAAATTAGAACAACTATGGAAACCAGTACAGAGATTCCTCAACAAAATCTAAAAGTTCACCAGCTACCTTATCCATCGATCCCTCTACCTCAGTGGTTCTCAGCCTTCCTAATGCCTCAACCCTTTAGTATGGTTCGTCATGTTGTGGTGATCCCTAACCATAAAATTGTTCTAGTTGCTAATTCATAGCTGTAATTCTGCAACTGTTATGAACTGTAATGTCAATATTTTTGGACATACAAGTTTGGTAAAGAGATCATGACTGACAGATTGAGATCTGCTGCTCTAGTTAGTATGTATCCAAAAGAAAACTGGGTCAGCACATGAAGAAGCATCTGCTTTTTAGGGCTCAGTGCAGGACTCTCCACAGCAGCCAAGGCATGGAAAAAGCCTAAGTGACCATCAGCTGATGAACACTAAAGGGAATTCTGCACAAGAGCATGGTGAAATATTTTCCACCAAAGAAAAGAATGAAGTCTTGTTGTTTGCAAGAACATGGTTGGGTCTGGAGATTATCATCATGCTAAATGACATAAGCCAGGCACAGAAAAACATATCACGTGATCTCACCCATATGTGAGGCAGAAGAAAGCTCGTCTCATAGATGTCAAGAGTGAAATGTGGTTACTGGGTAACTAAGAGAATGGGGGGGGGGGAGTTAGGTCAATGTGAGCATAGAAGCAGGAAAGAACTTCTGCTGTGTAACTGCAGAGACCAATGATTGCGACAAAGGTGACATACAGACTGTTTTTAAAGGCTAGGAGAAAGTACTGATGATTTTTTCACTGAAAAGAAATGAAAAATATTTCAAGAGACAAATATGTTTACTATTATTTGAGTATTACACAAGATTCACGTATTAAAACATTGTAACGACACTCGTTCATATGTACAACCCCTTTTGTAATATAAAACTAAAACTAAAAAGCAAGCTACTCAATTATAGAAGTTGTGTAATATACACATAAAACCCACTGTGGATCAGAATGGAGATGAATTTCTACACCAAGTTTTTATTCAGAGCTCAGAGACTTTTGATTCCCAGGAAACAAACTGTAAAGGGCATGGGCCTAGGGAGACTGTCGGGCACCTACAATGAGATGAGCAAGGCTCAGGGACACCGAGTTTATATGACTTCAAAGACTGCCTGTCCCCCTTTTTTAGTGCCACTTTATTCCTAGTATTTATATGTAGACACTCATTACTGGCTGTCCTCACTTTCACAATCTGAGAACTTAAATCCCCAGTTGCTACAGGAAAGGTGGAGCCTGTAATAAATGATAAGATTATGCACGTGAAGCCTCATGATGAATCAACATCAATACGTGCATTGTAGAAAAGCCAGTCCAGGCCTCTGTCGCTCCAACCTACATACATGTGTTTTCCCCATTTCCCATGCTGCTCTAAGGCATAGAGGGGAGACACCCTCACCAGATACAACCTCTCTCCTTTGACTTCCAGTTCCAAAATTGTTTATTATATATGGCCTTTTCTAGACTAACCTGTGCTAGCAGTAAGTAGACAATGGTCATTAGTGGTTGGATTATTGTTTTAAGTACTTACCAAGGAAGAAATTGGCCTTCCATCTTTGTTATTTTTATCATCATTATTAATTTTGTCACATTTAGTTATTTACTGCAGGAGGTGTATGCCTGCTATAGTGAGTGTATGGAGGTCAGGGGACAATCTACAGGAGTCAGTTCTCTCCTTCCACCATGTGGAGGGGTGTGAGTGTGTGACCATGTGAGCAGATGAAAATGAAGGCAGAGGGCTGACAGTCTGGTCAGAACCTAACTCAAGGCAGACCCAGGAGCTCAGAGACCTCTAGGTTAGGGAAAGACTGAAGCACCCATTCCTCTTTTTCCTGCAATTATTCTTGGCTTGGTGCTTGCTTTTGTCAGTTCCTCCAAGCTTCACAGCAAAGCAGCTGAAAAACTGCCACTGCCATGGGAAGATCACCAATCGTGATCCCTTATGCTTACACAGCGTTCATAACATTACTGAGTATATGCATGGGTCTGTTGCCTCCATACCCCTTCCATGGCAATCTCATGGGCCCACCAAAACGCGGCTGAGAATGGACAGCTTGCTCCCTGCTATTTTACATAAACCAAGATGGACTTAAGTCATTAAACCAACTCTGAAATGTGGGCCTGATGCTTCAGTTCCTTCTATGGATCCCATAACAAGGTACATGTCACCTCCAGCTCCCTGTGATACCCTTGTCCTACATGCAGATTCTCTTCAGTACAATCCTGGATCTTGGGCACAGTGGGAGTTCAATGTAATTAATATGGCATTTGCCAAGTTGCAGAATTCAGAGGTGTTTGCCCAGGTAAAGAGTCTCTTGATTGAGGAAGCAGTAAGAGTCCCTGGCTTATCCAAAAGCACACTGAGAACAAGTTAGGTCTCTTTGGTCTGAATGAGGAGGATGAGATGGGTTAGAATAAGAGGGATGTCAGGCCGACTGATACAAGATCTCTTTCCCCACTGTCAGGAGGTTCATCAACTAGGCCTCTGCAACAAAAGATGTCAATAAGATTGACACAGGCAGATCATTTAGAACGAGATTTATGGAAACAGGTCTTTTCATAGTGATACGAAGAGAGGAAGGAAGCAGGACAGCATGCATTCTATGTTTGAGGAAGAAGTGGACAGTTGGGACACAGGGGGTGACCTAACAGTCCAGGGCAGTTGAATGAGGCCTGTTTGTGCAGATTCTCAGAGTCCCTCCCTGCATCTTCAGAAAGAAAGATGCTCTTCTCCTCCTGGTACAGTCAGGAAACTTTCAAGTGGCTGTGACCTGCTCAGGGGAGAAGATCTAAGGGAAGGCAGGACTGAGATCCCTGCTTCTGCCATTTTCTCAAAGGCTAGGCTGCCATAGTTTGCATTTCCTTCCTGTCCTGAACCCGTCAGCATGAAGAACAAGGTCTTCTTCATTTAGCAGGTACTAAGAAAAAGCAGGTACCCCAAAGCTGGGGGACCCAGAGGCCACATCAGGTCATGAGTTATTCAGGTTGGGGTCCAGGCAGTTCAGCTTTTTCAGTTTACTCTGTTTTGTTTTTATGTTTTTTAAGTTTCCATTTCATTTGTGGCAGTTATTCTTTGACCTTAGTCTCCTGGGAAACATTCCCTTTCACATGCTTTGTGTTTCTCCTTGTTTGCTGGATCTTCAAGGGCATGTGTGAATCATGACACTGGTGGCTGTGGTGTTCCTGCATTCTACCTCACCCTAAGACTCAGAGTGTGTGTGTATGTGTGTGGTGTTTGTGTGTGTGTGTGTGTGCGCGCGCGGGGGGGGGGGGGGGGGGGTGGGTGGGGGGGTGGGGGGGGGGGTTGGGTGTGTGAATGTGTGTATGTGTGTGGTATGTGGGGGGGGAAAGCAAGGTCACAAAGGGAAGGAAGATCATTCACCAGCTAGAGACAAACTTGTTTACTCTTAAATATACATTTTCCTCAGAGTCAGCAAAAGCCAGCCCATTGTGCCCATGAAACTGAGTTTGCATTTATAGTACAAATGAGAAAAATGAATTCCAGCTCAAGCATGTCCTTAAAGAGGCCATAAATCCACCCTCTTGACTGTAGAGAGCTGGCGTCCACTGTGGTGGTATGTGAGGATGCCTGTTGTACTGGAAAGTTAAGGCAAGTGAGAAATGGCCATACTGCCAGTGGGGGCTCTTAGTTGCAGAGAACCATCTCCTGTGGAAAATCCTGTGGATCCCTGGCTCACCTTGTGGGCACTCTTTCCACAGTGAAGTTTGGCTTATGGTGGGTTAATGATTAGATAGTCCTTGTGTATAGTTCAAGCGAAGGCCACTAGCGATGACTTCACTTTGGCTGGGGTTTCCCTGTAATCCATTTAGCAAATTAAAGAGATTACTCTGATTGGCGCCATTATCTCCTCGTCTCTTGCGGGTGAACCACTTAACCTGTGCTTAATTGAAAGAGATAGAGAGGGTACAGTAACAAACACAATCCAAAGGAAGGGGCAAGAGGATCCGTGGGCCAAACAAATGATCAGTGCTGAGCTAACAATAGCAGATTAGAGGTGAGATCAATTAATTAGAAGCTATTGTAGGTGTTGGGGGGTTGCCAAGGTTTCTAATCACCAAGCCTTAGTGCCAGATCTGTTTAGGGGGATTTTAATGGCTGAGAGTTGATGCAGCTATTTCAATAATTACTTACTTTTATAATTACTTCATTAGAATACTAAATATATTACTTCAACGAGGAAGATCTTTATCCCCCACAATTTTAACCATATTGGAGGCCACATTCTCCCACAGAGCCATCTCCTGTTTGTAAGAGGCAGTGGTCTCCAAATGAGTATGCGTATTCGCTGTTGATAATCATATGTTAAGTGCCTGAAAGGCCCTGGTATTTAGAGGACCAAATTTAAAGAGAAACTCTCACTCTCTGGGATGGGTATAAACATCAAAGAGAACTTCAATGCAGTTCTGTAAGATTTGAAGTGAAAATTTTGCATCAGACCCAGTTTAGGAAGGGAAGAGAGATCGTTGTAGTTGTTTAAAATAGAAAGAGACTCAACGCAGAGAATTTGGTATCAGGTCTGGCTTTTCATGGCCTGAAGGACCTTTTTCATCTCCCTGCTTCCTGGGTTCCTTCCTGCTCTTCACATTCCTCAGCCTGACCACAGGGGAACTTTATCTCAGGTCTGTCCTCTACCTGCAATAATGTTGTAATATTCTTCCATTAGGCTCTATGTGGCCAATCACCTCTTCCTTCAGACCTTTCTACCCACTTCCTCACTTATTGCTGTGACTCTCACCTCCAGCCTTGTCGGACTGGTTGACCTTGGTACTAAGAATCAAACACAGGGCCTCTCGAGGGCTGAGCAAGTTCTGTGTTGCAGCCATGCTTCCCTGTACCCCCAGTCACTTCTAGCACTTTATTACCCCTATAATGTTTTTTTGCTTTTCCCTTTCTGGTAGCACTTCAGGTTTAAAATACAAAATATTTACTCAATATGGGTCTTGTTTACTCCACATTGTGACACAAGAGCTCTGGTTTTGAATCTTCCTTTGTTCCCTCATGAACCCCAAAGGCTTAAACCATTGTTTGGAACATAGATGGCTCTTTGCAAGTATTCGCTTTGTGAAGTCAGTGCTGAAAAAGTGGATGAGAGGAAACAGCCTGTCCCTAGACTTGGGATTGAATGACACCATAGTTGGGAAATACTTTCTGATGTCCTCACAGGCATGTCACTCTAAAGCTGTTTCTGTGAGGACATCAGAAAGTGAAAACCCACCAATCACTGTGCTCGATCCAAGCTCAAGACTTGAAATCTCACCAATTCCCACCCTAGAAATCACTACCCTAGAAAACTATCCCTCCCCGCCAACACACACACACACTCACCCACACACAAAGTTCTTTCTTGTTTAACTCATACGCACTTTCTGCCATTTCCATGTTTTCTCTTTTTCATCCCTCTGTCTTCATCCAGGTCCTTGACCAGCTACCCAGCCCAGTTAACTATGAATCTTGATCCTTCTCTTTCTCCATTCTTCTTTTATTAAGTTTGTTTTGGATAGCTACATTAACATATAAAATGTGTACATGTTTGTGGAGTTTTCTATGGTGTTTTAATATTTATACATATTGTTCCTATTGCATAGTGTTCAAGTTAAAAACACCAGTCTTCCCAAAATTTTATTACCTCATTGTGGTATAAGCATTTGAAATTCCTTTCTTCTAGCTTTCTAGAGATACAGAAAACATTATTATATGTTATGTATATACCCTTTCCTCCAGTATAAATCTCTCTCTCTCTCTCTCTCTCTCTCTCTCTCTCTCTCTCTCT
>CAJQZJ010004687.1:8246556-8256894 GCA_907164525.1 Lophiomys imhausi | reverse complement strand
TGTGTGTGTGTGTGTGTGTGTGTGTGTGTGTGTGTGTGTGTGTGTGTGTGTGTAGCTGATAGGCAGCTTGGTCTTCATGCAGATGATTCCTTAGCAAGTGAAGTGGTGGGATGGGGGATGAGACTGCCTCTGACATGGACCCTGGTGCCTGTTCATAGAACACTTTATCCTAGCTAGGCTGTCTTGTCTGGCCTCAGTGGAAGAGGGTATCCACAGCCCTGAAGCAACTTGATGAACCAGGGTGGGTTGATGGGGGAGGGGACCCCCATTATCTGAGGAGAAGGAAGAGAGGGAGGGAGGGGTGAAGAGGGTAGGACTGGTGGAGAGGAGGGAGGAGGCTGCAATCAGGATGTAACTTGAATAAATAAATAGATTAATAAAAAAAACTAGTAGCAGCATAGGAAGTGATGACAAGCGGCTTTAGAAGAACTGAGCTTATCCTCAGACCAGAAAACAGAGATTGCTGCTGCCCCCTGACTAACCACCCTCGGCCAAGGCGGGAACTGCAGAGGATGGACAGCCAAGGCAAGGGTGCTACAATTAAAGCCCTGAGTCGTTTGGTCCAAGTCTTTGTCACAAAATGCTCCTGTGTTTTTGCTGTTCATCAAAGTCAAGACCCAGCCACACGGGTCTCATAACCGTTGAGCCCAGGATGGGAGTCAGGCCAGTCTGTGTGAGATATATCCATTTAGTCCATGATTGCCTGAGCTTTCTCCACCAGAGATGCTTCCTGACCCTCAATTGGGCCCCCCGCAGCAGGCGATGGAGAACCGAGGCCGTGTTCAAAGAGAATCCATCATCCTGCCCTTGACATCTGCTCTTCTTTTCCTCTGTGCACCCGAAGGTTGAGCCTTCTGCTCTAGGGCCTCGTTTGTGCAGAGATAATGAGACGTGCGCTTTACCCTTCCTTTCCTCTTTCCGTAGCCTCCCCTCTTTGTCTCAGGTCCCTTATCCAATGACCATTTCCAACAGGTGGAGGACAAGAACTCTGATACTTCCCAGCCCTGGTGCTTGTCAGGCTTTCCAGCAGACAGGTTCGGTGCACGTGCTTTGCCTGCTTCCTGCAGTCACAACGTGGCCCATCTGAAGGGGGATGCACACCCCACCCCCAAATTATGTCCCTAGACTTCTTTTTACTTTTTTTTTTTTTTTTTTTTGAGAAGAGTCTAAGTCACACAAGCTGGCTTTGAGCTCACTCTGTAGCCCAGGCTAAGTTTGTCAACCGATAGTTTTATTGTGTACTTGTTTATGTTGTTTGACAAACCCTGGCTGTAAGGAGGTTTGGGTCAGCAGCGTGCAGTGCCCTCATTTATTAAGTCTCAGCCAAAGAGGGTTCTGCCCTCCTATCTCACATCGACTCAAAGTAATTTCACTGGACTTCATTAAGCTTGAAGAATTGCACTTTTCCCTCACCCCTTTCTTCCTCATACTTACTTAGCTTTACAACTCAAAAGATAATTGCTCTATTAACAAATGTTTATAGCATAATAAAGGAGTGGGAGGAAGCTGGGAATTGTTTTCCTCTGTGGGACATTCCTTTCTGCTTCTTGGAAGCACAGCAGAGTCTTGGCCCAAGTCATAAATAATATTTTGGAAGTAAACCAGAAGATTTATGTTTTGGTCACTAATAAACAGTTCTTTGCAAAAGACTCCAAGGTTCTGTGGGGAAGGGAATATCAGGAATTTCTGGTGGCTAGAAGGATGTCACCACAATTCTCAGTTGGTAAAAAAGGCCTTGGCCTCACTGGAAGCCAGGAGTGGCTCTGCGGGTATGCTGTGGCCTACAGAAAGTCCCCACCTGTTCTTGGTTTTGCATGTAAGTGAACCTTCTAGAGAATGCTCCCTCATTCTTTAGGCTGTCGAAATATGGGACTATTCAAAGAAAACCAGGCTTTAAGGGTGAGCCTAGGCTTTCTTCTCACCTACGAATGTGATTGCTTTTGAGATGGGGGTTTGAAGAAGTATTGAGGTTAAAAAGGATAGGTCCCAATCCAACATGGTGTCTGTAAAGTGAGACGAACGGAGACCTACACAGGACAGAGACTACGTAAAGACACTCTAAAGCTAGTCTGTAGTCCTGAGGGGCCTTAGAAGAAGCAGCCTCACTAACGCATTGACAGCTCACTTCTAGAACCCTGGGAGCCCCCAGACTGTGGTGCATAGTTGGACAGCCATGGCACTCCAGCACACTGTGATAGGCACAAGTCCCATGTCCTCAGTGTTGACAAGAGTCACTTCCTACTCAGATATGACCCTGTGGGGTCATGCACCCCTTGGTGGCCTTTCCTCTTTCTAGTACATGGTTCTCTTTAGCACTGGAGAGTGTGCCCAGTTTTCTGTCAGCTCAGTTCTCACTCCCTTCCCCTGCCCACCTCCCCATAATCCAGTGGTAATGCTTTCCTTTCTAATTATATGTGAGATTGTGCCATCACCAGCCTCCCAGCCCTCTCCGCACTTCTGATCCTCAGGTTTCTTACAGCTCATGTTCACAGCACAGGGATGATGACCAGGGTGCCACTGCTAAAAAGACAGTCTTTTCTCTGCTGTGAATCATCTTCATCACACCTAGGCAAATGTCCCTTCTGAATCCATGCCTTCCCTCTGGAAAATATAGAGTTGAAATATGAGCAAATTTGTCTCTCTGATCCCTCCAGCATGATCACAAAATGACCCTAATATATCTGACCAATCAAGTGGCCCAAGTACACTCAGATGCTGCAGAGCTGTCTCTGCTCAGGCTACGAAGGCCTAGCTCAGTCCTAAAGTCCTGTATGACTTCAAACACAGCAGTGCATGCTCTGCAAAGTGTTGTGAGCAACAGCCTGCTCTTGCACCAACCCAGCACCTATGGGAGAAATCTGAACTCTGCAATTGTGCTTTTAAGTGTGTCAAAATGCTTGACCCGCCCCTGAATATCTCATCTTAACTTCAGAGAGGCAGGTGGAAATGCTAGAAGCAGATGTTTGTTTGCTTAGCGCACATAGCTTGTTTGCACGGTCTTCTATTGCCCATGCTGCAGTTTGGAAAACAACTCCAGAAGCCTCTGTGGTTGTTCGAGGGAGCTTCACCTGCCAGTCTGGGCTGCAGGATCGCTATAGCAACAGAACATAAATCAAAGAAATGGCCCCTTTTGTAAGTTGGTTAATAGGCACAACATGCTTCTTTAGAAAAGCCCACCATTCTTTCAATAGACTGTGATTGAAAGTCAGCCTTTTCTTCAGACACACTCTCATTCACATCTAGTAGCAGCTTGTATGGCCATCCGCAGGCTAATTTATTACCCTTTAAAGATCCGGCCGACAAAAAACGGCTCTCAGAACAATGTTTACATTCAGAAGCGCAAGCACAGAACCACAAAAGAGCATCCTTTTGTCCCAAACTTGGAATATTAATCTTTAACCAGGGACTTTAACTCCCCCTGCCTCTCGTGGGGTTTCACTTGCCCCCACTCATCAAAATTTTCCCAGCTTGATTTGATATTGTTTCTAATATGTGGGGAGAGGAGAGAGGCTTCTTCTCATTGTTTCTCCAACTCTGATAGAGATGAATCGGTTTTTTCCTCAAACTGCTCTCTCTGCTTGGGGGATGTTCTGCTTTGAGGCGGCTGATGGGGGAATCGGCTCTCTTGCCCTCAGTGGGAGAATCTGACCAATTAATAAGAATCCCAGGGTGTTCTTCACTGTAATGCTGGGAGGTGAGGGTTGTCTAATGGTGATCTGGCCCTTACACCACCAAGACATGATTTGGAAATGCATTCACGAAACACCCTGCCCTGAGAAACACCCCCCACAAGCCTCCAAGCACAAAGGCAAAATAGGGCACACTCAGCATTTCTTTCAAGGGGACAGGGGTGCACTACTAAGTGAATGGCGAGCTGTCCTTAAGGAGGGAACCATAACTGTGACCTGTCCTCTTTGGAGGTACAGAAATAAGACGAGGAAAAGCTATAGAAACAAAAGCTTTGTGGGTTTCTTTTCTTTTCTTTTTTAAAAGGAGACTGTGAGATGAAAAAGTACTTCTGAAGCAACAAGTGAGCGTGGGCTGCTCCATGGAGCCTCATTTCTCATGAGGAAGCCGGGAGGGAGATTTTGACTAATGCCGTCCCCTTCACCTTCTTAACTCCTCAAAAACCCAGGTCTTCTGAAGTGAGCTCCTGCAGGAGCTGCCTTCCCTCATGTAGGGACACCTCTCCCCATCAGCAAGGAAACACTAGAGAGGCCTGGGTTGATTTTAAGATGGCGGTTCCTAACAGTGTCCCTTCAAGTGGTGCTGCTGTCCTAAAGGGGCGAATGGCCTTGTCCTGTTCAAGGTTCGTCACTTAGCTCTGATCTAGCCCCCACTAGAAAATACCTTTGGGGGCTGAAAGGTCCTCCAAATGTAACATAGACTAAACACACTGTGTCAGAGGTCCCCTTGAGAGTCATGATGAAAATGATGATGTTGGTGATGATGATGATGATGATGATGATGATGATGATGATGATGATGGTGGTGGTGATGGTGATGATGGTGGTTGTGATAGTTATGATGGTGATGATGATGATGGTGATGATAGTGGTGGTGATGGTGATGATGGTGATGGTGATGATAGTGGTGATGATGGTGATGATGATGATGGTAGTGGTGGTCATGGTTATGATGGAGATGATGGTGGTGGTGATGGTTATGATGGTGATGATGATGATGGTGATGATGATGATGATGATGGTGATGGTGCTGGTGATGATGATGGTGATGATTATGATGGTGGTGGTGGTCATGGTTATGATGGAGATGATGGTGATGGTGATGGTTATGATGGTGATGATGATGATGATGATGATGATGATGATGGTGATGGTGCTGGTGATGATGATGGTGATGATTATGATGGTGGTGGTGATGGTGATGGTGATAATGATGATGGTGGTAGTGATGATGGTGATAATGATGATGGTGATGATGGTGGTAGTGATGATGGTGGTAGTGATGATGGTGATGATGATGATGAAGACAGAAGCTCAATAAGAGGGACTTCCCAGCACTGTTCCCGACCATTGATAAAGATCTCATGGAGAAAAGAGATTGGCTCTCTCAGTTATTCAAAGTCACAGCTGCTTGCCCCTAACAGACAGACATTTTCAACACAGATCTGTATCCATGGGTGCAAAAGCACCAAATAGACTCAGCTCAGCTGTGTGCTAGCACGACCAGTGACTCACCTGTGGGTGTTGTTTTCTTGAGTGTGAGTGAGGTTATAGGAGAAGCATTTTTGCAAATCTCTCCAGAGAATTTAGAGTTATGTGACGCACACTTTAGAGCAGTGTGGACACCTCCAGGTCTCCTGGTAATTTTCAACAGTTTTGCTACATAACTGATGCTGTGGTACCATCAATATGGTTGACTATGGGAAGAATGCCTTTTATCTAACATTCAACAGAACATTTTTAAAGTTCAAGTAACATTATGTAGAACCCTAAACAGAGAGAATTCCCCAAAATTATTTTATCAAGAAAAACCTAGGCAGAGAATTCCTGTCAGTGGGAGTTGCTGGTTCATTTGCCTGGAGCCCTGATAGGCGTCTCCACTGCCTCACTCCAGGTGGATGGAGATGCCTCGGCTGTATGCTTTTGCTGCAGAACCATTTCCTCCATTACCATTACCAGTCTCCCCCACCCTCATTAATTGTGATGGCTCCATCTCATATCACTCAAGGCTATTCACCATCTCAGACTACTGTTTATTCTGTGGGATTTGTTTGTTCAGCAGTACTCATGTTTTTAGCTCCTATACAAAGCAGGCAAGGTGAGCAGGGAATGGGTGCTAATGAAAATTCATTGTTGCTTCTGCTAAGGATTTCCATATGAATCCTCTCAACAGACTAGAACTTACCAATATAGTAAATGGAAATTAAAAAAAAAAACAAAGGGGAATGGATAAAGTCAAGACTAGAACAATCATGATTGTGTTGATTTTTAAGAATGAAATAGCCACTGAAGAACAAAAGCAGAGGTGGTTGTGACCGGTAGGTGGTGGCTGGTGTGGACCCTGGAAGGGCACAGGTTGTTCAGCCTGGGAGGTCAGCACAACCCAGCCCTGACTGTTTTGCTCTCTGTGTGTATGTACTTGTGTGTGTCTGTGTGTGTGCTATGTGTATGTGTGTATGTGTGTGTGTTTTGTATGTGTGTGTATGTGTGAGTATGTGTGTGTGCATTTGTGTGTTGTGTGGAAGTATGAAAATGTATATGTATGTGTGTGTTATGTGTATGTGTGTGTGCATGTGTGTGTATGTGTGAGGGTATAAGTATGTGTATGTATGTATGTGTGTTATGTGTATGTTTTTGTATGTGTGTGTGCATGTGTACATGTATCTGTGTGTGTGAGAGAGTTTTGTTGTCTTGTTTTGTTTTATCACTGTGACTAAACATCTAACAGAAAAATCTTAAAAGAATTTCTTTTGGCTTCTGGTTGTACAGGGCTCAGTCTGTGGCCAGTTGGCTTCCTGTTTCTTGGCCCATTATGAAGCTAAGCATCATAGTAAAGGAAGTGTGTGCAGCAAGGAAAGTGTTCACCTAATGTGTACAGGAAGCAGATGACAGGGTAGAAGTGGCCGTGGTCACTTTCATGGTCAGCTTTTATTGTCAGTTTGACACAACTTAGAGTCACATGTGAAGGAGAAATGGAGTTGAAGAATTGCCTCAGTCAGTCTGGCCTGTGGTCATGTCTATCAGGATGGTCGGGTTTGATGACAGATGTGGGAGGGCCCAACCATGGCCAGCTCCAGGGCCTGGTTTTATAGTAAAGCTAGAAACCTAATGAGCTGCCCACTGCACCGAAGAGCTTGTGGAGACAATAAACCCATGGTGTCTGCTTGAGTTCCTACCTGCACCCTTGTCCTGACTTCCCTCAACAATGGACTGTGACCTAGAAGTAGAAACCAAATAAACCCTTTCCTCCTCAACTTGCTTTTGGTCAGAGTCCTTATCACAGCAGCAGAACCCTGAGGACCAGAACAGTCCCCAAGACCAGTGACTTATGTCCTCTAGCTATGCTCCATCTCCTAAAGTTTCCAGAACCTCCCAAAGTAGTGCCACTAACCAGGAACCAAGTGTGTTTAACCATGAGTTGGCGGCTGGCGGGTGGGAGGGGAGAGGATATTTCATATCTATACTGGTTTCACTTCTTTGATAAAATGCTCAGACAGAAAAAGCAACTTACAGAATAGTTTACTCAGCACTGAATTCCAGGTTACAGTCCGTTTTTGTGAAAAAGTCAAAGTAGGAAGTGCTAATAGCCAGCCATGTTATGTTACATCCACAGTCACGAACAAAGAGCATTGATGACATGCGTGCTCACTCACTTCTGCTTGGCTCCACATTGGCTCCACTCTTACCATTCAGGACCCTGCTAGGCAATGGTGCCGCCGCCCATGGTGGGCTGGCTCTTCTCATATCAATTAACTAAGACAGTCCTCCACACATGTGCCTACAGGCCAACCCAATCTAGACAATCCCAAAGACAGAACTGAAACTTTCTTCATCAAATTCACAGTTAAAGTTAGCCATCACAATATCCAAACCACAACATTGTTTAATTTAATGGTTTTGACTGGAAGATGACTGTCTAGCCTCACCTGTGAACCTATGCCCATCATGAGTCCTAGTGATTTTAGAAGCTTTTTGTAGCTTTTGTTCTTATCTGAATCTACATTATGTTTAAGTGAGCCAGACATCTCCTCGGCAAGATGTCTCCAGTAGAGGTTACCCTTTGATGCTCTGGGGAGGATGCTCTGAGAGACCGGGAGCTGTGCCTCCATGACCTTGATGTGAGTGCTCCTTAAAGTCTGTGTTCAAGATTGTTCCTCCATAGTACAAGGTCCCCTACCAAGCCCCTGTTATCCAGGTAGTGTTCATGTTGTAGAGACAGAGTTAAATGGACTTTAAAACTCCAATAGGTCATTGGGGACTGTTAGGAGTTCTATATAAGCACAATGTATTAATTTCATAAATTCACAATTTGCAGAATGGGATGATGTGGCCGTGTCTAATACACAGTTTTGTTTTCTCCTTCTTCTGGAGTGGTTAAGGATAAAGTAAATGAGTTTGGGCCTGCTTTCTGACCATCAAAGCATCCAGACCCAGAGCTGAAAGCTGATATGAGCTGAAGGAAGGAGCTTAGATGTGACCCACGCAACCCTACACCTCTCCCACACCCAGCTGCAGAGCTGAAACATGGCCCAGAAGCCTCTTCGCTTTCCCAGCTTAGCGCTTCCTTTCATTTTATTTTGGATTTAAACTGGTCAAAGGCATTCCTGGCTTCTCCTTAGAGATGTAATACAATATGAACTCATAAGAATTGTATTTTGTTTGTTTTCTTGTAATCTGAAACAGTTTTTATCAAAAACTCAATTCATAAGCAGAAGCTAATCTTGTACAGGAAAAAGCAGATCTTCATGGGGATTTTTTTTCACTTAAGATATCTAACTGCAAAGTATCCCGCCTCCCTCCTCCTGTTTTAGCCCTCTATGCAAGAGTCTGTCTACCTCCGTGTTGTCTCGCACAGGGGACCAATTAAACAAGAAGAATCATTCAAAGAATGTTTTTCGGCATCCAAAAGGTTCTTCAGAACATTTTGATGTTGTCTTGACATTTCTATTTTTTACTGATTTTTTTTTTAATGATGGAGTGGCCTGATTTATTTTAATGCCTGGCTGAGCCAGGAAGAACTGCTTTGGCTACTGTGTGTAGGCATATGAGAAACATTAATATTTAATTTTTACTCTGTTTACTTTGAGAAACTGCCAGGGAGTGATTCAGATACTCAGCAGAAAGGGGCTTTTCTTTTATAATACAGTGCACAAGGCAGCTGAGTACATGTTCTTTCTTCAAAGCAGGGGCTTGAGGTCGGGGAATGGTATTTATTTGTACAGCTTACACGGGGACTACTTGGACTGTGTAAACACTCATATAATTTTATTAAGAGTTGCTACCAAATCTTTTCATCTATCCTGTGCGCCAAGCACAGGAATTGGGTGTGCTGGTCCCTCATTCCTTTAATCCAACAGCGCGCTTTGTGTCCCTGGTTGAGACACAACCCTGGGACATTGACTTGCACAGTGGTAAGTTAGGTTGGTATCTGACACCCACACTGTGACTACAGCAACAGTTCAGGGCTCCAACCAGCAGCATTGTCCCCTACCTTACTCTTTAGGGTTCCTGCTCCAGGAGGCTGTGGCAGGGGCTTCTGAATCTGAATAAGCTAAACTCTTAGCCCAGAGATGAGAGCAATCCACCATGCTCTCCAGTCACCTTGGGTGCAGCCTGACGTGTGGAGATTGGCCTCTTTTGTCCAGCTGTCCTCAGGGTCCCCAGGACACCCTGGGGTCTACTCAGACAAAGGTCAGTTGAGGGACAGTTTTGTTTTGAATACCTGGAAAGAACTAGAAAATACAAGCAATTCACCACTGTGGTAGCTGCAGTACCACATGCTCAGAGTGGAGCTGTCAACACATGCAGGTATTGAGGCAGACCTGCCAGCCCATGAAAGGCTTTTCTGATAAAGCCAGAGGGTTAAGCTCTGGTATAGGAACTATGAGAGCTGCCCTTGTTGTTAGATAGCATGCTCTTCTGTGATGTGTGATCAATAGCTAACATGTATTGAGTGTGCATTAGGTGTGATTGGAAACGGACTGACAGTCTTTGATTTTCCTCATCAAATTCCTTAACCCATATTTGGAGGATCTTCCAGCATTTAATGATAACATTTAATAATAGCCCAGGGTGGGCCAACACTCACTCTGTAACCTACCCTGGCCTTGAACTCAGGACCCTCTTGCCTTTTGGAATCAGAGGCACACACCTCCACACTGAGCCTTGGAACGGGGAACATGTATCTCACTTCCACCCATTTCTAACTGAAATTTGGGCTTGTGGATAGAAACAACCCCTGTGCTTCTGGTGGAGCCTGGAGTTATCTACTCTTGTGCTTTGTTGTTGTGGCATCTCAGAATGTAGTTTGCAGTCCTTGTTTCTGCAGAGTTAAGTTATGACTCAGATTTAAATACAGCCATACAGGGGAGTATCCGTTACTGTATCACAATTTTAAAAGTAGTTTGTTTCTTAATAAAATTGGTCTCCTTTATAATCATAGATTTTTAGATTACAGGCATTATTTGAGAAAAACTTCACTGCACCTCTGTAGCCTAAAAGAGGGTCTAGGGCACACAAAAAGTTAAGAGATTCTGCTGTAGAAAGTTAAAGATTAGAAAATGGTCATTCTTTAAGATTTATTGTTTTTTATTTTTAAGTGTGTGTGTGTGTGTGTGTGTGTGTGTGTGTGTGTGTGTGTGTGTGTGTGTGT
>CAJQZJ010004687.1:8173518-8246546 GCA_907164525.1 Lophiomys imhausi | reverse complement strand
TGTGTGTGTGTGTGTGTGTGTGTGTGTGTGTGTGTGTGTGTGTGTGTAGTTAATGATGTTGCTTACAGATGCTAGAAGAGGGCATCAGGTCCCCAAGCTGGAATTACAGTAGTTGTGAACTACCTAACTTGGGTGCTGAGAGCAGAGCTCTGGTCCTCTGCAAGAGCAGCACTCACTATTAGTTACCATCTCTCAAGCCCAGAAGTAATTCTTTCTCTTCATTTTTGACTGTAGAAGAGTAGAAATAACTGTATAAGTCTATAATCTACCTGAACCATTTATGTTTTACATCTAATTTCCAGGAAGTATAATTACAACTATACATAGCATTTACTGGGTGTCAAATTGATTTTTCATTCATTGGATTCTATTTCAACACCACACTCTGTTCATTTAAGCACATCTTCATTCTTTCATAGTTTATGCCTTAATAGGATACAATTGAGGAGTAAATAGTGTCATGTGAAATAACTCAAGACCCTGGTTGTAAATTTAATCTGTTCCCATTACTGTTGCTACACTGCCTCTGACGAGCACTCATATGGCAAAAGATGGCACTGGTTTCCACAGCATATCCTTGCATTATAATGTGTTCGGTGCAAACACAAACATGCTGCTTGGTGTGCAAAAATGTGTGCAAAGCTGTATACAATGTGACATAACTTCTAGATACTTTTCTCTGGAGGAAGGAGAATGTATATGGCAGAGCAATATATATAGGCATCCTCTAGTCTGTGAATAATTAATTTAAAGGTTAGAAGGAGCAATGACTGTCTAAGTCTATTAAAGGTTAGAAGGAGCAATGACTGACTGTCTAAGTCTAGTGTTCCTTTAGTCACTTAGGGGGCCAAGGAGATGAAGCACCACACTGTTCATAGCCCTGATGCATCCTGTGGAAGGTAGACCGTGGTTGAGACTGGCAGCAGGCACAGTTCCCTATAGTCATAAAGGCTTCATAAAGGAGGAACCACGCTGATTCTGTGAGGACAGCATTGCTATACACATCCTTATTGGCTTGGTTCCTTCCAGCTGGGTGATCTATAAAGAAAAGACATTTATTGCAGTTTTGGAGGCTGGAGAGTCAATGTCTGATGTAAACTGCCCTCTACATCCAAGATGGGACACTGCCACTGAATCCTGTCATGGTAGAAGGGCTAAATACGTGTTCTCACTAGGAAGAAGATCCCTGTAAACCTTTTATAAGAGCACTAGTCCCTGCCCCTTGGAGTGGAGCTTTTCCCATATCCTGATCTCTAAGTTGTAACTGTGCTGAGATACCAGCCGTGACAATAGGTACACCCAAGTCGGACAACAGCAAACCAAGCATGGGCAGAAAGCAGAAACTGGAACCCTCCCTCATCTTCAGGGCTGGGAGTCATAACTGAACCTTTGGAAAATTGTCTGGCCATTCCCAAAGGTTGAAGTGTGGACTAATCATGGGATCCAGCTATCCCATTCCTAAGATATATATGTGAAAACTGAAACATAGCTGCCTGTTAACTTGAAGTAGAAATGTTTGTAGCTTTATTCATCACAGATGAAGGAATAGGACTGTAACTTAGCTTCAGTGATCAAAACTGATAAATAAATCCACACAAGATTTATTCAAACAAAAGACTATTACTCAGGCATATCAAAGTAAGATTTCTAATACACAATGCAATTCAGATAAACTTAAATACATAGCCCTAAGTGAGAGGGTTCAGTCCCAGAAGGTCATGTGTGTGAGGACATTTAGATGAAATGTCCTGACTAAGATCATATGACAGAAAGCTAAGCTGGTAGTCTGAGGACAAACCAGAGTAAGAAGCGACTAATAATGGGCATCATGTATCTTTGGTAACGATTAAAATATTCTATAAGTAGATAATGATGGGTATTGTACAGCTTTGTTACTATACTTACAATGACGGAATTGTATACTTTAAAAGGGTGAAACTTATGAGAATTACATCTCAAGAAAAAGAAGTCCTGGGCTGGGTATCATGGTGCACATTTTCAATCCCAGCCCTTGGGAGGCAGAGGCAGGTGGCTCTCTATTAGGCATATGAAAAAATATAAAAGGCAGTTTTCTGCATCTATTTAGATGATCATATGATTTTTGTCCTTAACTCCATTTATATGGTGTATATATTTACTGGGTTTTGGTTTGTTTGTTTTTTAATTGTGTTTTAAAGTTCTTTATTTCATGAATACTATGTATTAACTGTTTTAGAATTTTTTTAACATTTATTCATTTCTTCAACTTACATCTCAGTCAAAGTCCCCTCCCTTCTCTCCTCTCAGTCCCCCCTCCTACTCTCTCGCCCCCCCCCACCTTCCTATCTGCTTTGTTGTTGTTGTTTAATTTAAGGTGTATCTTTTTTCTTCTCAACAGCTCCCCCTTTTAGTCCAATAACAGGATCTTTTTGTTATAACAGTAAATACAATACAAAGCAATAAGAACATTTGGCCACAATTATGAAAATTATAGGGTGTCCCAATGTCCAGTCCACACGATTTTGGCAACTGATATTAATATTTTGTTCTCTATCTATCTCAATGAGTTTAAAGTTCCATACCTAACATAGTTTCCATCCTATCTTGCCTTACCAACTTAAAAAATCTTCTTAGACCTATAACATCCTTTTAATTCCTAAACAACTTAAAATTTAACTGTGAGATTATAACTATCTAGACTTCAACCCCATCAGAGACCTGAGAAGCATAAATATAACTGAATAAACAGGAAGTGCAGAGCAAACCATTTCCAAAACTAAGAAATAACAGACAACTGGCTGCCTGGACAGTCCCCAATTTTTCTCAATACATTGGATCATCAATCGTCAGCCTTTTGGCCCAGTATCTCTGACAGACATTAATTGTAAAGCAGGAATTATGGAGGACTTGCCTATTCTGTCTTGGCAGAGCTAGGCCCATTGACTTACCTGCTTCCAAGTTTTGTGCTTTTTGGACAACATTCTGTCTACAGTTGAAGCAATAGCTTTCTCTTGCCCAGAGACAAGGTTGCCACTAATGCACACATCTTCAAATGGAGATTCTTTGATGCTCATCATCTACTTGGAGTAGAATGGAGAGTTCTGTCAGAAACTGACATGTGTCAATATCAAAAAAAAAAATCTTAAGTTAAGAAAACATCTTTGAATGCCATATTCTACAGATCTCTTGAGGTTTTGAAGAACACCTATATATCTCTGTATATTTAGATAAGCAAATGTTGCTTTTCTCTTAGCAGCTTAATTTCTGATTAACTTAGAAAACACTGTGATACACTATGCTAGTACCTAACACAATGACATGTTTGAATGACTATTAGTTTCCATTTCTTAATCATCCTAAACAGTTTGTGACAGTTGCTATCAAAAGGCCAAAACTTCACCTTGCATTTTTAAGCATTACATAGGTAGAATACCTTAAAAAGAGTTAAACTTAATTTTGTATCAATATACAAAGATCAATACCAATGTAGCCAAATATAATCTTAATTATGTATCGATATACAAAAATCAATACTGGTGTAGCCAAATATAATCTTAACTTTGTGTCAATATACAAAGATATAAGAGCATATTCAATAATCTATCCCTTTAGACATTCTATGTTATGTCTATATGCAATTTTTTGCAAGTCTTTTCCTCCCTACATGGGGGAGAGAAAGAAGGATAGAGAAAAGAAAAAAAGAGAAATCCCTGGGTCTAACCTCTAAACCTATTTAACAAGACCATTTATCAATTTATAATCAATTCCCCTAAATAATAACAAACATCTATAACCCATCAAATGACTAAAGGGGGAATAAAATAAAATAAAATCATCTACCCCACCATCTGAGAATGGGACATCAGACTCTTAAAATTACTTCCTGCTTATCTGGGATGTAGGAAAGCTGTTTAGGGGCCCAAATAAGAAAGGAAAAATGGTTAGGCAAGTTAATAGTAACATTTGATGTTTAGTCCTTTTGTGCTCAGCTATTTAACTGCCCTAAGAAGTTTGAAGTCAGAGGCTGAACTTCAGGGCTTTACTGAAATCCTGGCTGGAACAATCTGTCAGGTTGAACCATTTTAGCCATTTTGAGTTGTTCTGGTTGTAGATTTTTTTATGCAATCTGTGAGGCTGGATCATCTGGGCTACTTATCTTCTTTGGTGTCTGGTCCCTTTTCTTCAGAAGTTTCAGGTGTCCAATTGTCCCTGGACTCCTTAGAAGGATCCTTTTAATCTCCTGGAAAGGTAAGAACAGAGCCCTGCCCTAATCCTAACTCTGTGGCATTACTTTTTTTGGTAGGTAATATCTTTCCTAGAGCAAATTGGATTTTTTTGACAATATAAAAAGTATTATCTTTCAATGGAGATTAAAAAAATTCTTTTCATATTTTTGAACTAAACATACATTTAAATGTACATATGTTGAGATCACAAAGGACAATTCACTTTGAATTTCAGCATGCCTTTTAAAGCAACTTTTAAACCTAAATTATTGCGAATTCTATGTGCCTTACTCTGCCTTCCAAGTACTGGGATCAAAGGTATGTGCCTCCCAATTATTGGGATTAAAGGTGTGTACCACCAATGCTGAATCAAAGTTTTTCTCTATTTGGAGCTTTCTCTGTGTCAGGCAGGCCATGAACTCAGAGATCTGGATGTTTCTGTCTCCAGTGTGTTAGGATTAAAGGTGTATGCCTCTCAAGTGATGGGATTAAAGGTGTGAACCATCACCACCCTGTTCATTGTAACTATAGAATTTAAAGGACAACTAACTCTATAGTGATCCTCCTGTCTCTGCTGGAGTTAAAGGCATGGGCTAACACCACCCTTCTCAAATATTTTATCTTAGCTCCAAATTACTTCAACTCTTAGAGGTTTAGAAAACCATATTGACCTGTAGTAACCCTTAATTTACTTACAACCTTTTAAGCCTCTTAACTGCTTTTTTAATACTAAACAACGAAAATATCCTTCATATATAGGAAAAAAACTTTTAAGCTGATATCCATGAATTTGTGAGCTGTGTGGAAACCTGCAGTCTAACATTATAACCTGAAATTAAGACCATTTCTGCTTTCATGACAGTAAGACAAGTATGCCTTTCATAAATTAACATTTGAAATTTTTATATTTTATTTTTATTATATTTTTAAGCTTAGTTGCCCCTCTTTTAAAAAATCAATTTGTTTTTTTCAAGTTACCTCTTGAATATAGTTTCTTCCCTCTCTACCCATCCCTCCTTCCCTCCATCTCTCCCACCATCCCTCCCTCCCTCCATCTCTCCCACCATCCCTCCCTCCCTCCATCACTATTCCTCTTCTTTATACTCTCCTTTTCCTCAGATGAGGAGAGCCTGCACATATCATACTCCCTCAGTTCAACAGTCATGTGAGGATCAAAAGCTTCCACTTGTACTGGGGCTGATATGGCACCCATCTAGGGTAAGGTGTTCCACTAACCTGTAACAGGTACCATGACTCGCTGGTAGGTGGAGTTTTTCATATGACAGTTATGCTAGGTTCCTATCTGTTTGGGTCTGTGGGTTGTAGGATGGTTGTCCTGTGCTATATGGTTAATATCCACTTATCAGAGAATAGATACCATGTTTATCTTTCTGGGACTGAATCTACTCACTTAGGATGAGCTTTTCTAGCTCCATCCATTTGGTTTCCAATTGCCTGATTTCCTTGTTTCTGATAGATGTGTAGTATTCCATGGTGTAGATGTAACACAGATTTTTTTTCTCCATTCTTCAGTTGAAGGACATCTGGGTTGTTTCCAGTTTCTGACTATTACAAATAAAGCTGCTATTGAACATTGTTGAGGCAATATCCTTGTGGTTTGGTGAAGAGTCTTTTGGATATATACCCAGGAGGGGTATGGCTGGGTCTTGAGGTAGAACTATTCCCAATTTTCTAAGATATCTCCAGATTGATTTCCAAAGTGGTTTTACCAGTTTGCACTCCCACCAGCAATGGGGAAGTGTTCCTCTTTCTCCACATCCTCTCCAGCATGTGCTATCATTTGAGTTTTTGATCTTAGGCATTCTGACGGGTGTGAGATGTAATCTCAGAGTTGTTTTGAGTTGCATTTCCCTGATGACCAAAGATATTGAACATTTCTTCAAGTGCCTCTCAGCTTTTAGAGATTCCTTTTTTGTGAATTCTCTGTTTAACTCTACACCACGTTTTTTGATGGGGTTATTTGATTTTTTTTTTTTTTTGGTGTTTAGTTTCTTGAGTTCTTTATATATTTTGGATATTAGCCCTCTGTTGAATGTGGCATTGGTGAAGATCTCGTCCCAATCTGTAGGCTGCCATTTTGTTCTAATGACAGTGTCCTTTGCCTTACAGAAGCTTTTTAATTTCATAAGGTCGCATTTATTGATTATTTGTCTTAGAGTCTGAGCTATTGGTGTGCTGTTCAGGAAATTGCTACCTGTGTCAATGAGTTCCAGGCTTTTCCCCACTTTCTCTTCTATTAATTTTAGTGTGTCCAGATTTATGTTGAGGTCTTCGATCCACTTAAACTTAAGTTTTGTGTAGAGTGATAAGTATGGGTCTATTTACATTCTTCTACATG
The DNA here is from genome assembly GCA_907164525.1 of Lophiomys imhausi. Taxonomy (NCBI): domain Eukaryota; kingdom Metazoa; phylum Chordata; class Mammalia; order Rodentia; family Muridae; genus Lophiomys; species Lophiomys imhausi. Next base: position 8,239,982 of record CAJQZJ010004687.1, on the reverse strand, counting down.
TTGACATACAGTTAGACCAGCCCCATTTGTTGAAGATGCTGTCCTTTTTCCATTGTATGGTTTGGGCTTCTTTGTCAAAATTTAAGTGACTGTAGGCATGTGAGTTCATTTCTGAGTCTTTGATTTTATTCCATTGATCAATTAGTCTGTTTCTATACCAGTACCATGGTGTTTTTATTACTATTGCTCTGTAGTACAGCTTGATATCAGGGATGGTGATACCTCCAGATGTTCTTTTATTGTACAGAATTGATTTAGCTATTCTGGGTTTTTTGTTATTCCATATGAATTGAGAATTGTTCTTTCGAGGTCTGTAAAGAATTGTGTTGGTATTTTGACAGGAATTCCATTAAATCTGTATATTGCTTTTGGTAAGATGACCATTTTTATTATGTTGATCCTACCTATCCATGAGCAAGGAAGATTTTTCCATCTTTTGATATCGTCTTCAATTTCTTTCTTCAGAGACTTGAAGTTCTTGTCATACAGGTCTTTCACTTACTTGGTTAGAGTTACCCCCAGGTATTTTATAGTATTTGTGGCTATTATGAAAGGTGTTGATTCCCTAAATTCTTTCTCAATCCATTTATCTTTTGTGTACATAGGGCTACTGATTTTTTTAAAACTAATTTTGTATCTAGCCACCTTGCTGAAGGAGTTTATCAGCTGTAGGAGTTCTCTGGTGGATATTTATTCATTTTTATATCTTGAACTAACCCTATACTCCAGGGATCATGATATTTATTTGCTCATGGTGGATGTTCTCTTTGATGTGTGTCTGTATTCTGTTTGCAAGTATTTTATTGACCATTGTTTAATCTATCTGCATAAAAGGTATTGGCCTATAGTTTTCTATTTTCTCCTTCTTGTTCTTGCTGTGTCTTTTCCCAGTTTTTACACTAATTAGAGTGATTCTAGCTTCATTGAAGGGCCTTGGGAGTGCTCCTTCTGTTCCTTTTTTCTTTTTCTTTTTTTTAAATAATAGTTTAAGAAACATTGGCTGTACATCTTTGAAAATCTGGTGGAATTCTACTGTGAATCCATCTGGGCCTGGACTTTTTTTTAAGCTGGAAGGATTTTTATTACTATTTCAATTTTCTCCTCTGTTATGGGTCTGTTTAGGTTGTTGACTTGTTGTGTTGATTGTGATGGTTTGACTGAATCTACAAATCCATCCATTTCTTCTAGGTTTCTTAAATTAATAAAATGTAGGCTATTAAAATATTATATTATTAAGTATAAATTTATTAATAATAATATTTATATAAGTATTTATATGTAAATAGTTAATATTAAAATATTCTCCTATAATATTCAGAAGTTTTTGTTATCTATTGTATAGTTTCCCTGTTTATTTCTGATTCTGTTAATTTGGTCCTTTCTTTCTTTTTCTTTGGTTAATTGGGCCAGGGTCTGGCAATCTTGTTTATCTTCTCAAAGAGCCAATTCTTAGCAACATACATATGTGGCAACAATTAGTGAAAAATAGAAGCTATGAAATTGAAAGAGAGCAAGGGTGGGTATATAGGAGTGTTTGGCAGAAGGAAAAGGAAGAGGGAAATGATGCAATCATATTATAATCTCAAAAAAAAACAAAAGAAATGATTTTTTTAAATAAAAAAAGACCTTCCCATTCACCTGAGGAGGAGAGGAGGGAGAGGGTGAAGAAGGTGGGAGGGTAGGACTGGGAGGGGAGTAAAGAGGGGGCTTTGATTGAGATGTAACTTGAATACATAAATCAATGTTGAAAACAAACAAACAAACAAACAAACAAACAAATAAATAAGTAAATAAATAAAAGTAAAAGAATTCACCACCAAAGTTGAAGTGAGCCCAGTGAGAAAACAGGGATTATACAGTATTTTGTGAAATAGCTCTTAAATAAACTCTGTAGTAAGAACATTAAGGTGTTTTTCTATATGTGTGAGAATTGGGGGAGGGAGAGAAAAGAAAGGGAGGTGAGAGGAATGAAGAGAGAAGAGAAAGAGTGAGAAAATAAAGAGCAAGGACAGTAAGGAAAAAGAACACAGAGAGAGAGAGAGAGCACAAGCCGGCACACTATTCCAGTATTTATTTGTATGTCCTGGTTTTCTATGGGAGCTGGTAATCTTGGAGTGAGCTGGAAGCTCTCCTCAGAGTGGCTCTGGCCCTCCACAGCAGTCAAGGCCTGGACTTCCTCTGTTTCTTAGGATTGTCTCGTTAAGGCCACCTGCTCTCCTCAGAGAGCGGAATCCCTCTGGCAGTGCTCAGCAGAGACAGTGCTCCAGATGCCTGTCACAATGGAAGGCTTTTACATTTTTTTTTTAACTATCTCTGTTTCTGCTTGCAAATGAACAAATCCAAGCTTATAGAGATGCAGGCTAGAGAAAGCCTCTAAGACTCTCCTTAAAAGTTCCCAGAGTCCCTCCCTCTGCTTCTCTGGGTGCTTTTTGTCTTGTTTTTTAATTGGCTTAGAGAGGATCATGTTTCCTTACAGTATTTTCTTACATGCTTAGTTTGGGTTGCTCTCCACCCCCACCCCACCACCTGTTCCTCCCCCATCTCCCTGCTCTCCATCCTTTACCTTTCTTCAAGTGCTTTTTGCTGCAGGATGTTGACTGCCATTGCCCCTAGACTGTCTGTTAAGTTTGTAGAAGATAATATTTGATAACAGCAGCACATGTGGGCTGTGTGTGCTCTTCTTGAGCTAGCCCAAGTAGTAAAACAAAAAATGTGCTACTGAAAGACTGTGGAAACTAATACCCCAGTCCTCCCTGACCTTAGTGCCCTCCTACCTCTCCAGGTCGGTGGGGGTGGGGCAGCAGTAGCCACCGCCAGGCTACAACCTGTGCTTGCCAATAGTCTTCTCTTACTCTCTTCTCTGAAGGAAGTGAGTGGCTATAGGTTCTGAGGCTTCCTTCTTGATGGGACACAGCTATGGTAAGAACTCACTGTAATCCTTGGCAGAATTGAACAGAACTACTTTTGAACTTGTGGAGCTAGAGCCAACCTTACAACATGTTCTCACGTCATGTTAGAACTCCAGTCAACCTGGAACTCAGTCTTAGGCCACATGGGTTGAAAGCTTGTAGCAATTCTCTTATCTCAGTCTACCAAATCCTAACATTTTGTGAACAGCTTAGTTTGTTTCTTTTTTAATTAATTAATTTATTTATTCATTTACTCATTTGAGATAGGGTTACAACTATAGTTCTTGCCTGAAGCTCACTATGTAGACCTGGTTAGCTCCTAACTTACAGAGAGCAGTCTGTATTCATCTCCCAGATGTAAGGATTAAAGCTGTGTACCACCGCACCCAGCCTTTGGTATGTTTCTCAATGGCCAAGTACAGAATGCAGGTTCAGTGACCAAGTGTGACTATGAATAGCCCTGGGGTTTGAGAGAGAATGCTTCTGATAGTGAACCCTGGTGTTACTTGCTGCAGGAACACAGAATTGTCCTAAAAGCTCAGACACAGAATGGGGATCATGAGATTCTCTCAGATCCTTCTTGACTTACATTACAAGTACATGCACACCTTACCTCTGATGGCTTTAAAAGGAAATGTCCCAAGATAAGCAGAGTCCTGGGCAGGACACCAATGGACACAGTAGAACCACCCCCAAAAGCTTTCAAACCCTGTCACCCAAGTCTCCACCAAATTCACTGAATAGGGTCTGCAGGCATTTGGGCATATTAGCTTTCAAAACTCCCCAGGTGAGTCCAAAGTGCAAGGAAGACCAATGATCAGGGCCTTGAAGCAATATACCTTTGTATCCAAGATTTATGTTCCAATATTTAAGCCAAAAATGAGACCAAAACCTTTTCCCTTGAACATCCTTTAGATTGCACATGAGGTAGGATACTAATGGATCTTCGTTTTACCCTGAGCAACTAATGTGAGTGTGACTGTCCCATCTAGGAGTTTTTGCACGGCATGCAGTAAATGATACACATGCATAGCGTACCTTTGCTATGGGAATTAAGTAACCACAACCATTGTATTTAAGTTCTTTAGATACAAAGAAGATGGGAGTCTGTCATCCAAGTATAGGTTACAGTAGCAGTCTATACACTTTGAATGACCCAGTATTGGCTTCAGACCCATGAGTTTTCATAATGCGTGTCAGAAGCAAGTGACCATATTGGTCTCCCAGGGTTCAGAAGGTGAAGTGGTCTCTTGTGAAACACAGTAAGGTAGCTCAAACGAGAAGCCAAGTTCCAGGCTCCCAATGCACTCTAAGTAGATCTACCTGGCAGGTATTTTGGTGCCCAAGTCCTAGTGTAAGGGCCAAGGAATGGATTCCTGAGCCCAAATGTGGGGCAACCAAGGAATCACCAAGAACTCGAGAATGTTGCAAAATACAAGAGGACTTTATTAATCAGCATGCTGAGGTCACTCTCAAAGCTTCTCCATGCAAGGAGGAGGGGAGCCTGAACAGAATTTCAGTTCAGGTTAAATACATTTCAGCAAGGCAGAATCAAGCAACAGTACTTTCATTGGCTAGCATAAGCGACCTAGAAAACAAGGTGGGGATTTCCAAACCCATGACTGTAGGCAACCTGGGTTTTTTGTTGTTCTCCCTGTTGTTCTGGGAACTGGCCATACCCAAGCTGAAAGTTGGCCTCCTGGTAACGGTTAGAGTTTCCAAGCCCTGGGAGGTGGTATGTGATAGATTCTAGGGAAAGCTGAGCTGCAGCTCAGGGCCTACTCAAAATTCCCAGGCTTCTAAAGCCTAACTAAAGTTTGGCCAATGAGTTTGGTCCTAATACTCACTATGCCTGGCTTCCCTGCCCTATCCTAGAGCTTCCTAGGAAACCTGCTTCATTTTGTTGAGTTGGTCATTGCAGGTCTTAAAGGCTCTTACATATCTACACATATTTGCCTAAGCTTTTCACCATGTTTAACATGTTCCTTAAGGCCCCTCTGTTTGCTCACAATATCCAATCCCACCATAGCTGCTGTGCCTGTTATTACACTCTCAGACTGCCTGAGATATTCTAGGCTCAGTGTTTGCCCTGTCCCTGCCTCCACTCTGCCAGTGTTCTCATAAACTAGCCCCACACTAGGACAATCTGTGATTCTTCTGTCATTCCCAGCATCTAATCCTGCACATTCTATGAGCTGGGCCTTTGAAATTCCCCAGAATTAAGCTATTGCTTTCCATCTCTGAGGTGCCATGTGATCCCACTGAGTTCTCATAATAGCTGCTTAACTTTATTTTCTGCAATGACTCTTGTCCTTAGGGACTGACCCTGGACAGGACCAAGAGGGATCTTTTTAAAAGGGACAGTCAATCATGCTGCTCCTTCATCAACACTCTTCAGTGGCTCTCTTCACTTTGAGGAAGAAACCAAATTTTGCCAGATTTGGCCATTAAAAAATAGCCCTTCTTCTTGATGGATTCTACCATTTATATTAACATTATTCATGGATTTTCATATTTTCTCAAATACTAAACCCTTTAGGAAGTGCACAGTTTGGAAACTGAGACTTAGAGAGATTGTGGAACATTACAGTATGCGTAACCAGTCATAAGTGAGCTGGTGTTTGAAACCCAAGTGTCCCCACTTCTGCCCATTGCCCACTGTGCTACTGGCAATAAGACATGCTACAGTGTGCTGTGACCTACACTGTACAACACATTTTAATATGGAATACTGCAGCAAGCACCCCAGAACAGTATTGTCTTACGTTTTCTAGTGTATCTCAGTGAACTTAGCAATAGGAGTAGAAGTTTTTAAGGAAACAGGATAGGAAAAAGAAGGAGCCTGCATTAATCAAGAAATTGACATCCTTCCAAAGAGATGCTGTCCGGCCAAGCTGGAAGCTCAGAGACTTTTCAAAGTCTGATCTCTCCCAAACTGAAGGATCTGTCAAACATATAGAGATTTAACACCCATCAGGCAAACCATCATTTGTTTGTTGAAAGAATTGCGTGGGGCTAGCTTGGCTGCTGTTCTGGGATCACCACAGACTTTAAACAATGAGAAGGGGAGCTAGGTTCCAGCCCAGAGGCTGGGCAGCTCCAGAAGGCCAGTGGTGCCCACAGACCTTACGCAGGCAAGTCAGGCAAGTAACTTTTCTGATTTTTACTTTAAATTTGGTGTCTCCCAACTTCCCACCTAGTAAGGAGTGGGGGACAGGGGGGACCCCAGATGGTGAGTAGCAAGAAAGCTTGGGATTCTACTCCAAAGCTATCAGAAAGCAAATACCACCCAGTAGGATGAAAAGCAAAGGGGATTGAGGAGGGAAGGGGAGAGGTTGGTTGTTGCAAACATTGGAACATTTGATTGGATCTTGCTGTCTGATCCTCTTCTTCCACACCACACTTCCTAACTGGTTCAAGAGAAGTCCCCATGCTCTTCTCTTGAACCAGTTAGGAAGTGTGGTGTGCTGGACCCCTGAAATCACAGCACTCAGGAAGCTTGACAGCCAGTGCCAGCCAGTGCATACTAGATAGCCAAGGCTTGTCTCACCCTGAGTGACACAAGACAAAGAACCTGCCGTGCAGGCGTCTAATTTGAGCCCTCCGTGTATTAGAGGGAGCATTGGGAGCCTCAGGCTAGCCTCCTCCCTTCTTCATTGTAAACCACTGTTATCTAAAGCAAGCAGAGACATGGGAGGAAAACACCCAATTATATACCAGGAAGCCCAGTGTCCTGGGTTTGGAGCAGGGGAGTGGCGACATTGAGTTTCATTGATGGGGCCCCTGCGGCAAGCCAACCACCCCCCCAGGAAGGCTTGCTATTCCTGTCCTCTCGGTGAACCTGCCTGAGAGGAATCCAGGAGTTATTTGGTAATCAGGACTTGTCAGCACCTCGGTTATGCAGGGTGGTTCAATCCGATAATGTGAATGGAGTCTGTAACAGGGCTGATGAAAGGGACTCCAGTTTCAAAAGGGCCTTGAATGATTTTTTGTTCATTTTCTGTTTACATGTAATGCGTTATTGATGTCATTACCTTATAATACAGCAGCTTGTTTCATAGAAAAACCAAGAATTATTCATTCTTAAAGAAAAAAAAAAGACTTAGCAGTAGAAGAAGAAGAAAGAAGGAAAGAAAAAGACTCTGTTACATGAGGAAAATTGCATCTGAGGGCTGTAACTGAAACATATTGATTTTTCTGGCGCACGACTTTTTAGATTAAAATGCCAATACCAAATCCTTTCATGACGTATAGTTCATAAGAAGTTCGCATGTCATTTGCTATTATTCTGGGGGGGAAAAAGCTGAATCTTTAATGGAAATATAGTTGGAAAGATGTCTGCCTTTTCCACAATTTGCATATCATTATAATAATGCCTGGTGATGAACTAAACAGGCTCGTAGTAGAGTGGGATGAACATTTTTCTTATTTCAAATCAAGAGGCATTTGTGGCTGTGATAGTGGCTTGTCTGAGCAACCCCCTTTGGGGATGGGAGCAAGTATGGATGTGTGCTCTGCCCTTGCCCAGGCCCTGAAAGCCTGACCATAGAGCTACCACACACACACACACACACACACACACACACACACACACACACACACTTCTTAACTGCCTCTGTACTTATTGTACTCAGTATTCAGGCCTCTGTACTTCACTCAGGGAGGCCGCGCTGCTTGCTAAGCCACGGGATATTTATTGGCTTTTCTTGTCTTTGCTAAGACTTGAGCAGGTCCTACACCATTGCATCTTTGTTGTTGGGCTTCTGTCAGAAGAATGAAGAGGACTCTTTGAGTGTAGACTTCCTGGTAATAGTTTCCTCAGCTTGAATTCACCTCCCTGGCCAGAGTGGGTTTGGGAAAACTACCCTCCGCGAACCAATACGCCCCTACATCTACTCTTGTAAATAACATTTTGTTGGCACATAATCTGTCCATAACTTGACTTATTATTATTGGTGACTGTTTCGGCTTGCCATCAGCAGCACTGAGTGTCGCCATAGAGATCGTGTGGTCAGCAAAGCTCAAAATACTGCCTTACCTCTTGCAGAAGCAGATTGACTGATCCCTGGCCTGTGGTGTTATGTGTCCCTAGAATGTCCCCTTATATTCTGGGACGCAGGGATGGCTACTGCCCCTGCACTTCAAACCTGAGGAATGGGAGCAGGTAAATTCTGTAGGTGTCAAAATCACGAAGTTTTCACTCACGTAGAATGTTAGAAATCACCTAACCTAATGCCCAACTGACTTACCGTTGATGACCTGACAACATTCCTGCTTTTGTGTTGTGCCTTGTGCATCTTGATAGTTTTATTGGGGGTTCTTCCAGGTACTGAGGAACAGCCGGACATTCGCAAGCACTTTTCCTTGGTAATGTTCCAGGTCTGGCAAGCACACTGGTGTATGGGGTGCATTTCAATGTGATGTCCCACTTCAGGTATTGGAACATGGGTCTACCTTCTTTCTGAATGTTTTCCCTCTCAAATCCGGTGTGCCCTTGCTTCCTTGGCTCTCACCTATGAAGAATGTGGGGTCCTTTATTGTCCAGTCTCTCTCTGAATACATTCACATATCAATGTCAATGACTTTGCCTGAAGTCATCAAAGCCCTTTGCTACTATATAGAAAACTGCCCTCCTAAACTAAGAAATGACTGTATTGTATATATTGTTATAAGAGAAAGAACCATTTGTTGGACTGAAAGGGGGAGCTGTTGGGGGGAAAAGATATACCTTAAACTTAAAAAAGTGGGGGGAAAGCGGTTGGGGGGGTTGAGGGGGAAGAGGGTGGGAGGGTGGGACTAGAGGGGGGAGTAGGGAGGGGATTGTGATTGAGATGTAATTTGAAGAAATAAAAAAGAAATTAAGAAAAAAAAAGAAAACTGCCCTCCTGTGTTTCTTAATAATGTCATTTAAAATTTGTTTTTTCACCCAGCCATTCCTACTTGGACTGAGCCCCTGTTTTCATGGAGTCTGATTCTCTAACACTGTATGATTATTTCTCATCTGAGAAGGAACAAAGCAACTGCCTAAACGTGAAGTCCCTCAGCTGTACATTTGAAGGGGTCTTCTTTCAGACATTTGCCTTGTCTACCTTAAACAGCAATGATGAGACTGAGAGCAGGTTCTCCCTGCCAGTTTCAGGCTCCTCTCCACACATTCTGGACTGTTCTTCTGATCAGGAAGATTGTAGTGCCCTTGGCTGACTCCCAGGAGAGGGTCAGATTCAGGTATGTGGTGAACTTTGAATGCATCATGTGTGATGTCCGGGCCAAGCAAGCTTTCAGCCTACAGAGCTCTCTCTCGAGGTCTGTGACTAGCACCATTGACGATGGCTGCCATTTTACTGGATGGCACAGCAACCCCCCACTAACTCAGCATGGCTGAATGCATGGGTAAAAAATAGTCACTCATTTGGCAGAAGGTGAAGAGATGGAGCTGTTCATTACTGTAGCAGAGCCCACCTTATCTGACTGATGCCTAGACTTTGTAGATCCTTAACCATATACTCAGGTGGTGTGGTTGGTTGGCATGCCACTGTTGAAAACTCACATGAGTGGATTTCCTAAAATTGCCCACATGGCTAGTCAGAATCAGAGCTTGACTCCCATCAACTATTCTTATTATCTTTGTATATTCTATAGGGTTTTACTATTCCCACTCTAACAGACCTTTTCTTATGTCTGCCACCTATGTAAGACCTATAATCCTGTAGACTATGGACTTTCTTGACTCCACTTATACCCACTAAACTTTTTTTGCTCCTGAATCTGATCCACAATTTAGTGCCTTGTGTTGTATGCTGGTGCCTAAGGCCAGTAGATATTAATTGCAAATAGCTTCTTGGTTATGGGTGGGGCCTCATGTCTACTTCCCCCTCTCAGGGCTTGAGCCTGTGACAGTCTTGTGTATATTGACACAGTCTCTGTGAGTTCATATGTACATCAGCCCTGTTATGTCTGGAGGACACTGTTTCCTTTGAGTCATTTACAATCTCTGGCTCTTCTAATCTTTCTATCTTTCTGTCTCCTCTTCTGTATAAATCCCTGAGCCTTGAGGGGAAAGATTTCATGAAAACATCCCACTATAACTGAGTGCTGTAAAATCTCTTACTCTCTGCATGTTGTCCAGTTGTGAGTCTTTGTATAGTTAAGACTCCTCTGCCTAGGGAATGGTCCCACCTACAGTGGGCATGTCTTCCCAACTCAGTTAAACTAAGCAGATTAATCATCCACAGACATCTCATAGGCCAATCTGATCTAGACAATCTTTTATGGAGACTCCTTTCTTATATTGGCTAGACTGTGCCAAGTGGGCAAATAAAAGTACCTATTACACAAGGCAGACATTTGGAGATGCCAAGGAGAAGGAGTAGAGTCAGGGCTAGAAGGAAGATTCATGTATTTGTTTCTAAAAGTAGAAAGGGAAGATTTTGGCTGATTGTCTTTCCAAAATTTAAGGTTGTCATTAAAAGCACCATACAGGTTTTTTGATAGCTACTTTTCAAAACACAGATCTCTAATTTTGAATATATTTTTATTTTTATTTTTTAATGTTTGCTTTTTTGTGTTTATTTATTACTTCAAGTTACATCTCCATCACAGTGCCCTCTTTCCACCCCTCCCAGATCCTCCCTCCTCCCTCCTCCCTCCCTCCTATCCGACTCCTCCAGAGTGGAGTGTCCCTACATATCAGGCCTCCACCCCAGTTCAACAGTCATACGAGGGCTAAGAGCCTCCTCTTGCACTGGGGTCTTACACGGTAGCACCCCTAGGGCAAATTGTCCCCTTAATAGGTAACAAAGTCTATGTTCCTGATCCTTTTGGTGTGTTGATTATAGGATAGTTATCCTGTACTATATGGCAAAAATCCAATTATAAGTGAATAGATGCCAAGTGCATCTTTCTGAGTCTGGGTTAGCTCACTCAGGATGAGCTTTTCTAGTTCCATCCATTTGGCTGTGAATTGCATGATTTCCCTGTTTCTGACAGCTGAGCAGTATTCTATTGTGTATGTGTACAATAATTTTTTTCCATTCATTGGTTGAGGTATATCTGGGTTGTTTCCAGTTTCTAGCTATTACAAATAAGGCTGCCCTGAACATAGATGAGGAAATGTCCTTGTGATTTGGTGAAGAATCAAGAATCATTTGGATGTATACCCAGAAGTGGTATGACTGGGTCTTGAGATAGAGCTATTCCAAGTTTTCTAAGATATTGCCAGACTGATTTCCATAATGGTTGTACAAGTTTGCACTCCCACCAGCAATGGAGGAGTGATCCCCTTTCTTGAAAACCTCGCCAACATGAATATATTTTTTATTTTTCATTGACACCTAGCAATTGAACAGATCCACTATTTACTTGATTCCCACAACACACCCTAGAAATAGGCAGAGCAGATTGTTTTCCTTTGTTTTTACCGCACAGATGAGAACTTAAGACTTTGACAAGTTATACAGATCACTTGAGATTACACAACTAATTAGCAGCTAGTCAAAACAAAAGACCCAGAACTTTCTTTCTCATCTAACCAAGTGTAAATGAGAAGTGAAACCAGGGGTTGGGCAGTGGCTTTATAAAGGGCAATGCATTTGAACCAACCAGTGACTGGTCCAACTTGAGACCCACACCACAAGCATGGTCTGACACTGCCTGAGTAGCCAGGAACCAGAGGCAGGATAGTCCAGAGACCCAGGATAGAACCAAACATGACTGGCAAAAGGGGAGGGGGCAATGAAATGATCCCTAATGATATTCTGTTATACTCATAGGTCAGTGTCTAGCCCAATTGTCATCAGAGGTGTACCATTCATCAACTGATAGGAGCAGATGCTGAGACCACAGACAAATACTATATGGAGCCCAGGGAACCCCACAGAAGAGGAGCAGGAAGGATTATAGGAGCCAGAAGACAACGGGAGAACATGGCCCACAGAAACAACTAAGCAGGACTCATAGGGACTCACAGTGACTGAAGCATCAAACACAGATCCTATTTGGGTTTAAGCTATGTCCTCTGCCTATACCTGCATATGGTTGTGTAGCTTGGTGTTCTTATGGCACTCCTGACACTAGGAGTGGGGGTTGTCTCTTACTCTTTGCCTGTACATGTGACCCTTTTCTTCCTGTTGGGCTACCTATCCCGGCCTTGATTTGAGGGTTTGTGCCTAACCTTACTGTATATTGTTCAGCCATGTTCCAAGGATATCCCTCAGAGGCCTGCTCTTTTTATTTGAAGGGGAATGGAAGAGGAGAGGATCTCAGGAAGAGGGGGGTGGAGAGAGGGACTGGAAATTGAGGAAGGAGGGGAAACTGTGGTCCAGGATATAATATATAAGAGTAAAAGAAAATTTTAAACATATATATATATATATATATATATATATAGAGAGAGAGAGAGAGAGAGAGAGAGACAGAGAGAGAGAGAGAGACAGAGAGAGAGAGACAGAGAGAGAGAGAGAAATACATTGGGACACTTCTAATCAAATCGAAATTTCTAACCTCTTTTACACAGTAAGTGTATCTGACCCAATAGGCCTGTTGTTCACAGCCTTGGAGACTAATACCCCATCAGTCTTGTCAGCACATTCACCCAAGTATCCCCTCCCCGCCCCACATCAGTCTCCAGCTGTGTGTGTTACAGACCACTTTTACCCTTTGCAAGTTAGATTTACAAAATACAGCATTGTAGTACTTTAATAGATGGGCATGCTTTCTCACTTTGCTTGCATTCTTTGAGCTTGCTTTCTGACTATAAAGCAGGGTTGATTTCAGCAGCAGCATGTGGATATCTGAGACTGCTTTTCTTTCAGCCATGCTGTATGCTTGAAACTTCCCATTATATGGGCATGATGTTCTCTTGTTTTCCTAGCCTGCAGTAGCAAGGGTTGCTGGACCATCCCATCAAATGTATACTATCAGACCTAAACTTATACTCTCAGATGTAGTCATCATATGTATGTAATATGTATGTATGTATATTGTGATTCCATATTGTGGGAGCCATTCACAGCCCTGATGGATGTGTCTGCTACCATTCACAACACATCATTGCATAGTCTCAGTATGAGAGTGTGAACTCTGAAGTGAGCCCACGTGGGAGATAGCTGGTATCCTCTATGGTACTCTGTCTCTCTCTACCTCTGTTTGTCTCCTCTCTATCTCCCTGTCTCTGACTGTCTCTATCCCTCTCTTTATTGTGTCTAGTCTACAACTGTTGCTGGCTACACATTTTCCAGGCCTGCCTCTCTAGCCCTCCAAGAGTACCAGTGAGTTTCTCCCTCGGCTCTGGGCCTTGACTTTTGTCCACTGGCTCTCAGATCTCCACCTTCCTCAGCCCCACCATGATAGAACTCATTTCTCAAACTCCTGGTTCAGCAGATTAGCAGGGCATGAAATTTTGGGATCCGTGCCAAAAACAACATGAAGTTATAAAAGCAAAAGGGAATAAAATAGGAGCACAAAAGGAACTTTTTTTTCAGGAGGAAAAAGAAAAGAAAACAATTTATAAATCCTGAAAACTATTTAGAATGGAAAAAGTAAGAAAGATGAAAAAAAAAAACCGAAGCCAAAAAGTGGGGTGGGGGTCCTCTTTGTTAACTATAACTCTACAGCTCTTCTAATTTTGCCTCTGGAAGGTTCTTTATACTTTATACCTTATACTCTGAGAAAAGTTTTCTCCAAAAAAAAAAGAAAGAAAGAAAGAAAAAGAAAAAATATAGTTCAGTCTTTCCTAAATGCACTACTTATGTTTTATTGCAGTGATTGGGAAGCATTTCCAATTTCTATGTAAATTTTCAGGTTGGCTGGCAATGGAAATGGAAAACATTCATAGGCTTCAAAGCAGCATCAGGCTAGTGTGTTGTGATTGTTAAGTCACACGCATCAGTATCCCAGCACCAAGTTATCCACATCAATGCCAGGGAAGGGAACACAGTGGACATGTGTGAATTACTGCTCTGTGTTTTAGGAGGAAGACACGAAGAGGTCCTGTTCAAACTCTGGATGAATCTGAATGTCTAACAGAGCATTTAGGATTCCTAATCCAGCATCCCCAGGCCAGCCTTTACTCCTGTGTTTACTAGGACAAATGGCCACATACAAATAACTATGGGTCACATATTACAGCCTACCAGTGAGGAACTATAGGGACTCTTCCCCCTCAGCCCATCTTGTCCCAGGTAACCCAGGAGTACAGACTCTGTGGGGCATGACATCAGTATGTGGAGGAGGTAGCCACAGACACTTGAATTAAAACTCTGACCTTTCTCAATGGCATTCAGGTAACCCCACATTTACAGGCTCCTCACAGGGCCTTGCAAAGGCTCCACACAGCAAGGGGTCCTGAAACCCCTTGAAACTTGAGCCTCTGTAGGCCCTCCTTCTAGATCTACCTCTTCCTCCAGCCTGATCTGATTTAAAAGATGTACAGACAAAAAGTGGGAATCATCTGGTGTTTTTGCTAAGATCACCTCTGCCTCGCCCCTTCAGCCCTACCATGAGCTTCTGTGTATTCTTATCTGCATCACCATCCCACCCCATTGCAGACCACACTTAGGGCTGGCTTGCTGTGTTCAGCTCATTCAGCTGGATCAACTGAAAGAAATCTGTTTTCCTAAGATTAGGATCTCATGATTTACTCAGAGGCTCAGAAATCCTACCATGTGTCTAAACTTGATCTCAACATGCAGGGAGTGTTGTATGTGTGTGTCTATGTGTGCATGTGCATGCATGGACACACACACACACACACACACACACACACACATCTATTGTCAGTAAGCCTTGTGTACTAGACATGATTGAGCCCAGAGGTTACTCTGGGACCATTGTTTTTCTATCTTTAGTGTGTGTTTATATAAACTTTGTTCTATCTACCTAAAGATAAGGGGTATCATTTTTCTCCATAATTGACAGAACAAACAAACAATGGCAGGTAGTATTACAGAGAAGCTTCAATTGTGGATGAACACCATCCAGACCCAGTAGGACCAGAGTATAAAAAATGGTACGAAGTGGTGCCCTTAAATGTTTTAAGTTAAGTAATCCAATTGAGTCAGAGTGAGGAACAGAAAATGAAGCTTTATTTCATTTGGAGAACCATGCCTGGGGGAGACAACCTGGAACACTGGGGAGAGAGGTGTGTGCTGATGCTGAAAGGTTAGACAGGATGGCTGCTGTTTGTTAGACAGGCCGGATCAACCCCGTATTTGGCTGGTAACAGTTTGCTGAGAACTTAGGCTCCACTACAGAGTAATGGGAGAGCAGCACATCTGGGCTTATGATACAAGCTAGGAAGAAAAGACAAAACAGGGGTAGAGTGCAGGCCTTTGCAAGCATGGCAAGGTTGGATGCTTTCCTTCCTTCCTTTCTTTTTATTAAAAGGACAATGAACCCTCCCCCCAGAATCTGAGAAGGAAATCTAGAAAAATGCCCATTTGGCTCTGAATTATATCAATAAAGTATAACTCACAGATGACATGGTACCATGCATGTTTTTCTCTTTCCCTCAGAACTAACTCAATGTGTGCATTAATTAGTGCTGAGATTTAGCACTCACTGTATGTGACAATTACAAATGTGATGAAGTACAGTATTTTGCATAGAACTCAATAATGTGGTCATTGAAAATACTTTGTTGCAAAGTAGATCCCTATCTTGTTCCCTGTAACCACCTCATGTCTGGCATGAGGAAGGCATTAAATATGCTTGTGGCACTTATGAATTCACTGGTAAAATATCAGACAACTGAATAGTTAGATGAGCAAAAGAGAAGGAATAAGGTCATGAAATGGGTGGGTGAATAGATGAAATGAACTTGATGTATGGGTGGATGGATGGATGAGTGGATAGATGGATGGATGGATGAGTGGATGGATGGATGGATGGATGAATGGATGAGTGGATGGATGGATGGGTGGATGGATGGATGGATGGATGGATGGATGGGTGGGTGCATGTGTGTGTGGATGGATGGGTGGATGGATGGATAGATGGATGGATGGATGGATGGATGGATGGATGGATGGATGGGTGAGTAGGTGGGTGGTGGGTGTTTGGGTGGATGAGTGGATGGGTGGGTAGGTGGGTGTATGGATGGGTGGGTGTATGGGTGAGTGGGTGGGTGGGTAGGTGGGTGGATGGATGGGTGGGTGGATGGGTGGGTGGGTGGATGGATGGGTGGATGAGTGGATGGAGTATGGGTGGATGGATGGATGGATGAATGGATGGGTGGGTGGGTGGGTGGGTGGATGATTTTGAAAGGGTAAATGTAACTTGCTCTTTAACATCCCAAATAAGAACTGATTATACCAATTCAGAGCCATGGTTTATGAAACTGAACACAGCAATGTTGTTTAATAACTCTGAACAGCCAAGGCTTTCTATTATGAGTGTAATAAGACAAGTCTTACTTCATTATTAACTCTCAAAGACTTAAGATTGCCAGCAGAGGTGTCTGGAAGTACCAGTTGCACCCACCTATAATTACAATTAAGAAACTCCATGATTAAGTGGAGGTATGCCAAGCCAGTGAGAAAACGGCATATTAGAATATGACTTTATTCCTTGCTTCACCTGTAGACAAAATGCTGCCCAAAAAGGACAAAACTTGGAAGCAAGTAAGTCAACAGCCTAGCTCTGCCAAGACAGGATAGGCAAGTCTTTGTAATTCCTGCTTTACAATTAATGCCTGTAGAAGATACTGGGCCAAAAGGCTGAAGATAAATGCTCCAATACATTGAGAGAAATTGAGGACTGTCCAGGCAGCCAGTTGTCTGCTTTTTCTTAGTTTTTGAAGCTACTGGCTCTGCACTTCCTGTTTATTCAGATATATTTATCCTTCTTAGGTCTCTGATGTGGTTGAAGACTACATAGTTATAGTCTCAGTGTTAAATTTTAAATTGTTTAGGAATTAAAAGGATGCTCTAGGTCTAAAAAGATGTTTTAAAGTTGTTAATGCAAGTTAGAATGAAAACTGAGTTAGGTGTAGAACTTTAAATTTATCGAGATAGATAGATAATAGAATATTAATATCAGTTGCCAAATACTTATGGACTGGACATTGGAAATGTGTGCTATACCTTATAATTTTCATACCTGTGGCCTAATTGTTCCTATTTGTTGTATTGTATTTATCATTAAAAAGAAAAAGAGTCTCTTATTGAACTAAAAGGGGGAGATGTTGGGGGGGGGAAGATATACCTTACATTTTTAAAAAAGCAGATGGGAGGGTGAGGTGAAAGAAGGTAGGAGGGTAGAACCTGGAGAGGGAGGAGAGAGGGGACTTTGATTGAAATGTAACTTGAAATAAATAAATATTGAAAAAAGGAATATGGCTTTCTTGATCACACATGAGCGTTTCAAAGAAGTTTTATATAAAATGGGAAAAGGCTGAGAAAATCATATCTAGAAGATGAGGAGCAAACCATTTTCATTAATGTCTAAGAAGTTATCATTGTTGGTGGAGCAGTAGTGGCTCACGCCTTTAATTCCAGCACTTGGGAGGCAGAGGCAGGTTGATCTATGTGAGCATATTACCATCCTGATCTACAGAGAAGTTCCAGGACAATCAGGGCTACACAGAGAAACCCTGTCTCAAAAAAAAAAAAGAATTTATCATTGTCATCTCATTTATTAGTAAAAGAAAGCACACTACAAATTTAAAGATAATTAAAAATGCTCTGGTATGTGCCATTTAATGTCAACACTGGAGAAACCAAACAGGGCTACAAAGCAACCAAACTGAGCTATGTAGCAATACCATGTCTTAAAAAAAAAAAACAAATGGGAGATATTTGGGACTGTCTAGGAAACAAACTGTCATATTTCTTTTTGGAAGCTGCTCTCCTATGCTTCCTACTCATTCAAATAATAACTTTATCCTTTCTTATGTCTTTGATGGGGTTGAAGGCATAATAGCTATAAAATTTCAATTAAACTTAAATTATTTAGGATATAAAAGAAAATATTAGGATATGAAAGAAATTATTTAGGTTCAGAACTTTAGACACACCAAGATAGATAGATGATTTTTTTCTTCAAGATTGCCTGATACAAATAGGCTAAACATTATGTGTATAACTTTTATATATGGTTTTCTTGATTGTTTCATATTTGTTCTTATTGTTTTTACTATATGAGTTAAAAAAATTTAGCCTTTTTTTAGACAAAAGGAGGG
Organism: Lophiomys imhausi; assembly: GCA_907164525.1. Classification (NCBI taxonomy): domain Eukaryota; kingdom Metazoa; phylum Chordata; class Mammalia; order Rodentia; family Muridae; genus Lophiomys; species Lophiomys imhausi. Next base: position 8,221,898 of record CAJQZJ010004687.1, on the reverse strand, counting down.
AATTGGTGGGGTAGTGTTAAGCATTCTAAATGTTAATTGGCCCTGCTTGCTGTCTGTTACTTACCTTGACTATGATTGGTTAAATAAAATGTCAATGCCTGAGATTGGGCAAAGACAGAGAAAGTGGGACTTCCTGGGATTAGAACAGGAAGCCTGCACTTTAGACAGAGGATTAAGGCATTCCAGCCAGGAACAGTAGGAAAGAGGACTCATACCATGGGTTAGAAAAAGGAACCTCATTCCACATGGCCAGAAACATTGGCATATCATGGAGAGTGGCAGTCCAAGGGATGTATGTATATATGGGGTCATATTTGGGTAACAGAATTAGGAGCTAGCTTAGATGGGCTAGGATTGCACAATTCAGGCCAGGGCTTCTTAAAATCCAAAAACAAACAACTTAAAATCCAACAACAAAAAACTAAGCAAATATTATGTGACATAAAAGCCTCCTCTTGCTAGCTCTTTCCAGTCTGTTGATAGAGTTGGAATTAGTGAGTTCTTCTGAACTGCTGTGCTACAGGCCACTTCTGGTGAAGAACAACAGCACTGAGAGCTCACCTATCGTCTTGAACCCATGGTATGGAGGAGATGCTTTAACTGAGAGTGAGTTGCTCCTACAGAGTTTGTGTCTCACTGATGAATTGTGTAATTATTAATCTTGTACATTCTGAAAACCAATGAACAGAAAATTAGAGGCAGGTCTGTCATTTCCCACTTTCTGTCTCTTTATGTGTGGTTGAGTTCAGTCCCCATCAGCACTAAATTCCATTCAGAGTTCACAGCCATCACAAAAGCTAGTGCAGTTTTAGGTTAAGCATATTTTATCCATAAATTGCTATATTTGGTTCTGGAGTTATTACTGCAGTTCCTTGGGGTACATTTAAATCCACCTTATTGTAATAGATTATGGAATATAGTGGCTAATGTGTCTAATGTAAAATAAATGACTCTAATGATTTATGATGCGACACTTCAATTTTATTGAACATAAGGATCATTGTACTAAAATGGATGGTGTATTGCTGGTTTAGCATAAAATACTGAATAACATATTCAAGAAAATGGATGGCTTGGCCAGTTCATAATATTCTGCCCCTTCAGCTGAGAGGTCTTTAATAAGCAAGAGTGTCATTACACTTGGAAATGGATGTGTAGGTAATCCATTATGTAGAACAATGACAGGGACCTGCCTCCGTCCTTATTATGGAGGGGATTCTGTGGGATAAAAACACGATGCTTTGGTCTTCCTCAAAGGTTGGTGTCTACTCAACCACAAACCAGCTGTACAGTCTAGTCCACTAGTAAATGCCCCTACATTTAAAAATTGTCACCTTGAAAATCTACTGGTATGCATCTTAAGATGAAGAATTTCACCAAGGAGCTGTTTCCCACGTTGTACTTTTTTCATGCCCTTGGTCAACATGTCCATTCTGCAGCACTCCTCATGCCCTGGGACATTGGAGGTTGAGGTTTTATCTTTCCTGGACGCTCTCTTTGTATTTGATTGTTGAATGATAAGATAGAATGAAGATAGGCTGTCTTTCTGTTAGTTCTTAACAACTACATTATTAAAGATGGTTTGCAATTATCTAGTGATATATTGGACCAATTTATTGGACTTCTCAGATTCAGGAGATGAAAGAAAATTCTTATTTGGTAAATGGCAGGTGTAGATGAACAGTGATGTTCTATCCTTCGAACACTGGGAGGAGATGCAGGAGAGGTCTCACAGGGATGCTGTTTGACTCTGATCCTTGGGATCTGGCCGTCACAGCCTCATAAGCCTCATGGGATACCTGGGATAAAGCTCAGTGATGGGCAAAGAAATCCATATGGAATTATGTTGAAAGTACCCATCTCACCGCTAGAAAGATAGCACCTTTCTTCCTGTGTTGTGGCTTTCAGGGAAGAGGGAAGGAGCCAGAATATTTTAATCCTATCTGTTGCTTTGTGGTAACCCTGCCACCAACTCGATCAGCTACACTTCCCCTCACTATGCTCTAGGTTATTTCTTTCCTCTATCTCTCATACCAGATGAGCTCACTGAGACAACTCAAACAAAGGATGCACCTACTTCCCACAGCCAAGGCACTCTGCCAAGGTGTACACTTGAGCTTAGTTCAATATGATGCTGGGTACACATGGCAGTCTGCAACCTGTCTCCAACGTAGCGGACAATGACACTGCCTGGAACAAAAAGAGTCACGGCAGCTGGATGGTGGCATAACTGCTGCCTGTGCAGTTAGTGGGCTTTGCATTCCAGAATGGAGAGGTCTTTCCAGTAGACTCTACTGTGTAGGCTGCAGTAAGCATTTCTTTTTTTAATATTTATTTGTTACTTCAGGTTACATCTCCATCACAATGCCCTCTTTCTGCTCCTCCCAGTCCTGCCCTCCCACCCTCTACCCCCTATCCCTTCCATCCCACTCCTCTGGAGTGGAGTGTCCCTACATAACAGTCCCTCACCCCAGTTCAGAAGTCATATGAGGGCCAAGAGCCTCTTCATACACTGGGGGCCTACAAGGCAGCACCACTAGGGAAAAGTGTCTCATTGACAGGAAACAAAGTCTATGTTCCTGTTGCCTTTGGTGCATTGGTTGTAGTATAGTTATCCTGTACTATATGGCTAAAATCTGATTATAAGTGAATAGATGCCTGTGCATCTTTCTGAGTCTGGGTTAGGTCACTCAGGATGAGCTTCTCTAGTTCCAGCCATTTGGCTGCAAATTGCATGATTTCGTTTTTTTTTTTTTGATGGCTGAGTAGTATTCCATTGTGTAGATGTACCACAGTTTTTTAATCCATTCCTCAGTTGAGGGACCATCTGGGTTGTTTCCAGTTTCTAGCTACTACAAATAAGGCTGCTATGAGCATAGATGAGGAAACGTCCTTGTGGTTTGGTGTGGAATCATTTGGATGTATACCCAGAAGTGGTATGGCTGGGTCTTGAGATAGAGCTATTCCAACTTTTCTAAGATATCGCCAGACTGACCTCCACAGTGGTTGTACAAGCTTGCACTCCCACCAGCAATGGAGGAGTGTTCCCCTTTCTCCACAACCTTGCCAGCATATGCTGTCATTTGAACTTTTGATCTCAGCCATTCTGACAGGTGTGAGATGGAATCTCAACCCAGGATTTCTTTATGTAGAATATACTTCAGGCTATGTTACTTATCATATTGATAAGGTTATGTGATATGATGTGAAAGTATTCATTGTAAAAAGAAATGAGCAAATATTGATGCTGGCACTTAACTCTTGTGATGGAAGCTGATGGACAGACAGGTCTATATCTGAAACTTATGGATGTTCTGAAATCAGCTACTGCAGGTAAAAATGACCAATTCTTTGCTGCCCATTGTGTTGCCTTGGTATGCCTCTGTCCACTAGCCAATAGAAGAGAGAACTTTGAAGCTCCTGAGATGCCTCTGCCTGGGAAAGGTTCCTGCTACAGTCTCATTGCAGCAAATTCCACTCAATCATTAAAGAATACCAGGCCATGATCACAAAGAACTTGGAGGACATTTTCCTTTTTCTTTTGACCCTTACTATCCCCACTCCATATTTTGTAATTATCGCCATGGCTCCTGAAATTTTTACCACCTTCCACAAAATACTGTTTCCCTGTTCTAACATCTACCCACCAACCTCAGCAGGTCTGTCTGATCATTCTTCAAATTGAGCTAGGTAACTTAAACTATAGAAAAGCTTGCCAGTGCACATCATCCTCTCCCTCTGTGTCTGCAAACAGGCTTCTCTGTGTCCTTGTGTTTTAAGTTGTTCTCTGGCACTTGGACTCTAGGCTGCCATCTATATGATAGTTCACAAGGAGAATTAGTGATGTTAATATCTCTTTTTTAAAAAATAGTGCTAAAGGAGCTTTTTCTGACATGTAGGATTTACAGCTTTTTGGCTTCCTTCCTGATGTCCTCCTGAAGCTACCCCCCTCCCTCTCTTTGGTCTTGAGCCATGCAGAGCAGTCCTGGGAAAATCCTTGGTGCTATTCAAGTCATCCCTTCACAACACTTTGATTTACTCAATGGGATTGCACCTGAGCACATTTGTGATCCCCTCCCAACACCGATATTTAAATGTGCATTTTTCCCCCTTTGTATCTGCCTTCAGATCACAGGCTCCTTAAGTCCTTCAAAGGAACACGAGGATTCTCTTTGGGAGCAACAGATTTCCAAGCGTTACAGCCTGTGCCAGAGTCAGCCTGGCGAAACAGGCAAACTTTTCAGTGGAAGACAGAACAAGTCTGGCACAAGCTTGGAAGTACTGAGACTGCCGAGGGCAATTACAGTGAGACTCATTAGAAGTTATGTGTGACGAGTTTAGACATTGGGAACGGGACCAAAGACACCTTGCACTGGGATTAACATTGTGTGCATTCACAGGGCTGTTGTGTCCGTTCCCACAGGCAAGAAGGAACAGGATGTATCTATTATATGAGCTTTTTGATGACCAACAACATTCTAAAGCATCTAGAGTTAAACTTAACAGAGAATGAATGAGGAGAACATATCAGCCCTCAGAACTCTGGAGGAAATGCAGATACCTTGCGTCCTGCAGGACACTTCAGCTCAGTAACATGCTGATGTGTCTTGTTTCCACATTCCCCCAAGTTATGCCCTCCAGAACAAACAGAGGTGTCAGGGGTGGAGGTAGAGGTCACAGTTGAAGACAGATTGTAACTTAATATACTATTCATAAATTCACCTGTAAAATGCAAAGGTGACAATGACTAAAGAGGAAAATGTTGGTAAAAGGGAGATAAAAGAGGACCCCCTGCACACACAGCAAACCACAGCACGAGAGCTCACACAGCAGAGAGCTGAAGCTCAGCAGAGCTAAGTGAGGTAGGCAGCAGAGCCTGGGGGTGACCCTGAACCCTCAGGAGACTCGGAACAAAAGGTACTTTATAGGTGGCAATTGGGGGAGAACCACAGCCAGCTTCCTATCATGAGAACAAACTTCACATAGACTATGTAGAGACAAGTAATTATAGCTAAAAAAGTTGATACTGTGAAATTGTAAAATACAGGTATGTTTTATACTGAGAAAAGGAGCTCTGAAAGTGGCATGAAGAAATGAAGCTATCAAAGAAAATATTGATATGTTTGACCAGAAAGCAAAATGAAATTTACATCAGAAGTCAAAGGACCAATATCAAAGTAGTGTTAGACATTTGTAATACATATGTTCAAAATCAGCTCTCCTTTCTTGTGTGTGTATAGGTGTATGTGTGTGTGTGTTGAATCTTCATGTGTGTACAGATCTGTGTGTGTGTGTGTGTGTTGAATCTTCACGTGTGTACAGATGTGTGTATGCATATGAAGAGACCTTGAGTGTCATTCTTTAGAAGCTGTCTAACTTAGTTTCATTAAATATTTTGCTTTTTGGAGAAGGTCTCTCACAGATGTCTGGGGTTGCTGAGTTGATGGAGTTGGCCAACTAGTGAACTCCCAGGAACCTCTTGTGTGTTTCATCCCACTTCTCAGATAAAAAGCACATGCTACCATGCTCAGCCTCTTACAAGGGTTCTGGGATTTGAACTCAGGTCCTGAAGGCTGCATACGTACTTTATGGACTGAAGTGTCTTTCCAGTCCCAGGGTCTGATTTTCTTACTGAGTTAAGGGCATCACTGATGTATGAATAAACATATACACATTCATAGATATACAGAGACACATGTACATGCATGTACACATACACACCTATGTACATGCACACATAGATTCACATGTACATACATAGAGAGGCATGTGTATATGCATGTACATGTACACGTACACAGAGACTATATTAATTTTTCTAATTAGATTCCTCATACTTATGCTCTGGGAATGTTAATCTTTTACCATAAATTTAGGAGATCTTTTTCCTTAGTATAATTTTGTAATCAGGTTTTTACAGTATTGCAGGCATGTGATATTGTTATAAATACAAACTAACTCTATGCTGATACTATGTCTAACTTAAGCCAGAAGTAAATGGTTCTTAGTATTTTTGGAGACAGAGACTTCTTAAAGAATCAGGATTTGGAAAAATGGCTCAGTGGTAAAGAACTCTTGAAGAGGGCTCGTGTTCAGATGGCAGCACCTATGTGGGGCAGTTCACAACTGACTGTAACTCCAGCTCCTGGGGGTCCTGAGCCTCTAGCCTCCACAGGTTCATGCATTCACATACCCACAGATACACACACATACACATGCTCACTCACAACCACACACATTCGCTCACACACAAAAACACACATACTCACACGTTCATACACACACACACACACACACACGCACACACACACACAAAGACATATACTCCACACATATACTCACACACATGGAAACACACACACAGGTAGAAATAATAAAAATAAATATTTGAGACTCAGAAGCTACAAGCCATATTCCCTAAAGGTACCAGTGTGCTGTGTGACTCTAACTCTAAGGGTGTCTCCCAAAGTGAGCTTGTAGCCAACACTTCTTGGCACATAACAAACCATGACAGACTCAAATGATTAAGACAAGAACCAATGTTTCTTGTGATTCTGCAGGTTGGAGACTTGGCCTGTTTCTGGGGAGATAGAGGGTCAGCTCAGTGCTGCAGTCAGAGAATCTAACAACATGCCATGTACCTGTGTGGAAAGTGGGTCCACCTACCAGTATGGTGGCAGGGGTGCACTGTTTCCCCATTGGCCTTCTCCAGCCAAGTGTCCTGGATCTCAAGGCAAGAACAAAAGCCATGCCACTGCAGAAGGCCACAGTGCATAGATACATTGTGTCACAGTACACATCCCATCAGGCCTTGCAGGGATCAGGCTAGCCCAGACTCAAGGGGAGATACTCACCATAAGAAAGGACATTGTGAAAGGTCATTTCGAGAAAGTCTGCTGGGCACACTGGCATGTGGCCCTAGCTAATTGGGGCACTGAGACAGAGGTATGTATCATCTGAGCCTGGGATATATAACACAACTCCCTTTCCAAAGAAAACTAAACAGAGCAATCTATCATGACATAGATGTGTGAAAATATGCTACTTTAAACCCAAACGGGATCTGGGCCTACCATCTACACTCAGAAGATAACAGTCTGAAAGTGAATATAAACTACCTCAGCAATCAATTCAAGCCAAATACCCAAGGGGTTCTTGGTTTGTTTTCTCCACTTCATCTGAAATGTTCTGTAAGACAAAGCTATGCATGTATGAAATGGGGAAGGTGTGTCATCTTCATGACCTGTTTTATCCTCTTAAATGTGCAGTGGCTGTAAGTCAGTTTGACATCTCTTCAGAAAATTCCGCAGCCCTGGGTGATGAAATGCCATAGGACTCAATTGGTAGACTTTACTCCCATACCAAGGAAAAGTCAGCGAAAAACCAGAAACCGTGGCCCTAGAACAGAAGGCCATCATGATGAGCCTTAGAAATCAAACTAAATGTATTATCTTACACTCAAGAGAGCTTCGTTCTAAGTGTGACCACCTTCAGGACACCACATTTGCCTCCCCTTTACACGTTCACATGCCACTACCTCCCTCTGCAGTGGTTGTAGATAGTTGAAGGTCATCAAGCCTGCAGAGAAAGCCCTGATAAGCCAGCAAACAGAAGGAAGAGGATAGACAGAGAAAACAGGTAACAGAAGAAATGGGTAGAAATCACTAATGTCTAGTCTCAGTAAGTTAGAAGACGCCATGTCAATAAAGAGCAGGATAGAAGCAAGAAAAAAAAAAGCACAATTTGCCATGGTGGTTTTGAATGTGTACTCAGGGAGAACCAAAATCCAAACTTCCCATCACTGAAATGGTCTACCTCTACAGTACTACAGCCACAGACTGAGAGGTGACCCAAGAAGACCCTGCTAAACCTCACACACGGGTCAGACTGTGTTTCCTCGAGCACAGGTGGGAACTATGGGAAGGGCTGACATGGACTCATCCTGAAAGCAACGCATAGAAGAGCGGATGTCCCCAATTGTCTGTGGAGACAATTGTAGAAGGGAGGCTATTTTTAACGCTTGGATATGGCTCAAGTTCCTTTCAAGGGCAGGAAGAAAGTATTCAAAATAATATGGTCAGCAGACTATGACATTAAAAATAAAACAGCTTCCGGAGCTCGTGATTGAAGCCTCAGAACTTTAACTTTTTTCCTCAAATGTTACCTGTGATGGCAGCAACTTCAAGATTGTCTGTCTGTGCCTCCTGTCACCAACCCAGGGTCTCTCCTGAAATGCACAGACAGTTTAAAAGTCCCAGTCAGCATCCTCTTGCAGAAATGAAAATGTTTAACATACAGGCTGAAGGACAATGATGTCAAGAAAGTCCCACCAAATGTTGAATAAAGATATGAAGAAACTGTTTTAAAATGAGGGGGGAGGGAAGACTTAGCTATTTGAATGTTAGAAAGAAGGAAGAGAGAAAACAAATAGAAGAAAGTTATCTAAAAGGAAAGTGACTGGCATCTAGGAACTGAGAGTGTGAACTTCTAGACTGGAAGGGGCATGGTTAGGGAAGCAACTGAAATCTGAACTGATTGGAAAAACAATAAATTAAAAGGTTGATAGAGATGTGATGAGGTATTCCAAGAAAATGATAAATATTTTAAAGAACATCCAGAAAGATGGGGAAAATTGCACTTGAAGTAATTAGAATCAGAAACACATCAAAAATTTTAATAGCTACATTATAAGAGATAAAACATAAAAGCAACACTTTTATAATTCTGAAAGTATTTTCAACCTTGAATTCCACTACCTGCCTAAATTGTCGTTCAGTGTGGGCATAAACCAAAGACTCCTTAAGATAATCAAGGCCCCACTCTGTCTCTCCAGTGTGTGTGCATGTGTGTGAGATGCATGCTTGTGTTCACATGTATGTGGGTGCATGTAGAGGCCAGAATCACTCCTTGATCTAATTTTTGACACAGGATCTTTTACTTACCTGGAGCTCCACATCTATGGTAGGACAGGCTGTTTATGGGCAGCAGGGCCTCAGATCTGCGCAAGTCTGTCCCCGGCAGTGGAGTTGTACACACTTGTAAACAGGCCCGGCTTCTGCATGGGTGCTAGAGATTCAAACCCGTGACTTCATGTTCACACGGCAAGCACTTTGCCCACTTAACCACTTCCCAAACCTCAGCGTTCTCTTTTTTCTACTTCGATCTTTGAGTTTTGGCTTAACTCTGAAATAGAAAGATCCTATGAAATTAAGTATCTAACCCAGGAAATGAGAAGTGTGAATATCAATGAGATAACGGAAGACTGTTCACAGCTGCCTAAGAACACCTCAGAAGAGACAAATCCACACTGAATCCTGAAAAACTATCACTGGTATACAGTGTAGTGCACTTTTCTACCAGAACATAATATGCCTCAGGTAAGAGCACGTGTTGTTCTTGCAGAGGAGCAAGGTTCAGTTCCCAGCTCCCACATAGTAACTCGCAGCCATTTGTAGCTACAGTTTCCTCTTCTGGCCTCTGCATGCACTGCATGCATTCAGGATTTATGCAGGCATAATGTTGTTCATACACATTAAATAAATAAATACATAAATGCATCCTAAACAAACATAATACTAAAAATGGGAGCATGTGAAATAAAGTTAAGGATAGATATATTAAAACTAAGCCAATCAGTTTAAAGGACAAGCAACTAGTACTTACAGAAAACCAAACATTTGTGTAAGAAATGAAGACAAGGGCATGGCTAGACACACTACACAGGTCACACTAGAAACATTGTTGGTTTACCAGCTTTATCAGGAATTCCAGTATGGTACCCCATCCCCATCCCAAGAGGAGGTGTGATAAGTTCTCTGAAGCCTCAGAGAATATCTCACCCCATAAACTGATATTTCTATACATACACAACTATGAAAAACTTAATTTATAGATTGGGTTCAGTGAGTGATCAACAGCAGTGGTTCATAATCAAATATAACAACTATAAGAATACATTGTAACAAGAGAAATTCCATCCACAGAATTTTAAGTTTTTAAATTGTTTACTTCTGGATTTTCCCACTACCTATTTTCAGGGCACTTTTGGGGGACGTAACTGAAGTGGCAGAAAGTGAAGTGGTGGGTAAGAAGTCTGACGAGTTGCTAATTTATCATTAGATATGTGGTTTCAGGGTGGTAGGGAGAACTGTGCTAGACTCACATATCCCACAAGTCTATTATCAGCAACCATGTAGAATCCATGCATTAAGGGCTGGACAGGCGTCTCAGTGGTTAGGAGCACGGGCTGCTCTTGCAGAGGACCCAGGTTTGATTCCTAGCACCCACAAAGTGATTCACAACCATCTGTAGTTCTATTTCCAGGAGATCTGATGCCCTCTTCTGGCTTCTGCCAACCTCAGGCCCACATGTGGTATAAAAACACAGACATACGTGCACCCAAAAGATGCATATATAGTTTTTAAAATCACATAATTTTAAGAGGTTTTAAAAATAAATGGCATTATAACATTTTGTGGAAGGGAAAAGAAGGCAGCGTTCTGGAGTATTGGGGTGAGGGTGTTCACTGGTATATTTCTTTTGCCACTGTTTTTAAGCATATATATATGTATTGACAATGAAATTAAGTAAACAAAAATAACATTCAACAAGTCTTAAAGAAACAAAAAAAAATAAAACATTGTAAATTAAAAAAAAAATAAGTCTTGATGCAACTTACACCAGGGTGATTTCAAACTGCTCATATCAGTGACCACTTCGGGAGATGAAGCAGGGATATGGTCTGGCTCTTTATAGGTTGCTTAGAAGGTACAGAGCAGAGTTACTCGGTGTAAAACAGAGGGGCAGGTATGATCTGCAGCCTCTAAGCACTGGCTGCTACCAACAGCACTCTATGTAGCTGTATTCTCATCTGGGTAGGGGACAGAATGGGATAAGAGGCTGAGGGGCTCAGTGGTACAGCTCGAATCACTGGTAGTGGGTGGCTGCTTCACAGCCTGGCACACACCAAAAGCAACCCGAAGCACACATTCTGTTTTATCTAGAAAGGCAACCACCGGGAAATGCCTGTGAAGGGCGAGAAAACCACTGGCAGTGTGGAACAGAGCCTGCAGACTGTCTAAGCCCAACTGGATGGAGAGGAATATCTACGCAGGTTTAAACTGAAAAGCCTTGCATCTTCTGTGACGGGCTTTGGGGTCCCAGCCTGACAGCTGCTGCTCCTCCTTGCCTCTGCCTCCTGACTTGTGTTTGTCATTCCAGGCCTACTGTCTCCCCTTTTTCTTTGCCTTAGTGGGTGTCACCCCTGCTATGCAGCCACCTCATAAGGCTTCTGCCCTGGGGAAACTGCTCTGGTGTCCACGCCTCATCCTGGCTGTCAACTGAAAGGCCACTGTGAGTTCACTTCCTGAGGGCCCTGCTGGAGTTGAGATAACCGGGCAGTGGCCAGAGTCCCACGCTTCACAAATTCTGCAAGGCCAGACAGGGAAGTGCCGGCTTTCTCATTTGTTATAATTTCTGCTCTGTCCTTTTCTCAAGCTGATATTTTGTCACCCCTGTGACCCTGGAACAAATCACAAGAAACACAGCAGGAAAAGCAAAAAGTTTTAACTGCAGAGATTTCTGTAGGGTATTAGTAATATTGTCACACATTAGCTTTCCAAGTATTGCTTAGACTACAGTTTGGCTTATAAAACGGGCCTTAACATGTGCAAGTGTGGTATGCTCTTAAGAGAATAAAATAAAATAAAATTATATCTTACATGTGATTTGCTAGTTTAAGATTTTTAAAAATGTAACTAGAAAGAAATAGACTAAAAATCTAAGGGAGTCATTTGGGGCCTAGAGAGCCACCATCCCCTTTTCTTTTCTCTTTCCTTGTCTCTTCCATCCCACATCTCTCCATCACTTCTCTCCTTCCTTCTTTCCTTCTGGATATAGTGTCTATGATTTTTTTTTATTGGAAAAACAAAGAAAATTTACATATAAATTAGACACTGCATCTCATGCCTGTATCCTCGCACTTGAAAGACCTAGATGGTAAGATTGCCAGCCTAGACATATCAAGACCCCGTCTGAGATAGACAAATAAGTAGATTAAGTTAATTAGCACATTAGGTGCTTTTAGATTTTGGAACTCTTGGGTAGTGGAACATGTTCATTCATTCAGTTTTCTGGAGCCAAATACGAGATTCCGTGACATGGTGCCTTTTGATCACTTTAATATTTTAAACTCTTGTAAATACCCCTAGCATTGGAGGACAAAACATGGTGTTCCTTCCTCTCTTCAAACCAGCTTGAAGCACCTGGAATAGGTGCCTCACAAAGACAGAAACCATTTGGATGAGTGTTGTTGCCTCTCTCCTAACCTAGGGCTCCATGGAGTTGTTCTTGAGTTTGGTGATAGTTATGTAGAGGTTTGTGTAATGAACAATATTGGGAGGAAGAGGCTGTGAAGGCGTCTTGTACACTGCTGTCCAGATAAGATCTGGCCCGCTCACTGGGGAGACCAGGCCCCTGACATGTACCTCAGCAGCATTTCTGTGGCCAGGGCTTGTAGAGGCTCCAGAGGACAGGGACTGGATGGGATATCACACGTTTAGATATTCTCTGTGAATCAATTCACAAGAAATGGCAATCAACCCCCACACTCACAGAAACTCTCTTCTAGCAGAGCTGAGAACCCCATCGTATCCCAGTCTATCAGCATAGGCAGTCCCTGAAACTCAGGCTTTTCAACTATGGACTAACCCAGAAGTGGTGGAAATTAGCAAACACATCTTTCATTCACATATTGGGGAATCACCTGTCCTCATTACCATCCTTCTCTTTCCTTCCTCAAGAAAGCTAGAACGTATTTGTCCATCCAACAGCTCTGAAGGGCATTTGGGAATCATGTTGGGTAGCATGTTGCCTAGCATGCATTCAATCCCTAGCAAAAACTATGACAGATTTGCAGTACGGTAAAGTATGCCATGTGACTGATACAATGAAAGCATTTTCTTTTCTCTTTTCTAAAAATAATTATTGCATGTACATGTGCGGTATGTGTATATGAGGTGTGTGTGTGTGTGTGTATGTGTGTGTGTGTTTGTGTGTGTGTGTGTGTGTGTGTGTGTGTGTGTGTGTGTGTGTGTGTTGCTGACGCACTCACTGCCAGTTGCTGATGGTTTGGGCCAGAATCTTTTACATTCTTTACTTCCTTTACCAAGTGGCTAAAAGGCAACTACCAGTCTGCTGAGAACCTCTTTTTTTATCCATAGTAAAGCTCAAAAGACTAAGTAAAACAGACTCCCTTACAAAAAAATTATGTGGATCTCATTTATTTATTCAACTCCATCAAGGAAAGTAAGATTTGCACCAACACTAAATACCCATGTGTTACTTGGTGAATGGCCACCAGGGTCACCTGGGGTTTCCCACAATAACCTTTAACAGGGAGCTAGAGAAATGACTCAGGTGGAAAAACATTGGCCAGGAAATCATGAGGACATGAGTTTAGTATCCAAATAAAAAGCCAGGCATAGCTGTACTGTTTACAAGTCCAGCATTGGTAACCAAAAATGGGAGGAGCCCTGGGCCAGCCAGTCAAACCAATCACTGAACTCCAGGTTCAGCAAAAGGCTTTGTCTCAAAAACTAAAGTGGAGAGTGACTGAGGAAAACACCAACATCAACTTTTGACCTACACATGCACAAGGAAACACATGCACACATGTAGACATACACGCACATGCACACACATGCACACACACAAGCATGCACACCACTAAACCTTTCCCAATACCTCATGAAAGCTCTGCCTGGTGCAGCAAGGAGCCCTCAGTAGCAACATCTGAGAATAGCTGGGGCATTCTGAAAAGCAGGGCCACTACATTGTTTAGAAAGATACTTGAATTCCCCAAGCCTGAGACTGCTACAGCAGTAATGCTTCCATTTAAAAGACTGTTATCCATTATAATTTAACAAATCTGAAACTAACATAGCAGAGATAGAAGCCACCTGAAGATATTGGAATCTTCCTGACACACTAAAGGAACAGGCCCTCAGGATCTAATTCTGCTGTCTTACCCACCAAAGTAAACCTCACACCCAATCTGAGATCCATTCAGGGAATCGAAGATCCATTCACCTAATCTGAGATCCATTCAACTATTCTCAAGTCTTCCCGGAGAAAAGACCATCTAGTTTCACAGATCCATCTATGGTGCACAGGGATCTTGGTCCCTAGGTTCTGGGCCCCAGCGTGGGTAGAACATATCAGTCCACTGAACCCCATTCCCAGGGTGCACAGCATGCACTGACTAATCACAAATGCAGCAACACTTGGCACTCCGTGTGTTCTCTAGAAGCTAGTCCTTGGAAGTTCCCATGGAATTACTTGGACCCCAGTAATATAGCCACAGTTATATGATCTAATGCAGGCAATTTCTGGGAAATAAATTAAGAAGAGTCCTACTGTGGAGACATCACATGCATAAAGTATGCCAAAGAACCAGAGTGGGCTTCATGGAGCCCCACTATGAAAGGGAACTTCAGCCTGGGGACTCCGGGACTGAGAATGGAAAGCGAGACAGCTCTTGGGGCATATGTCATCTATGTTAACCTGCAGCCAGCCACCCGCTGACATGCTTCTTTAGCTTGGGAAGAAACAGGGGTTGTGGTGCCTGTGCCACGCCCTGGGCTGGAGCCACATAATTCTGGAGGACTGGGGAAGGAACGGAAGTGGCATTTCGTTTCTCTACCTTAGGTCTTACTGGGGCTCAGTGATTTTCATTCCGTTGGGGAACACCCCTGGTAAGCTGCCTTCACCTTGATGGGACAGAATTGGTTTCCCAGATGCCTGAGTGGGTGCCAGACTGAAGCACACTCCCTCCCACTGAGATCTGTTTCTGGTAAAAATTTCAAGTCAGTTCTTCCTTTTGCATATGATAAGCTGCCCTGCCAAGTCCACACTATGTAGTGGAAAAAACAGCAGCCCTCCTGCTTTGAGTTCAACATCTGCTTTCGTTTCTCAGGAAGCCTGGACATTTGAGTCAATGTGTGAGTCTAAGCAGAACAACATTGCTTAGGGGGTGAGCAGGGTTGCTCCCTGGGTAAAGGCTCTTGTCACACAAGCCTGCCTGAGTCTCATTACTGCAGCTGTCATGGCAAAGATGATAGATTTTACCTGCAGGTTGTTCTCCAACAAGAGTGCCATGCTTTGAGTGTCCCCACCCACATAAAAAGATCTTTTAAAATAAAAAGAGAGAAAAACATTGTTTGGAGAACAAAAGAGAGGTCTGGGGAGGTACCTCACTAATAAAAGCATTTGCAGAGCAAGTATGTGGACTAGTGTTCAGATCCCCAGTTAAGTGTGAGTTAGGTGTGTTGATCCTCCTGTAATTCCACATTCTGTAGATAGACACAGGAGATCCTGAAGTAGGCTGGCTAGCCAGACTAGCCATACCAGCTTGTTCTGGGTTCAACTCAGAGACCCTGCCTTGCTGGATAATATGAACAGCCAGTAAGGAAATCCAGATGTCAGCCTCAGGCCTTCACATACATGCTTCTGTCCACACACGTGAAAGCACAGACATATATGCAAACCTTTTTTTTTTTAAATGAAGAGAATATTTCTGTGGGTTTTCCATAACTGTCTACAAAGCAGGAGAGAAACAGCTCACCTTCTTGTATCTCTGTCTTGAAGTAGTTCCCCCAAGTTTCCTCTAGAGCATCGGATTTCACATCTCGCATTAAGATCTCTGATTCCTTTTGAATTGACTTTTGTCCAGGGTGAGAGAGGCGGATCTAGATTCAGTCTTCAGTGTGTGGGTGTCTGCTTTCCCAGGAACCATTTGCTAAAGGGACAAACAAGAAAGTTTTAGAAGGAAGCCCTGTCTGGGGAAGAAGGAGGAAGGCAGAGTGGGCCAGAGCCTAGCTAGGAATTCTGGGGAGGAATTGTCTTTAAGGAAATTATCTACAGAGCTTAGAGCAACTAAAATTCCAGCAGATGGTGGTGGAGAATCTGGCCTGTGTACTTCACCACTGGGCATCTGAAAGGGACAGAATCATTGCCGTTTCATCTCAGGATTGTCGTTTGTCACCTCTCGTCACCGCTTCTGATGTTTAATGTCATATCACAAGTGCTGGAACATGATCTAGCGTGCATCGCATTGCCTTGAAATCTGTTTGCATCCAACAGAAAATAACGAATGCTAAGCTTAGCAACTGTGAGTCCTTCCGTGGGGACAGAGGAAGAGCAGAGAACACATTCCTCAGAACAGAGGTTGCAGTCCTTTTTTACTTGAATTCGCACTGGGCCATCTAAGGTATGGAGCATGAAGCAGGCCCTGAATGCCCCCATGAGACAGTCACAGACATGTGTGCAGAGGATGTCTGTAAGGTCTGCAGGCAGACTCAAAGGCCCTGATGTCATCAGGGACATCCTCAACCTGCACAAAACTTGAGAATGTTGCCTGTATCTCCAGACCTCAGGGATAGCCTAGAACAGCGGTTCTCAACCTGTGGGCTATTACTCCTGTGGGGGTCACATATCAGATATCCTGCATGTGGGATATTGATATTACAATTCATAAAAGTAGAAAAACTACAGTTATGAAGTAGCAACGAAATAATTTTATGGCCGGGGCCACCGAAACACGAGGAACTGTATTAAAGAGTCACAGCTTTAGGAAGTTTGAGAACCACTGTCGAGCATGCAATGTTCAACAGCAAAAACATAGCTATTTTTGAAATTCCTGGAGGAAATTATTTTTTAAGGTTCTTTGAATTTGGAGATAGCTTAAGAACTTCCCGGGAAGGTGCTGCCATGACAGACAAGCACACTTCTGTCCTTGGTCCTTGATGTGACAGTGTCCCCTTCATCTTCCAATTGTTCAAGTCAGTGGTTTTCTCCTAGGGAATGTTTGGTCTCCCAGAGTGTTTTTAAGTGTTTAGAGTTGGACTTGATTATCTTATTTGGGAGGAACATTCTTCTGACCTGAGTGTACAGAGGCCAAGGCTTCTGAACTTTACACAGCAAGACAGACAGACATAAGACAGACATCATGGTTTAGGTAGGAGATGTTCCCCCACAGACTTGTGGTTTGGAACACTTGGTCCCCAGCTTGAGGTGCTATGTAGGGAGAGTGTTCAACCTTTTAGGCTAGAGGCATGTTTAGTGAGGTGGGTCACTGTAGCAGGCCTTTAAGAGTGATAGCCCAGACCCACCGCCAGCCTGAGTTCTCTGCTTGCTGATCCACCAAGATGTGAACAAGTCACATGGCAAGTTTCTACCACCATGGACAGGAGGCAGATAAGACTCTATTCCTTCCTTATCACCCTGGACAGAGCCACCCAATCCTCTATACTTTCTCTTACCACCACAGGCAAATTCACCTAAGCCTCCATGAATTCCCTTCATGATGTCCCTTGGAACTCTGAGCCAAAATAAATACTTTCCTTAGAATGTTTCTGCCAGGTGGTCTGTCATAATGGCTACAGAAGTAACACATACATGCATATACACACACCTACTCACACACACATGCACAAGCACGCACTTACACTCAAAACATACATACACACATATGCACATACACATACATACATAGACACACACACTCATAAACATACACACACATGTACACATACATGCACAGACACACACTTGCACATACTCATAAACATACACACTCATGTACACACTTGTACAGACACACACATGCATACCCAGACATACATACACATGCACAGACACACACACATACACACATGCACGAGAACATACAATCATAAACATACACAAAACACAGACACATACACATACACATAGAGACACACACACAGAGCAAAGAAGCCTTTTACCCAGAATGTCCAAAGTACTAAAATGTAGAAATTATGCTTCCAATGAATTGAGGGGAAGTTTTTTCCGAAACCTCAAGATGTTGCTGGTCTTCAATTTGTATGTGAGTCACCACAGAATGTGTCATGATTACAAGAAAATACATCCTGTTCACCCCACCACAGAAACCAAACCCCATAGAGGAAACCATGTGTGTCTCACTCAGCAGTCCACCCTGCACTACTGTGGTACTGGACCCTCAATAAAAATGTACAGAATGGATGAATCAATAAGTGCACACACAGATGCTCAGCTGTTACAGAGTTCTGGTTGCAGGAATCTGTGACCCTGTTGGGTGGTTGTGGGTTTCTTGAATATTTCAGTTCAAGAATATGATGTTATGAAAGGGCAGAGGAACCGATATCCAACCTCCTCTCCTAATGCACTTGTAATCCACATGTAATTTCTGCATGAGCACTCTTATGGAACTTGGCAACGGTGCTTCATGTGCATGCTGTGTGTGAGAGCCCAGAATTGTTGTCATTAATCATTTCCTGTTGGAATTATCACTGGCCAGCTCCTTGGTTGGCGTCTCCTGTATGATGTCACAGGTGCTGAAATGTGGCCTGACTTTGCCAGGCATAGACAGGTTCCAATCATGATTCAAGTCTCTCATCTGAGGTGGAGCTTGTGGTGAAGGCTGGATCCACTACTGTGACACCCAGTCTGGCTACCTGTCTGTTGTGATCTGAAGGTAACATCTCTTCTATAGCCTTACGTGATGTTCTTCGGGAAGGCTGTGGAACCTGTAGAAGGTGGAGTCTCACTGGAGAAAATGATTCATTGGGGGCAGAATGAGGCTTCTGAGCCCATTCCTATTTCTTGTTCACTCGGCTGCCTGAGGGCAGCTATAGTGTGACCAGCCAACATTCTGCTTGTGATGGACTCTATCCTGGACCTGCAAGCCAAAACAAACAAACAACGAACAAACAAACCAAACCAAAACACCTCTTTCCATTAAGTTCAATATTTCATCACAGCAGCAGGGAAGTAAGGTAGCACATTCTTTCTCACAGCTGTTTGACACCATCCTAGTAAAAGGAATAAAAAGATCTGCTGAGATGGTTGGGGAAAACCCTCTGCTTTCTTGGAAAATTCCTTCCCCTGTTAGAAGCAGGTCTGCTAACTGCCTACTCAGGACAAGCTATGAACCAAGAGTCGTTACCTCTCCTTAAGTCTAGGTAGTCAGGTTTTCTCCACCTGCAGCTGGGTGCAGGCATGTCGGATGTTCCCCTCCTCTGCCTTGGCAACTAGCCCTTTTCCATAGTCCAGTTGACAGGTGAAAACAGAAACAAACAAAAAAAAAAAAAAAAAAAAAAAACAGCCCAGCATGACTTGAGCTTACTGGCCTTGGAAATACAGAGGAAACAAAAGAACATAAGCTAGTAAATTCCATGCCCTTGATAGATGAACTGTAGTGTCCTGTGCTGCTCTTGGGGAAGAACACAAAGAGATGCCAGTTCTCACAATTTAAGGGGAAAAACAGTCAACCTTCCTCAATACAATGTGTTCCCGGCTCATTTCCACTCACAGTTTGCAGGCATGTGGTTTTCCTTTGGGTAGTAAAGTGTTAGGTAGGAAACGAGTGTTCCAGATGTGGTTTTCAAAGTCCCCATATGTAAGGACAGCCACATGGCTATTGTGCATATCTGTGTGGACACATGTTGCATGTTTCGACCAGTTGCTCCTCTTTCCTCTATATGGGCCATCAGGGGGACATATGGCACTGCTCTGAGTTTGTCTGGTCCAACAGAACGCCGTCCTATCTATTCCATATTCTTTTGTTATTGTTTTGTTTTATTTGGTTTGGTTTTTGTTTGTTTGTTTGTTTGTTTTGTTGTTTATTTATTACTTCAGGTTACATCTCCATCATAGTGCCCTCTTTCCACCCCTCCCATCCTCTATCCCCTCTCCCTTCCATCCCACTCTTCCAGAGTAGAGTGTCCCTACATATCAGTCCCCCGCCCCAGTTCAGCAGTCATATGAGGGCCAAGAGCCTCCTCATACACTGGGGTCTACAAGGCAGCACCACTAGGGCAAAGTGTCTCATTAACAGGAAAACAAAGTCTATGTTCCCGTTTCCTTTGGTGCATTGGTTGTAGTATAGTTATCCTGTACTATATGGCTAAAATCTGATTATAAGTGAATAGATGCCATGTGCATCCTTCTGAGTCTGGGTTAGCTCACTCAGGATGAACTTCTCTAGTTCCATCCATTTGGCTGCAAATTGCATGATTTCGTTGTTTCTGATAGCTGAGTAGTATTCCATTGTGTAGATGTACCAAAGTTTTTTTTATCCATTCCTCAGTTGAGGGACATCTGGGTTGTTTCCAGTTTCTAGCTATTACAAATAAGGCTGCTACAAACATAGATGAGGAAACATCCCTGTGCTTTGGTGAGGAATCATTTGGATGTATACCTAGAAGTGGTATGGCTGGATCTTGAGGTAGAGCTATATTCTAAGATATCGCCAGACTGATTTCCATAGTGGTTGTACAAGCTTGCATTCCCACCAGCAATAGAGAAGGGTTCCCTTTCTGCATAACCTCACCAGCAGTGCTGTCATTCGAGTTTTTGATCTTAGCCATTCTGACAGGTGTCAGAATTTGGTTTTATTTTTTGTTTGTTTGTTTGTTTGTTTGTTTTGAGACAGTTTTTCTGTGTGTAGCCCTGGCTGTCCTGGAACTCTGTAAACCAGGCTGGCCTCAAACTCACAGAGATCCATTTGGCTCTGCCTTCCAAGTTCTGGGATTAAAGGTGTGTACCACCACAAATGACTATGTTCAGTATCCTTGATCAATGTTTTTCCCCATTAGAACATTTGTCTTTTTCTCCTGGTGGCCTTTAAAGTGCACTGCTGTGAAGCTCAAGGTGATAGAAGTAGGAGGGGAATACAGATGTCATTTCTTTCCCTGACTCTCTCTCTACCTCCAACAGTTATCTTTTCACTTCATTAGTTGAGAATGTGGAGTTGGGAAACATCCTCATGAAATATTTTAATTCAAGGAAAGGATATTTTGAAGAGGAATTTTTCCAAATTGCTTTCCTCAGAGTGTAATTACTTTGAATATGTAAGTTTCTCTGGAGTAGCTGTGGGCGCTGAAGTACTCGGCCCATGGCTGCTACAGGTATGGATATATCTTTCCAGGAAGTGTACCATGTGCTTCCCTTCAGGTCACCATTTAACCATGTGACCGAGGAAAGGGCCTGGACCACAACAAACAAAAACAAAACCCACAGACTAATGACTGAAAGTTATTGCTAAACTGTAGGAAACTTTGAGAACTTTCATTTGGAGTGAGTGTGTATGTGTGCGTGTGTGTGTGTGCGTGCGTGTGTGTGTGTGTGTGTGTGTGTGTGTGTGTGTGTGTGTGTTTGTAGTGAGTGAAGAAAAGACAATTGAGATTCAGAAAATGGGCAGCTCAAGCGCGACTGGGCTTGAAGTGTGGCAGGAGATCAGGAGTGCCCACGTCCTGCCATGGCCGTCTCTAAACCCATGGCATAGCATGTGCACCAAGGAAAGGCTACTGGCAGACCTTTGCAGTAAGATTTAGGAATATGCCAGTTTACTTCAGAATCTTCTTCTTACCAGTTTGGGTCACCTTTTAGAACTGAAGGCCTAGGGAGCACAAGAGTGATTAATCTACTTACTTCTCATTTTTCACAATTCTGCTTGAAGTTAGTTAAAACTACTTCCAGAAACAAAGGCCATGAATGAAAAGATTTGAATACAAACACACACACACACACACACACACACACACACACACACGTGTATATATATTATGTAATTGTTTTAGTTAGAGTTTCTATTGCCATGAAGAGATACCAT
Organism: Lophiomys imhausi; assembly: GCA_907164525.1. Classification (NCBI taxonomy): domain Eukaryota; kingdom Metazoa; phylum Chordata; class Mammalia; order Rodentia; family Muridae; genus Lophiomys; species Lophiomys imhausi. The sequence continues at coordinate 8,200,225 of CAJQZJ010004687.1, read as the reverse complement.
GACCAAGGCAACTCTAATAAAGGAAAACATTTAACTGGGGCTGGCTTACAGTTTCAGAGGTTTAGTCCATTGTCATCATGGCGGGGATCAGGACAGCATGCAGGTAGACATGGTACTGGAAAAGGAAATAGGAGTTCTACATCTTGATGCACAGGATGCAGAAGTGACTGTGTGACACGCTGGGTGTAACTTGAGTATATGTGACCTCAAAAGCAGCCTCTACAGTGACACACTCTCTTTAACAAGGCCACAGCTACTCCAACAAGGCTACACCTTCTAAAAGTGCCGTTCCCTATAGGTCAAGCATTCAAACATATGAGTCTATGGGGACCATTCCTATTCAAGCCACCATACTAATATCTATATTATATGTAAATATTCTAAGAATAATTAGTTGCTAAATGATGTTTACATCTGTGAGACTTGGAATGATCAGCTAAAATGAAGTGACATCAAAATGCATCTGACACTGGTACCCAGTGAGGAGCCAAGGACTGTCTTTGAGAACTACAATCAGCATTGCACTTGGGTACCGTCTCAGTTTTATACCAGTTGATGAATTTTCCAGCTCAAATAAACAATCATATGTTGTTCTCTTTTGACAATTTGAAAACAGTAAGATTGGGAGCCTAAAACCCAGGTTGGTAAAGTCCTTACTGTGTGGATGCTTTCTGTAAACAGCTTTGGTCTGCAAAGTTTTACTGCTAGTTGATAAAAATTGTGACTTGTTTGGTTTTTTGTTGTTGGTGGGGGGGGTTGTTGTTTGTTTGTTTGTTTAGCATTTATTTTGAAGCTCATGCGACTCTAAGTCACTCTATATGACAAGAAAAGCTTTGGGGAATCGAATCCTAATCCCAGTATGTTTTTCTTGTTCATTTACACCTTTCATAAGCATGTGGGAGCCAGAGAGAGGAGAAAGCTGTTAGGGCTGTTTCAACTGCCTCATCATGCACACCCTCTGAGAAGGGGTTGGCATGCTTGTATTTGTAAGTTAAATGCATTTCTGTTTAAGCGTTTTCTTTCTTTTCTCCTTTATACTTGTGTGTTTGGCTTACAAACAAGAGTCTGTCTTCTGATGGGAGCTCAGCTGTGTTGAACCTCGAATTGTTTAAATTTACTGCCCTCTAGAAAGGACCTGTGTGTGCTGGTTTTCTAGGTTAGCCTCTGACTCGAGCTGTTCCCAGGCACAGGTCAACAGCATCAATACCAGTGCCTTAGTCAGTCAACAGAATTTACGAAAGCTGTTTATGTAGGGCTGTAGGAGGCAAATTTAACCTCTGGAGAATGGGGGTGAGTTGTATGGTGGGTTTTTTGTTTTGTTTTGTTTTGTTTTGTTTATAGGAAGGGTGATCAGCATCAGCAGGTGATTCTGCTAAGTGGAAATCATAGTACTTTATTTTTCCCCTATGACTATTAACCAACGATCATTATACCTGCACATACTGTAAAGAATTTATCAAAAGACTTTGATAAATTTGAATGGACTCACAGACATCTGAAAAGATGTTTCCATTCCCTGAAGCTGAAGACTGAGCATATATATGTGTCTGTTTCTCTGAAGATGACAGTTTGTGGAGCGAAATGTATCTGTCAGCTTTTGCTGACTACGAAACACCTCAAATAATTGTTGACAGAAACCCCGGTGAATCCAGCTTATAGGGCTACAAGCCTGTAGTTGGAGTTACTGATATGGAGAGTTAGGACTGACTGACTGGGCTCAGCAGGACCTAGTAAACCATTCAGCTCAGCTATGGGGAAGCTAGGTAAACCAGGCCCAGCAGCTGAGGACTCTGCCATGGGCTCTCTGGCTACTCCTCCTTCAGACCCAGTTTCACTCTTTTCTGTTTACTTTCCCTGTCTCCTCTACATTCCTTTCAGAGATTTCTTAATCTGGATCACATTAGAGCATCCTAAGGTCAATGGCTTTAACAGGATTGCCTGGATTTTCTTGAGACCAGTGGTTGAGAAAGCCAGCATTTCTCCTGAAAAGGGTTTAACAGTCTTGAGGGTTGTTGTGCTTGTTCCTTTGCGGCCATTAGTCCCAGATGTCTCCAGGAAGGAGCTACTGTCCAAACAGACTAATTTATTAATTAATTAGATAGTCAGATGATTAAATATTGATGGCTAAATGCATTAGCATTTTTATTGAATTCATTGCTTTTTATTTCTATTCTGTTTCCTGTATGTCTCTGATGAGCTAATCACCAACAATGCTGTCCTTGGAAACTTCCTTCTATGGCTGATGTGAGACACCACTCATAATTCTGTCCCTGCAGGGTGCACTCTGGGTGTTTCTCCCCTGTGCATCAGGAAGCTTGGAGTGACTGATGGCTGCTTCCATCCACACAGGATGTTTTGACCCAGTTATTTGGATAAGGCTGCAGTGAAGTGTGCTGACGTTGGGAAGGGGACATGGCCCAGGGCTTAAGGTTCAAGATCGTCATTCTTCTCTCATCCAACAATAAATGCTCCATTCTGACTTAAGCATCCAGAAAGAACCTGTGGAGAGCAAGACTGAGGTTGACTCCTGCCCCCATGGAGCTATCTTTAAGATTTTCAAGGAACCATTCTAACCAGCCAGGGTCTCAGCTCTAGCCAGTGCCCTTGACAGACAACATTGGGAACACAGATTTGGGGAAAGGAGAAGTTTAGCACTGTCATGGCTGAGGAAAGAACAGGTTGATGAGAGTTTGGGGAGCACACACTGGGTAACCAGATGGTGAGATTGGGACCAGGAGGCTCCACCCTGGGGTTTCCCCCAGGAAATCAAAGCTGCTGAGATGTAAAGATCGTTTGAGCAATTGGATATGTCCAGGGATTGGTGGGTATTAGTTGAATCTGATTAGAGCACCAATGTGGAACACAGTCAGAATCATGGGCAAGAAGTTCTGAAAGGAGTGTGGAATGAAAGTCCAAGGACACAGGTGAAGAGGTGATACTGCTTCTTGCCTTCCAAAGCACATGGTTATCAGCCTTGAACATGAAAGGGAGTGGGTAGTCCTCATCATCATATTACTGTCTGCGGGTAGCTCAGTGCCACATGCCTGAAAGATGCCTGATGACAATGTCTTAACAAAGAAAGTCACCCCCTGGCACTCCTGGTTTTCCCTTACCTAATTTATTAATGTTCCCTTATGAACTCTACTTTGTTCAGACTTAACTTCTCCAAGTGTGACAAATATGTACATGTGAGCAGGCAAAATGCAGTGGGAAGATACAATAATGACCAAAACTTCAGGTTTGTGCATGTTATAAAATCAGCTAAAGGCAAAAAGCTCAGGCTCTATGAACCTGTGATGTTTGCTTTTTGTGAAGAAAAGAATCCTTAGAATGGTTGACTAAAACATAGAAGAGCTGACTCCTCATTCACACGTGTTTCCTGCATGCCTGTGAGACCCGAGACAAAGCCCAGGCCTGGGACTACTGAATGAACTCGTCCACAAATGCACGTCAGGGAAGGCTCAGACAAGTCCAGCCCTCTCCAGCCTTGACCACTGTCAGCCAGTCCAAGCCTCTTCCCAGAGTCACTGCAAATCCTCTGAATGACAAGCACCCAGCTCCATTCAAATTCCATGCAGCAATTCTCTATCCCCCCCATCAGAGCTGCCCAGGGCTCTGGTGCTAAAGACCACATCAGATACCTAAAACCAGTGGCCTGAGTTCTGAATAAAGATCCAAAATCCAAATCTAATCCAAGGGTTTTGAGATGTCACCCTATGTGACATCATTGAGACATGGTTTCCTCATAGTAGAAATGGGATTGATCAAGTGCAGCTTTAATATAGGGACCAGCTAAGTACATCACAGATGATAAGTGAAATATTTAAATATTTAAATCCTAAATGGCTGAGCACTCTTCTGAGATAGCAATTTCCTCAGATTCTATGGCATACTTCTGTCTACACTAGTATATCCTATTTGTATATGTGTGTGTCTGTGTGTGTGTATATATACGTGTGTGTGTCTGTGTGAATATATATAGATATATAAATATAAATATCTTAAAGTTCTATTGCACATCCAACAAATCAGATGACTTGTTGTACACTCTCTAGAACTTGTGCCTACCTGGAAACTTGGAATGAAGAGGTACAGTTCAAGAGAGTTTCTCAATATATCCTATCAATAAAAAGTACATGAGACTGTGTTCCCAAGACATGGGCTGTATGCACATGAATGTATCTCTATCCTAAGGCTTCTTTGTATTAGCAATAAAAAAAGACATTTAAATGAGTAGGTTTTATTCATTAGTAGAAATGAATAAAATCATAAATATTTTGACCTTCTACTAAATAAAAATTTGAGTGTTCTGCGAAATCTTATTTTCTGTAAGAATTGTGAAGTGAAAACAAGAAGAATTATGGTGGGAACCGTGTGTGGGAATAGTATGGTGGGAAAGAGGTTATAAAAGATCCATTTCTGCTCATTTAATTATTGCTTCACTTGGTGACCTCTTTCTGGAATCCCTTAAGCCATGTGGGCCTCTGAGCTGATAGCAGAACTCAAGCTCTACAGTAACTAGTAAGCCTGCCTGCAGAGCAGGAATGAGCCTTGCTGCAGTCAAAGAACCAGAGAAGAAACAAGGATTGAGTCTTTTGGCTTTGTGCAAACTGCATATAGCTTATGATACAAATTAGAAACCAATGTACAATAGTAAAGTCAATGTCAATACTCATGAACATTAAAAACCAGTAAACTTGACTGTTAGAAAAGGTTAGTATTTTTTCCTTATAGGCTGAAAATACTCAAGACACTTCCTTTATTTTCTTCTTGAGTTTATACGCATTAGTGGTTACTCAACTTAAGTGTGTGTCAAGGCCAACTTAAGGGCTGGTCAAAGTTGCTTTCCCTTCCCAGGGCTTCCAATGTGGTCAGTCTGAGATGGGACTCAAGACCTGCCATTCATGGCAGGGTTCCAGGGTGACACTCAGGATACTGGCCTCAGGGACAACATATGGAGGGATGCTGCTGAAGCTCATCCTGTAGACTCCTTGTGTTACATCTTCTTCTAAATCTTGGCTTATGGAACACAGATCTTGTTAAGATTGGTGTCACCAAGAACTCACATTCTCCTTATATTCCATCATAGTGTCTTTTCAAGTCCCACATCTCTCCTCATCCCCTGTCTGTCCATTTCAGGAGGGGAAGCGGAAAAGGCCAAGAGGACAGAGGAAGGATGGACAGGCTCTTGGTGGCTTCAGCTGACAATCTGCCCTACCTGGTAAATTCCTGTCCTCAGCATGTTCCCAGGGTGAATTAATTGTCTTCCTTTTCCTTTCCTTTTCGTGAAGCTATGCAGAACTGTCCCTCTTGATTGAGCAAGGCTGCATTGCCAGCACTGTCTGAGGAATGCTACCAGATGGCTGCTGTGGAAGTTGATAGTGTAGTCAGGAATCCAGGGTGGAGCATTGTCACTTGAGTTGGAAAATGCTGAGGTCAGTTTCAGTTCAGACTCCTACCTACAGAGCCCAGGACCTAAGTACACTTGGCCCACGTGAGATAAATGGCTCCACAGGTGATGGACTTAATTAATGTCCTCACATGAGATATTTTAAGATCAAAACCCTCAAAATTCTACCAAGGAAAAACAAAATTCAGACCAAGGCTTTAAAAGAAAATGTTATAGGTGTTTATATCAGCAATTGAAGGTTGGTGTTATCCTTAGCCCTGGCCAAGTAATAAAACTATACTCAAACATAATGGCTTGAGCTGCCAGCATTTTTTGTTTGCTCCTGTCTCTAATTTTCTTGGTTCTTGATAGGGCCTCTCTGTGTGTGGGATACATGAGGGTGGCTCATCTCAGAGAGGGCAGTATAGTTCTGAACTGACTCCACTAACTTGTGACGTGTCTGTGCTACAGTTGTCAGATGTGGCCTTGGTCTTCCTCTTTGTGGTCTCGGCTTGGTAACCCTGGGCTTTTAAGAACAGCTTGAGCCTGAGTCGACAAGATGCTTGCCTTTACCCAGCTTGTAACAACAGAAAGCACAGAAGTCCTCTAAGGTCTCAGTGTGGTGCTCCCTGGCATTGCTTCCATCATATTCTGTAGTTAGGTGAGTTAAGAGACAGTCTATACTCAGCAGGCGATACCACCTTTAGAAAACAGCCTGGGTGAGGGCCAGCTTGGCAAGTGAAAGCATTTACAAGTTCCAGGGTTCAGATCCCCTACTTGAAATCCTAGCACTTGAGAAGCAGAGACAGGGTCATGCTAACCAGCTGGCTAGCTAGAGAAACTGAATCAGCAAGTTTCAGGTTCAGCTAGAGACCTTGTCCAGTAAATACAGAACAACCACGAGAGACACCTGGCATCAACATCTGGCTTTCAAATGTGTGCTTTCTCACATGCACACACAGCCATACAAAGATGCAAGCAACATACATACCTCCTACACACATATACATGCAGAAAGACCGTAGCCTGAGGGTTTGTACAGGCCTGTATTTCCAGCACTGGGAAACATAAGACAGGAGGATCAACAGATCAGCCTGGACTACACTGTTAGCCCATTTCTCAGAAAACAACAAAAATAACCACACACTGAGTTCATGCTTGCTGGTGCTCAAGGCTGAAGGATGACCCCTCTCCTCCCTATGATGGTGGAGTTCCACAAGTTGGAAAAGTCAGCACCCTGAGCTCATTTTCCCCCATTTCTCCCAGCATGGGCAGCCATGAACTTGTGTTCTCTCTTGGCTCTGCATTTGTTGAGTTATGTGGTTTGGAAAGTCTGGGATGCCTTTTGTCTCTATAGAACAGAGATACTGGACTCTGGCTGCAGAGTATACAGAGACTCAATCCAGAGAGCTCTTGGGTAGCACTTACAATACTGCCTGGCATGTGTGAACCACACACCGGGTGTACTGTCCTTAGGACTGGCTGCAGAGGGACTATTGGAACTATCAGTAGATATTGTTGTATGATCAAGCAGAAGAAATCTGCCTCCCAGTGTTGGGTCAGCTGTCACCAGGTTGATGCTTTTTCCTTTGTTCTGTTTGGGTTTTTGGTTAAATATTGAGTAGGTCTTAGCTAGCCTCCTCTGTCCCAAGGGCCTTCATCTCTGAGGCCTCCATGTCTTAACCACTTTATCCCTTTGAGACACTTGAAGGAAAGCCACTTAGGGTTTTAACAGGAATTCCTTTGGTTGGAGTGTGTGTGTTTGTCCCTCCCTACCTGTGTTTGACCACCACTTCTAGACACCTATCAGATAATAAGTCCCAAACAGATTTGAGGAGAGCCACTTGTAAGCAATCATGATGTCCATGATGAAACATGACACGCTCTTGTCAGACTTGATGATAACACGTTGCTTCCCAGGGCTTGTAGGCAGCTAAATGGTTTTGATCTACGAGCCACAGTTTAGCTATTCAGGTTGCATTCTAAGTCTAACTTGCCTTTTAAAGTCACTTTTATTTTGTAGTATGCGTCTACAATGCATTTAACCATCAAAATTACAAAACAAAGGATACAAAAGCACTCAGAAAAACTTTTTAACCATTAAATACAAGATGCTCAGTGATATCCTTAGAAATCTCTTTTTGTTAAAACCAAAATAAAAACCAGAAAACTTTTCAAGTAAATGGAAAGGAATTCTAGCGTGGTGACTGGATCTGGTGTGGCTGTCTTTTCTGGTCACATTTAGCATGGATGACAGGAAAGGACTCTCTCTCCAGCCTCCATGGTTGACAGATACATTCTGAAGTTTTCAAAAGGAAGAATGCTTGGAAAATTTAGAATCTTCTAGTCTGATCTCTTCATTTCTTTGAAAACCTGAAACCCATAAATCTAGAGAAGTTGGCCAAGGGAAAGGAGAGAACAAAAGCTAATTTTCAAGAAAACTGTAAAAGGGGGATATTTAAATGTTGCCTTTGACATGATTATACTTTATTTACAATAAATATTCTCACGGTTTTAGTCGATTGAATGTATTCTATGTTTAGTTGTCCATTTTGGTTGCACATGCTTACAGGCGCTAGTTAGACATCTCCACACAAGTGTGCAACATACACTTTGATCAGACCGGGAAACTGGTATATCTGTCGCCAGACATATTTCATTTCTTTGTCCTAACAACATGCAAAATCTTACCCACTGGCTATTTTTAAACATCCAATTCACTATTAACAGCTGGTTTTAGATTATTTGACTTTTTTACTGTTGAGTAGAGTTGCTTGTATAATTGAGAAACAGACTGTTTCTCGGGTGACTCTCTGGAAACCCTTCTCCCATTCTGTATGTTACCTCTTTGTTTTTGCTGCTTCCCCCGTACAGCCTTCCATCCTGGCCTTCTCCCGTTTGCCCGCTGTTTGTTCCTGTTACCTGTACTCTTGGGGTATAGCCTGAAAATTCTTTAAAAAATATCATTGTCAAATACTGAACCACAAATGGGACTTCTAGATCCCACACTCCCACTAAGACTCAGGGACCATCTCAGAAAAGGAAGTGTGGGGAGAACTGGGGAAAAACTCTTCTCTGGGCAGGGCAGGACCAACTGAGCTCACGGCAGTTGTGCTAGACCTGTGCAAGATTAAGCCAGTCAGCATTCTAGCATGGAGATAGAAGGGATTCACAAGCCCTGTCCCAACTGAGGAGCTGTGTAAAGTTGTTTGTTTCTCAGGGAATGAGGGAGTCCTGGACAGTTTTGTCAGCTTGACACAAGCTGAAGTCTTCTGAGAGGAGGGACCCTCAATTGAGAAAATGCCTCCTTAAGATCAGCCTATAGACAAGCTTGTAGGGCATTTTCTTATTAGTGATTGATGGAGGGAGCAATGCATTGTGGGCAGTGCCACCCCTGGGCTGGTACTCCTGGGGTCTATAAAAAAAAATTAAGCTGAGCAAGCCAGTAAGCAGCACCCTTCCATGGCCTCTGCACCAGCTCCTGCTTCCAGGTTCCTGCCCTGTTTGAGTTCATGTGCTGACTTCCTTCAATGATGGACTACAATGTAGAAGTGTAAGCTGAATAAACCCTTTCCTCTCCAACTTTCTTTTGGTCATGGTGCTTCATCATAGGAATAGTATCCCTGAGACAGAGGGTCAATTTTCTCCAGGTAGGTTGGTCATACACCAGTGAATAGTCTCATATTCAGAAGTATATGGACAGTGCAAATTGGAGTTGATTGCTTATTTAAAAAGTAAAGGGGGCATGAAGTTGGGAGGAAATGAGAAGGTAGGAGTGCATCTAGAAATTGTGAGAAAGAATACAAAGTGAATGTGATCAAATAAACTGTATGAAATTCTCAATATATATATGTGTGTGTATATACATATATATCATGTCACACACACACACACTCACACACACACACACTCACACACACACTCACACACACTCACACTCACACACTCACACACACACTCACACACACACACTCACACACTCACACTCACACACACACATACACACACACTCACACACACTCACACACATACACTCACACACACTCACACACACACTCACACTCACTCACACACATACACACACACTCACACACACACTGACACACTCACACTCACACACACATACACACACTCACACACACACTCACACACACTCACACACACTCACACACACACTCACACTCACACACACACACATATATAAAATCAATGTGTCTTGAGGCTTTTCGCTATGTCAGGGTTTCAGGTTTTGAATTTGGACCTTTGACTCACTGTGAGCTGATTTTTACATATGGAGACATATAGATCTAGTTTTTTTTTTCTTCAGAGTATGGACTTACAGTTTTTCCAAAAACATTTATTAATTAGGCTGTCCTTTCTCCAGTGTGTGATTTGCTGCCTTTGCCAAAAATCAGCTTACCATAATTACATGGATTTGGGAGTGGGGAGGTTTCTGTTGTATTCTGTTCTTCTGCCAGCACCATGATGTTTTGGTTGCTATAACTTTATATTATGTTTTGAGATCAATCCCTCAGATATTTTGCTTTTGCTCAGGGTTGCATTGATGACTCTATTCATTTGTAGTTCCATATATATTTTAGGAAACTGTTCTCTATTTCTATGAGAAATGAAACTGGTATTTTGTTAGAAAGTGCATGGACTCTATACATTGCATTGAATGGTACAGGCATTTTAACAATATTAATTCTCTCTACCTATTAATTTGCATCCTCTTTTATTTCTTTTAGTGGTATATTACAGTTTTTTATTATAGAAATGATTTAACTCCTTGGTTAAATTTATTTCTAGAGCTTTCTTTTTGAAACAATTATAAATATTATTGCTCTCTTGATTTGTCTCTCAGATGTTTTGTTATTCACATGTCAAAGAATAACTAGTGATTTGCATAGTTGATTTTATATGATGTAACCTTAACAGAATTTTCCAGTGGCAGCTTTAGGCATCTGATTACAAGCAGGTACAGTTTGAGCTTTTCGTTTCTAATTCCATCAAGTTCTACTTTTTTCTTGCCTTCCTGTGTGGTCTCGGGCTTCCATCAGTCTGCTGTGTGAGGAAGGAAACAGTCAATGTTGTTACTTTGTTGCTAGTCATAGAGGAATTGACTTACTGTTTTCCCTGCGCAGCAGAATGGAGGCTGTGTTTCTGTTATAAACAGCCTGTACTGTGTTCAGATTTTCTTTCTATACCACCCTTGGAGGTTATTTTTCATAATGGGATACTGGATTTTACCAACTTCCTTTTCTGTGTCTACTGAGATGATTTTATTGTTTTATCTCTCACCTGTTAATGTGATTTATTTATCAATATATACATATTGAACTATCGTTGCACACCTGAGTAAATGACACTTATTATGGTGTGTAAGCTTTTTATGTGTTATTAGAGACAGTTTTCTAATATGCGGTTCAGAACATTTACAGCCATATTATTCAGGAATGCAGGTATAGGTGATATGTGTGCTTGTGAATGTGTGTGTAATTCTAGCCCAGAAGGGTGACTTTCGAAGAACTCCACCTTCCTCAATACTTCAAAATAGAGAAGAATTTGCATTACATTTGGTAAGACTTGGTAATGAAGCCACCTGCCTTCTGCTTTTTCTTGTTTCAAGATTCTTTGCTTCCAGTTCACTCTCATTGTTGGTTCAGTCTCTTTAGGTTTTCTGTCTCTCTGTTTCAATTTGGTAGTTGTGTGTATCTAGGCCCCCCGTGCAAGAGAAAGCTCTTAGCCCTCATATGACTGATGAACTGAGGGAACTGAGATGTGAGGGCACCCCACACTGGAGGTGGGAGAGGGGGTAGAAGGTGGGAGGGTGGGATCGACAAGGGTGCAGGGAGGGGGCTGTGATGGAGATGTAACTTGAAGTAATAAATAAACATTTAAAAAGGAAAAGAAAAAAGAAATTAACTCAGTTCTTCCAGGGTTCCCAGTTTGTTAACTCATAGCTACTGGTACCTATACCTCATGATCCTGTTTATATTTTATATGATCCTGTATATACCCTCTTTATATATTTCTGATATCAGTTGTGATATCTCCTTTTTCATCTGATTCTATTAATTTCTCTTTTTTCTTATGTCATCTAGTTAGTTAAAAGTTTGACAATTGTATTTATCTTGCAAAAATTCTTTTATTAGGGAATTTTATTTTGTATTTTATTTTTACTATTTCATTTATTTCTGCTCTAATCTTTTTGTTTGTTTGTTTGATCTTTTTTCTCTTCTGCTAACTTTGGATTTGGCTTGGTCTTGCTTGCTAGTACTACGGATTTGTCATAAAATATGGACTTTCATATGAAATTTAAGATTGTTTTTCCAATGACTATGAATAATTGAGTTGAATCTGTAGATTGCTTTGGAAGAATGGCCATTTCTAGAATATTAATCTTGCTATACATGAGTGTGGGGCATCTTTCCACCTTTTGGTATCTTCACTTTCTCCAGTCTCAGTTTTCACTCCACCAGTCTTTCACTTCTTTAATTACTTCTTTTTTATATTTATTTATTACTTCAGGTTACATCTCCATCACAGTCTCCTCTTTCCACCCCTCCCAGTCCTGCCCTCCCACCCTCTACTCCCTATCCCTTCCATCCCACTCCTCTGGAGTGGAGAGTCCCTACATATCAGTCCCCCACTATATGAGGGCCAAGAGCCTCCTCATACACTGGGGGCCTACAAGGTAGCACCACTAGGGAAAAGTGTCTCATTGATAGGTAACAAAGTCTATGTTCTTGTTCCCTTTGGTGCATTGGTTGTAGTATAGTTATCCTGTACTATATGGCTAAAATCCAATTATAAGTGAATAGATGTCTGTGCATCTTTCTGAGTCTGGGTTAGCTCACTCAGGATGAGTTTCTCTAGTTCCATTCATTTGGCTGCAAATTGCATAATTTCATTGTTTCTGATGACTGAGTAGTATTCCATTGTGTAGATGTACCACAGATTTTTAATCCATTCCTCCTCGGTTGACAGACATCTGGGTTGATTCCAGTTTCTAGTTATTACAAACAAGGCTGCTATGAACATAGATGAGGAAATTTCCTTATGATTTGGTGAGGAATCATTTGGATGTATACCCAGAAGTGGTATGGCTGGGTCTTGACGTAAAGCTATTCCAAGATTTCTAAGATATCGCCAGACTGTATAATCAGATACATTTATCCTTCTCAGGTCCCTGATGTAGTTGAAGACTAGATAGTTATAGTCTCACAGATACATTTTAAGTTGTTTAGGAATTAAAAAGATGTTCTAGGTCTAAGAATATATTTTTAAGTTGGTAATGCAAGTTAGGGTGGAAATACTAACACATGGAGATACATAGATAATAAAATATTAATTTCAGTTGCCAAATATGTATGGTCTGGACATTGAGAATGTATGCTATACCTTACAGTTTTCATAATTGTGGACTAATTATTCAAAAAAAAGAATTATGAGTTCTGGGAGAAAGGGGAGAGGATGGGAGGTTGGGGCCGGGATGGGTGGAGGGAGGGGACTCTGATGGAGGTATAACTTGTAGTAATAAATAAACATTTTTTTTAAAAAAAGAAAGAAAGGATTTATTTTGGCTCTCAGTTTGAGGTGCATCCATCATGCCAGAGAATGTGTACCTTCAACCAGGAAGCAGACAGTGTTAAGTTCTAATTCTCAACTTATTTTTTCCTTTCTGGGTGGTTTTGGACTCCAGCCCATGGAATGGTGCCATACATATTTAGGGTGATGTTTCCCTGGTCTTTGGTAATACCATTTGGTGACACCTTTCACACACACACACACACACACACACACACACACACACACACACACACATATACACGAGGCTGTTTTTATAGCTATTCCAAATCCAATGAATGTGACAAATAGGATTAATCGTGACAGTCTAGAATTGCCCATTCTGTTTAAATCTGCAGTTCTCGTTGTGAAAGAGGGCGTGGAAAGATTGTTAGAACCAGAGGAACTGGGAGTTTGCTGTGTGAGGCTGTGTCTCCTAGTAATGTCAGAAGCTGTATCCATACATGACTATCGAAACATGAGCTGAGCAAGGACAACAGCAATAGATATGATAAAGTGGATGGAGGAAAGACCAAAGGCCTCAACTCTACACAAAGAACTACAGGCAACTATGAAGTGCTGAAAATGGAAGAGATAGTCTTCCCCAGAGAAGAGCACAGCAATTGGTTATCCAGTACCACAGGTCAGTCCTGAAAACACATCCATACAAGTAACATTATACAGACTAAGCATGAGACAAATATCTATATGTATATACATATATATTTCTAAATACAGCATATGGATACATACATATATGGATGAATAACAATTAATGAAAAAAGAGGTTATGAATTTGAAAGAGAGCAAGGTGGGTATATGGGAGGGTTTGGACAGAAGAAAGTGAAGGGCAAAATGTTGTAATTATATTGTAATCTCAAAATAAAAAGAAATAAAACTGTAGTTCTCCCATAGGAATACTCTCTTCCTATGGATTAGTTTCATGTTACTCATTGTCTTTTATAATGTTATATAATTTATCTATTATTTTTGTGATGATAGTTTTTTATTGGGATTTATTATTGAAACTATTCAGTTAGAGCATAAAATCTAAATAGAAATTGTCCGCTTGTTTTATTTACTGCTATATCCTAAGTGCCCAGACTAGTGTCTATTATCTACTGGTCACTCAAAAAATATTTGTCAATGTGTGAACAGTTGGGGGAAATTAGAGTCATTTCAAAGTAGAGGCAGTAAGTAGTTTCTAACAGTCTGGGCTCACAACGGCCAAGTAAGTCTACATGTACACAGCTGAACAAAATGTTGTTCCCACCTTCCCAATTTTGTCTCTGTTTGACATGGAAGATGACAGAGAGCTTCGAGGAGCTGCACCAGGTAAGCTACCTGTGCTCCCCTCTAGCTCAGTGTGAAACTGCACCGTCCACCAGTGTTTTCATTTGTTCTCCAGTAAGTGAAACTAATACAATTCTCTACGAAGTCCCTTTTTTTAAAGGATATAAATATTTCATCCCTATAACAATTAAAATGTGTGTATGCGCCTGTTAAAACTTCAAATTTGCCACACTCCGTTCTAGTTCTCAGAACACATCTCAGCGCAGCTGTTCTGCCGGTGTTGGAGTTTGTGCTCCCATTTGATTCGATGTGCCCTAAGTTTCCAGTTTGACTGTCCACCCGTGCCTTGCCTTGCCTTGACAGTTTTCAGTGGGCTTCAAGAAGACAGCTTCCATCTCTCAGAGACCGTACAATTTCCTCTACCTGTTAGAGTATAAAACAAGAACATCTTGGCTTCTTGCTTTTTGCCCAGAATATCCCATGCACCATAAGAAGGGAATAAATTGTCCATATCTGCTGCCCCTCACACTGAATATAAGCTGTATCTTTAGTCACCCTTACTAGCAATAACCTACTCTGAAGCCTACAGGTAGGGATGGAAAGGTACAACTTTGGACAGAGTGGAGTAGCGACAGTTTACTCCTGTTCCACACTCTCACATCACAGCCACAGCTGACAGTGCCCAAATACCACAATGGGCTTGGCAGCTCAAGATCAAAACCACATGGATGATTCTTGACTTTCATGTCTGACTACACAGCAGATCAGGGTGATACCGAGGTCAGGGTTGTAGACAGGGCCTCCTACATGTTTATGTATTTACTTCGTGTGTGTGTGTGTGTGTGTGTGTGTGTGTGTGTGTGTGTGTGTATGTGTGTATGTATGTGTATATGTGTGTATGTGTGTGTATGTATGTGTGTATGTGTGTGTATGTATGTGTGTATATGTGTATGTGTGTGTATGTGTGTGGGGAGTGGGGGTGTAGGACACAGGACAACAGGCAGGAGTCAATTTGCTCCTTCTACCATGTAGGTCACCAAGCTTGAACTCAGGTATGGCAGCAAGACACTGAGCCATCTCCACTAGCCCCTTATGGTAGCTTCAGTACACTTGTCCAAGAAAACGAAGCGGACGCAGCATAGATGTGCATAGATGCTTATGATTTAACCTAAGAAATGGCGCGGCATTGTGTCCGCTGTGCACAGACAACCATAGCTGTGCTCCATGCAAAGGAAGAATAGAGCCCTGTCTCCCACCTCATAACAGAGGGAAGTCAAAGAATAGTCTGGCTGTAGCTCTTGTTAATACTTCCACCTGCCCTGGAGAACAGACAGTAGCTAAGTTCCTCCAGTGACGGCTTCCTCACACACCTCACTTGGAACAGCTATTTCTACAAGAGCTACAGAAGTCAGGTGAGAGGCCATTGTACCTGGGTTTAGTACAGAAAAAGGAAAAGGCATGCTGATTCCTTGCTGGTATCACTCCTCCCCCAACTCTAGGTAGCCTGAAGAGGGATGCATAAGCACCCTTGCAGAGCTCCTAGGACAGATTATTTACCACAGACTTCCTCCCCACAGGTGTGAGAAACAACTAGATTCACATTTATTTGATGTATGAAGGACTACGCTAAGACTTCATATCCATTTTCTTTAGTACTTGGTACAGCCTTGTAATATGGATGTTGTTATTTCTGTTTTACAAATGAAAAGTGTATCTCAAAGCCATTAAGCACCATGACACATTTGCAAGGCTAATAAATAGTAGAAACAAGATTTGAACCTACTGCTGATTATCTCCCTTATCTCCCGACACCATGGTTCCCCTCTACAAAGTGACTTTTCCCCCTCTAGCTCTTGATATTACTATTTTCTTAGAAAAATGAGAGGTAAGGAAAATAGATCAAACAGCAGCTGCATGAAAATTGCAATTAGGTGTTAATTGCTTGGAAACAATGATCAGGTTAATAGAGGCCAGCTCTGTTTAGAAGGGCTTCAGCATCTCTATGGATAGCACCATGATGCCCAGAAAAATGAGAAAACTAGAACTTTGAAAATGGGGGTGGGGGGCTTTAAGTTGGGCAACTAACAATAAAATAAATAATTTGCAGAGTGAAACTTATATGTGGCTTAAATGCCCCTTCCCAAATATTCCCTTTGAGAAGTAGTAGTCCAGACTGGGTTATTTTTCTAGCTGTCTCTCCTGGATCTCTGTGAGTGTAGATTAACTTACTGTTGGATGGAGATCATAGGGACAGCCTTTCCTATGTACTGCCCTTGCCTTTGGAGGAGTTCATACATTTTATTTTCTGAGGTGAACAGGTGAATGAGAATAAGGAATATATTATTAGCTCAAGCTTAGCCAGTTCTGCTTTTTCTGTACAGAATATTTATAGTGACAGGCAGGAGGTAAGAAAGAAATGTAGGCGATGAGCTCCCCTCAGAAGATGTGCTCATCCTGGAAGTTGCTCCAAGAAGATGAGTGTTGTCACAGAAACTCAGCAGCTTCTGAAGCTGAGCCCCTTCTAGCAGAAGATCAACCTGAAAGATGAGCTACCTTTGAAGAAGAGTTCCTCCTAGGAGGTTCCCCTAGAAGAGGGGTGCTTTACCCAATGAGACTGGAGAGTCAGGTGTGCTCCTTGCAATTCAAATGCCATTTGCCTAGTGTTTCCCTGGGCTGAATGCTATGTGGGACCACTCAGCAGCATCCACTGCCCTTCTGGAAAGAATTGGATGTTAAGACAGAGAACATGCTGTCCCTTCAGCAGCACTCTCCCCTGAAGACTGTATTCCTGCCTGTGAGACAAAGCAGTGGTAACCAAGTTACAGACATGGTTCTTACCTCATGTAGATATCTTATAGCCTCAAATCACAGAAGCCCATGGCCATCTCCCATCCTTGCAGCACTGTATGCAAGCTGATACAGGATGCTCACATCCACCCATTTGTAATCTTACTAAATTGTAAACAGCCTAGATACTCAACTTGTAGATGAGGGACCAGAGGAGAGGCCACAGTCAGGGTGCACCTCAGTGTGCTATATTTTGTATGTATAATGTCTCCCAAAGGCCCTTGTGCTAAAGACTTGGTCCTCAGCCCTGACACCTCTAAAAGCAGGGATCTAGCAACATATTTTGGATCACTGAGGGTATACCCTAGGGATTGGTGGTATACCAAGGGGCTCTGGTCTCTTCCTCATATGTTTTGTGTTGTTGTTGTTGTTGTTGATTCAGGTTACATCTCCATCACATTGTCCTCTTTCTCCCCTTCTCAGCCCCTCCCTCCCACCCTCTACCCCCTAACTCTTCCATCCCACTCCTCTGGAATGGAGTGTCCCTACATAACAGTCCCCAACCCCAGTTCAGAAGTCATATGAAGGCCAAGAGCCTCCTCATGCACTGGGGCCTACAAGGCAGTACCACCAGTGAAAAGGGTCTCATTGCCAGGGAGAGAAAACTAAAAAAAAACACACAAACAAACAAACAAAACAAAAGTCTATGTCCATGTTCCCTTTGGTGCATTGGTTGTAGTATAGATATCCTGTACTATGTAGCTAAAATCTAACTATAAGTGAATAGATGCCATGTGCATCCTTCTGGGTCTGGGTTAGCTCACTCAGGATGAGCTGCTCTAGTTCCGTCCATTTGGCTGCAAATTGCATGATTTCGTTGTTTCTGATAGCTGAGTAGTATTCCATTGTGTAGACGTACCACAGTTTTTTTTATAAGTACTTTATTTTTTTTTCAAGTTACAACTCAGTCGCAAACCCTTCCCTATTCCCCCTTCCTGTCCCACCCTTCCACCCTCTTCCCCCAGCCCCAACAGCTTCTCTTTTCATTCCAACAAATGGTTCTTTCTCTTATAACAGTAAATTCTATACAAAACAGCAGAATTAAATATGCCACACTTATGAGAGTTAAATGGCCCAGTATACCTTCCCAATGTCCAGTTCATACATATTTGGCCCCTGACTTTAACCTTCTACCTTCTAACCATCTCCATGAGTTTAAAGTTCTATAACTGACTTAGTTTTCATACTAACTTGCATCACTATTATAACCATCTTCTTAGATCTAGAACGCCCTCTTGATTCCTAAACAACTCAAAATTTAGCTATGAGACTCAAGCTGTCTATTCTTCAACCACCTCAAAGAGCTGAGAAGGATAAATATATCTGATTATATAGGAAGTGCAGGGCCTGCAGCTTCCAATACTAAGAAATGACAAACCAGTGACTACCTGGACAGTTCCCATTTTCTCTCCATACATTCCAGCATCAGTCTTCAGCCTTTTGGTCCTGTTACTCTGACAGACATTTATTGTAGAGCAGGGATTGTGAAGGACTAACCTACCCTGTCTTGGCAGAGCTAGGCTGTCGACTTCCCTGCTACCAAGTTTTGTCCTTTTTGGACAGCAGTCTGTCTGCAGTTGAAGCAAGGACTTTTTACATGCCAAGAGACAGGCTTGCCACTAATTCAACCATCTCACACTGGAGATTCTTCGATGCTTTTCTTCTACTTGGAGTAGAATAGGGGGTGCTGTCAGGAGCTGATATGTCACGATATCAAAAAAAAAAATCTTAATTTAAGACCACATCTTTGAATGCCATATTCTGCAGATCTCTTGGGGTTTTTGAAGATGCCCTATCTATCTCTTGTATTTAGATAAGCAAATGTTGTTTGTCTCTTAACAACTTGATTACTGAGTAGCTTAGAGAATATCTGTGATAGACTGTCTTAGTAGCTAACAAGGTGACATGCATGCATGACTAGGAGTTTGTTTTTCTTAACTATACTAAACAGTTTAAGACGGTTGGTATCAAGAGGCCGGAGCTTCACATTTCATTTTTAAGTATCTCTAGGTACGATACCATTAGGAAGCGTTACCTTAAATTTTGTATCAATATACAAAGATCAATGCCTATGCGGCCCAATACAATCTTAATATTGCGTCCATATACAAGGGTCAATACCATTGTGGCCAACTATAATCTTAATTTTGTATCAATATACAAATATCAATACCGACATAGACCAATACCATCTTATTTTTGCACAATATACAATGCTCAATACCACTTTAGCCAAATATACTATTAATTTTGTATTAATATACAAGGGTATAAGGGCATATTCAATAATGTGACCTTTCTTCTTGATCCTTCCTGTGCTGTCTATGTCTCAATTTTTCTCAAGTCCGTGCATTCCTACATAGGAGATAAAGAAGGATACAGAAAAGGGAAAGAAGGAATACCCTGGGTCTAACCTCCAAAACCCATTAAACAGGACCATTTAACAACTTGTAATCTCTTCCCCTAAATAACAGAGTTTTCAGTTGTCCTTCAAATAACCAAAAAAAGGGGGGGCGGAGAAACACCCTCCCCACCCTCTGGGTATGGGACTTTGCTCTCTTAAAATGACTTCCTGCTGATTTGGGTCGTAGTAAACCTGTTTGGGGCCCCAACCCAAATGGGAAAAATGATTAAAAATGTTAGTACAATCCTTTTATGTTCAGTCCTTCTGTTCTCAGCTGTTTAGATGTCCTAAGGAGTTTGTAGCCAGAAGCTGAACTTCCAGGCTTTACTGAGGTTCTGGCTGGGGCATTGTGTAGAGCTGAACGGTTTTAGCGATATTGAGTTG
Organism: Lophiomys imhausi; assembly: GCA_907164525.1. Lineage (NCBI taxonomy): Eukaryota > Metazoa > Chordata > Mammalia > Rodentia > Muridae > Lophiomys > Lophiomys imhausi. The sequence goes on along the minus strand of CAJQZJ010004687.1, from coordinate 8,180,339 downwards.
TTGTGGTTGTAGGCTTTAGATGGAGACATCTATTGAGGGAGTCTGTCAGGCTGAATCATCTGGGTCACTCGTCTTCTTTTGGTGTTTGATTCTGATTTCTGCTGAGGTTTCCGTTGTCCAGTTGTCCCTGGGTTCCTTGAATGGATGCTTTGATTCTCCTGGAAAGATAAGAACAGAGCCCTGCCCTAATCCTCACTCAGGGACAATCGCCCTCTTTTTTTTTGGGGGGGGGGGTAGGTAATATTTCTCCTGAAGCAAATTTGGTTTTTGAGAATATATAAAGTGTTATCTTTCAATCTGGTTTAAAGAAGAAATTATTTTGTTATTTTGGAGCTAAACCAGCTTTAGTGTATATATTTTGAGGTCTCGAAGGACAATTTGTTTGTGTTGTGTGGGCCTTTTGTAAGTAGCTTTTAAACTTAGGTCCTTCCAAATCCTATGTGTGTGTCTCTGCATTCTAATTATTGGGATCCGAGACCTGTGGTTCCCATCTGAGGGGATTAAAGATGTGTTCCACAACTCCTGGATCGAAGTTTTTCTTTATTTAGAGTTTGTTTTGTATCAGGCTGACCTTGAGCTCTGAGATCTGCCTGTTTCTGTCTCTAGTGTGTTGGGGTTAAGGGTGTACTCTTCTTGAATGATGGGATTAAGGGTGTGTACCCTCACCACCCTTTTCCATGTAACTCTAGAATTTATAAATCCACTAACTCTATGGTGCTCCTCCCGTCTCTGCTGAAGTTAAAGGCATGGGTTAACACCACATTTCTCCTGTGTTTTACCTTAGCTCTACGTTTTTTCAACACTTGGAGGTTCATAAAACCAGGTTGAACGGCTGTGTCCTTTATTTTATTTACAGTGTTTTAACGTTGTTACCTGCTTTTTTTTTTTAATTAGTAAATTTATTTGTTTGTTGCTACAGGTTACATCCTTGACATATTGTCCTCTTTTCCTGCTTCCCAGCCTCACCCTCCCATGCTCTACTCCCTGACCCTTCCATCTTGATCTTCTGGAGTGGAGTGTCCCTGCATACCAGTCTCTCACCACAGATCAGGAGTCATATGAGGGCTGAGGGCCTCTTCATACACCAGGGGCCTATGAGGCAGTACTTCCAGTGAAAGGTGTCTACTTGTTACGGGGGGGAAACTAAAAAAATAAAACCCAACAGACACACAAACCCACAAAAACAAAGAACAACAACAAAAAAAGAGAGGAAAAAGAAAGAGAAAAAAAGAGGGAAAGGAAAAAGAAAAAGAAATGAAAAGAAAAAAGAAATTTATGTCCATGTTCCTTTTGGTGTGTTGGTTGTAGTACAGATATCCTGTACGATATAGCTAAAATCCTACTATAAGTGAATAGATGCCATGTGCATCCTTCTGAGTCTGGGTTAGCTCACTCAGGATTAGCTTCTCTAGATCCATCCATTTGGTTGCAAATTGCATGATTTCATTGTTTCTTATAGCTGAGTAATATTCCATTGTATACATGTACCACAATTTTTTAATCCATTCTTCAGTTGAGGAACATCTGGGTTGTTTCCAGTTTCTAGCTATTACAAATAAGGCTGCTATGAACATAGATGAGGAGACTTCCCTATGTCTCCATGAGGTGTCCTTAGGGTGTATACCCAGAAGAATGGCTGGGTCCTGAGGCAAAGTTATTCCAAGGTTTAGGAGGGTTCCCCTTTCTCCACACCCTCGCCAGCATGTGCTGTCATTTGAGCTCTTTATCTTAGCCATTCCGACAGGTGTTAGGTGGAATCTCAGGGTCTTGTTGAGTTGCATTTCTCTGATGATTAAGGATGTTGAGCATTTCTTCAGGTGACTCTCAGCCATTAGGGATTCCTCCTTTGTGAATTCTCTATTTAGCTCCATCCCCCATTTTTTGATTGGATTATTTGGTTTCTTGGCATTTAGTTTCTTGAGTTCTTTGTAGATTTTAGATAATAGCCCTCTATCAGATGTGGGGTTGGTCAAGATTTTCTCCCAGGCTGTAGGCTGCCATTTTGTTCGAATGACAGTGTCTTTTGCCTTACAGAAGCTTTTCAGTTTCATGAGGTCCCATTTATTGATTGTTGATCTCAGGTCCTGAGCTGTTGGTGTTCTGTTCAGGAAGTTGTCACCTGTGCCAATGAGTTCGAGGATTTCTCCTACTTTTTCTTCTAGTATCTTTAGTGTGGCTGGCCTTACGTTAAGGTCTTTGATCCACTTGGAATTAAGTTTTGTACAAGGTGATAGGTATGGGTCTAATTTCATTCTTTTACAAGTGGACATCCAGTTGGACCAGCACCATTTGTTGAAGATGCTGTCCTTCTTCCATTGTGCGGTTTTGGCTTCTTTGTCAAAGATTAGTTGGCCATAGGTGTGTGGGTCCATGTTTGGGTCTTCAATTCGATTCCATTGATCCACTAGTCTGTTTCTATACCAGTACCATGCTGTTTTTATTATTATTGCTCTGTAGTACAGCTTGAAATCTGGGATGGTGATACCTCCAGATGTTTTTTCATTGTACAGGATTGATTTAGCTATTCTGGGCTTTTTGTTGTTCCATATGAAGTTGAGTATAGCTTTTTCCAAGTCTATAAAGAATTGTGTTGGTATTTTGATAGGAATTGCATTGAATCTATATATTGCTTTTGGTAGAATAGCCATTTTTATTATGTTGATCCTACCTATCCATGAGCATGGGAGATCTTTCCATCTTCTAAATGCCTCTTCCATTTCTTTCTTCAGGGGCTTGAAGTTCTTGTTGTACAGGTCCTTTACTTGCTTGGTTAGAGTTACCCCCAGGTATTTTATATTGTTTGTGGCTATTGTGAAGGGGGTTGTTTCCCTTATTTCTTTTTCGGTATGCTTGTTTGTTGTATAAAGAGGGGCTTCTGATTTTTTTGAGTTAATTTTGTATCCAGCCACCTTGCTGAAGTTGTTTATCAGCTGTAAGAGTTCTTTGGTGGAGTTTTTGGGGTCACTTATGTATACTAACATATCATGTGCGAATAGGGATAATTTGACTTCTTCATTTCCAATGTTTATCCCTTTGATTTCCTTTAGTTGTCTTATTGCTCTAGCAAGAACTTCAAGTACTATATTGAAGAGATATGGTGAAAGTGGACATCCTTGTCTTGTCCCTGAGTTTAGAGGAAATGCTTCAAGCTTCTCTCCATTTAATTTGATGTTGGCCACTGGCTTGCTGTATATTGCCTTTATTATTTCTAGGTATGGTCCTTGTATGCCCGTTCTCTCCAGGACTTTTAGCATGAAGGGGTGTTGGATTTTGTCAAATGATTTTTCTGTATCTAGTGAGATTATCATGTGGTTTTTTTCTTTCATCTTGTTTATATGGTGAATGACATTGATAGACTTTCATATATTGAACCATCCCTGCATTCCTGGGATGAAGCCTACTTGATAATGATGTATGATATTTTTTATGTGTTCTTGAATTCGGTTTGCTAGTATTTTATTAAGTATCTTTGCATCTATGTTCATGAGGGAGATTGGTCTGAAGTTCTCCTTCTTTGTTGGGTCTTTGTGTGGTTTAGGAATCAGAATGACAGTGGCCTCATAGAATGAGTTTGGCAGTGTTCTTTCTGTTTCTATGTGGTGGAAGAGTTTGAAGAGTAATGGTGTTAGCTCCTCTTTGAAAGTCCGGTAGAATTCCGTGCTAAAGCCATCTGGCCCTGGGCTTTTTTTGGTTGGGAGATTATTAATGACTGTTTCTATTTCCTTAGGGGTTATTGGGCTGTTTAAGCTGTTAATCTGATTTTGATTTAGTTTTGGTAGGTGGAATTTATCGAGGAAATTGTCCATTTCGCTTAGGTTTTCAAATTTGGTGGAGTATAGATTTTTAAAGTAGGACCCGAATATTTTCTGGATCTCCTCGATGTCTGTTGTTATTTCTCCCTTTTCATTTCTGATTTTGTTGATTTGGGTTCTTTCTCTTTGCTTTTTAGTTAATTTGGCTAGGGATCTGTCTATTTTGTTGATTTTCTCAAAGAACCAACTCTTGGTTTCATTGATTCTTTGTATAGTTCTTTTTGATTCTAAGTTGTTGATTTCAGCCCTAAATTTGATGATTTCCTGCCTTCTGCTCCTCTTGGAGGTGTTTGCTTCTTTTTTTTTTTCCAATTCACCCAGCTTAGCTGTTAATTCACTAATATGAGCTGTCACAATTTTCTTTTTGAAAGCACTTAGTGCTATGAACTTTCCTCATAGCACAGCTTTTATTGTATCCCATAGGTTTGGGTATGTTGTGTCTTCATTGTTTTTGGATTTTAAGAAGTCTTTGATTTCCTTCTTTATTTCTTCCCTGACCCAGTGGTCATCCAGAAAGGAGCTGTTCAATTTCCATGTGTGTGTAGGCTTTCTGTTGATTCTTTTGCTGTTGAAGACCAGCTTTATTCCGTGGTGGTCTGATAAGATACAAGGGGTTATTTCAATTTTCTTGTATCTGTTGAGGCTGTCTTTGTGTCCAACTATATGTTTGATTTTGGAGAAGGTTCCGTGGGGTGCTGAGAAAAAGGTGTATTCATTTGTGTTTGGGTGAAATGTTCTGTAGATGTCTGTTAGGTCCATTTGTTTCATGATCTCTGTTAGACTCAATATTTCTCTGTTTGGCCTCAGTCTTGATGATCTGTCCATTGTTGTGAGTGGGGTGTTAAAGTCTCCCACTACTAATGTGTTGTGATCGACGTGCGATTTAAGTTTTAGAAGTGTTTCTTTTACAAAAGTAGGTGCCTTTGTATTTGGGGCATAGATGTTCAGTATTGAGATTTCCTCTTGATGAATATTCCCTTTAATGAGTATATAATGCCCTTCTTTGTCTTTTTTCATTAACTGCAGTTGGAAGTCTGTTTTGTTTGATATTAGGATGGCTACTCCAGCTTGCTTTCTGGGTTCATTTGCTTGGAAAACCTTTTCCCAGCCCTTTACTCTGAGGTAGTGACTATCCCTGGTAGTGAGATGTGTTTCTTGTATGCAGCAAAGGGACGGGTCTTGCTTGCGGATCCACTCTGTAAATCTGTGTCTTTTTATTGGGGAGTTGAGACCATTGATGTTGATGGATAGTAGTGACCTGGGGTTGTTGTTTCCCTTTAGTTTGGTATAGGTGATGGTCCTGTGCCTCTTTTGGTTTAGTTGCTGAGGGGTTTTCTATTCCCTTTGTTTTCTTGGGTGAAGTTTTCTTCTCTGGGATGGAATTTTCCTTCTAGGATTTTCTGTAGGGCTGGGTTTGTGGGGAGATATTGTTTAAATTTGATTTTGTCATGGAATATCTTGTTTTCTCCATCTATGTTGATAGAGAGTTTTGCTGGGTATAGTAGTCTGGCTGGGCACCTATGATCTCTCAGGACTTGTAGGATATCTGTCCAGGCCCTTCTAGCTTTTAAAGTTTCTGAGGAGAAGTCAGGTGTAATTCTGATGGGTCTGCCATTGTATGTGACTTGGCCTTTTTCTCTTACAGCTTTTAATATTCTTTCTTTGTTCTGTACATTTGGAGTTTCAATTATTATGTAGCGAGAGGAGTTTCTTTTCTGATCTAATCTGTTCAGTGTTCTGTAAGCCTCTAGGATTTTTATTGGCATCTCTTTTTTCAGGTTTGGGAAGTTTTCTTCTATGACTTTGTTGAAGATATTTCCTGGACCTTGGAGTCGGGAGTCTTCTCTTTCCTCTATGCCTATGATTCTTAGGTTCTGTCTTTTCATTGAGTCCTTGATTTCTTGGATGTTGTGGGTGAGAGATTTTTTAGCCTTCTCATTTTCTTTGGATGTTGTACTGATTTCTTCCATCGAATCTTCCATGCCTGAGATCCTGTCTTCCATCTCTTGCATCCTATTGTTGATACTCGCATCCGTAGTTCCTTTTCTCTTCCCTTGGTTCTCCACTTCCTCTTTTAACTCTGACTGTGTTTTCTTTATTGTTTCTAATTCTATTTTCATGTCTTGTATGGTATTGTTCGTTTTGTACATTTCCTTCTCCAGCTTACTTGTTTTTGTCTGAAAATCTTTCATTGCTTTGTCTTTTTCCTGTTCAAGCTCTGTCACCTTGGCTTGGAGCTCTTTAATGGTATTGTTCATTGTTTTGGCTTGTAAAATTATGGCTTCTTTGAATACCTTCATAGATTTAAGTTCTTCTTGAAGGGACTCTTTCACTTTCCATAATGCAGAATTGTTATCGTTTTCATGTGTTAATGTTGGTGTGAGGTCATGTGAATTGGATAAGCTAGGATAATTCTGCTTTGTTGGAGTCATATTTCCTTGATTTCTATTTTTTCTTGGACCTTTGGCCATGTGTGTGTGTTTAGCTGTCTGTTCTTGTCGTTTTCTGTGTTTGGATCCACAGGGGATGTTTTGGTGAAGGAGTCAAATTGCTTGGCTATCTGTCCTTGCTTACAGGGTGATCTCAGGGTCACTGTGGTTTTAATAGCCTTAATCGTTGTGAGCGGGTCAGCCTATTCCCAGGTAGTGAGTAATGGTCCGGGATTGTTACACTGCTCCCAGTTCAGACTTCTCTATTTTGCACACTGAGTGATCAGCCTTCAATGGTTCTAATGGTATGGACATGTTTGCCCAGGCACAGATTTTGTGGGCTTTGTTTGTCGTCACGGAGGCTGACAGGGCCCGGCTCCACACCTAATGTGTCTGGGTTTACCCAAATACAGCTATGGTCCCCTGGCTTCTGGTTACCCACTAGGCTTCTCCGCCACAGGCCTGGCCGCTTCCCTCCCTATCTGCTCTGCCTTGGGTGGGCGGAGCTTTGGCCCCTCCCTCCGTCAGAGCCAGCCTCCCGCCCTAGCTGCTTTGCCGTGGGTGGGCGGAGCTTCGGCTC
>CAJQZJ010004687.1:8146521-8164546 GCA_907164525.1 Lophiomys imhausi | reverse complement strand
TGTATGTATGTATGTATGTATGTATGTATGTATGTATGTATGTATGTTTGTTTGTATATATGTATGTATGTATATCTGTGTGTTGAATGTATATATGGATGTTTGATTGTAAGTGTTTATATACACATGTATATATGTGAGTATGTATGCACAAATATGTGCTGAGAAATACTGCAGAAGTAATTACTAACACCTCAGTTTTTGTTTTTCTCTCACTATCTTGTAGAGGAGTAGTGTGACCTGCAGATGTTTAGAGAAATGGTATGCTGCATGAGTGACAGTCTCTGCTCAAACATGCCCCGAGCAAGCAGTACTGGAGCAGGCGCTCCTGGGCTCCATCTAATCTTTCCATGTTTTTCCTGTTTGACTGAAGACCAACCGCGCTGCCAAGAGAACATGACAAGACAATGCCTAGACTGACTTTTGCAAGGACAGAAGGGAAATGCAGACAGAAGTTCGTGAGGGTTGTGTCAGACTCTCCTTACAGTTAGGAACAATCTTGCCTACCAGTCATGCCTGAGGTGGGCCCGATATTCTTCATATGAATTACTTGAAGTACACTAATGAGAAATAGGTCACCCTAACCAGAGAAAAAAACAACTGGACAAAGTTTAGTAACTCATTTTTATAGTGATTCCTTTAATTAAAAATTGGTGGTTAATGATAGATAACTAGAAGTCTTTGGGAAGGTTTACAGAAATGTCTAGTTGGGGTTGTGAAATTAAGGACACATTTACATGTCAGATCATGTTCCCCAGATAAGAACACCCAAGCAAATTTACAGCCACCAGAGAGAGAAGACCCATGGTAATGATTTAGAACCCCAGCTGGGGAAATAGCTCAGCTTGTCCTGCAAGAGAAGGGATGATTGTTCTGATCCCCAGACTTATGTAAATTCCTGATGGACATGGTGCCGACCCATAATCTCAGCAAGCAGGAAGTGGAGACCAGGACTCTCTGGAACAATCTGGTTAGCCAGACAAGCCAAAATGGGCAGCTCCAAGTTCAGAGAGAGACCCTGTCTGAATGCACAATGGGAAAAGATATCCAACATCAACCTCAGATATTCATGTACACATATACACATGCATGTGAACCCTGAAACACACTGTATCCACACATATGCAATGTACATATGAACATGCAAAAAATGTTTTAGAACCTGAACTTAACCCAGCATACCCATTTCAACAGGGCAAATGAGGCAATAGGGTCTAGTATATAGACCTGGCCATGCAGTTCATCACAAGCCAAGCAGCACACAAGTATATTTCATATCTAGGAATCTTAGTTGTTTTTTTTTTTCACATCATGGCCCACAACTTTTTCCAAGTCACAATCTTTTTTAATTCAAAAAATGTGTTGAGCACACATGGCTTTGGTGCTGAAGTGTGACGGTACAAATTTAAAAAGGCCCCAAGCTCTGACCCCAGCAACCACCAGTGTGACATGTCACATCGGCGGAAGACACTGCTGCAAAGCACTGGGTCTTAGCAGTGACAATTAAAGTGAGTTTTATTTGAAGCTGAAAAACCATCATACTGCAGGAAGCAAGGTTTCAGCACGAAGGCACAAGAGACTGTTGCAGATGGTTGCCAGAGAGGCGGTTTATGGAAGCACATTAGGGAACAGAGCCCTCAGTGTCATTTGGCAAGTATGGATTTATCACACCATAGCCACAAGGGAGAGTGGCCCCCTTATACCTGGTTGGCAGGTCAAGTGGATGATACTCTGGCTTATGAATCACAAGGACAGGATTCCCTACAGAAAGACTTTTTTTTCCTCAATGAAATTGTTGCTTACATCCAGTATCCGTGTGCCAGATTATTGATAAGTGTTTGGTGTGGAGAAGACATCCATTTTACATAAGTTTGTAACAGGCAATTGGCACTCAGAAAGCTCAAAGCTTGAAAAAGGAACTTACATCAAATATTCTTTACTGTCACAAAAAAAAAATCTGATTTTCACTTTTGGTCTCCAACTTTGGATTTTAGTATATGTTGATATCTGTTCCTCTCACAACTTATCTGTCCCCAAATGTTTCAAGGGTTGTCCATGAGAAATACACAGAAATCATAACTTTGTGAAGACGAGGATCATAGAGAATGTGAAGGCCCATCATCTGTAAAATACTGATAAGGATGTGTGGTTCAGTTCCTCATAAAGCACGGATTCAGTAGTTCATAAAGAAGCTATCAGACAAGAGAGAAGCTTGAGGGTAAAAAGGAAACCCACGTGAAATATCAACAAAAGAAATCAATAAGACGGATGCCGAAGCTGCTGCACTGACCATAGACAATCTCTGGATGATGGTGACCTCCCTAATTATTTAAGATCGCTTGTAAAATTGATTTCATGTAAACACGGTGACACTACAGCCAGCTCCATGCTGGAGATGTAAGTTGTTGTAGATTTATTGACCTGTCAGTCACTGGTGTAGCTTTACTACCACTTAATGGTCTGTTTAGATAGTCGTGGTGTGTTCAAACGCCCCACTGTCGGCCTACCCGGTGACAGGTAGCAGCCACAGAGATAAAAATGGGACCCCATGCCAGAGCAGATGGGGCAAGGGCTCATCAGTTATTTTCCAGTCAGGTGCCAGCTTCCTTGTGAGCAAAAGTGGAACATGAGGAGCCTGTCTCCTCCCGAATGTTCCTGAGCACAGGAATATTAAAAACAGCTAAACTGAGGCCTATGCTCACCTTGTAGTGGCATGATCCTGTTGATGTGACCCTGGGCCTTCAAATGATGTCTCTTAGCCTTGCGCAAATGCTATAGAGTAGGGATGCAATTCCACACCAGCCTAGTTGCTGAATTTTCTGGGAAATGCTAGGTGCAAAATGAGTATAATGTACTGTCCGAGAAACTGAATGACCCAGCAGTTGCTCTAGCTCCATTTGCTCCATTGTCCGTGTGCTACCTCAGAAAGCACAAAAGGCTATTTGCATCGGAGTGACTTCAGAGGTGAGGGAAGGGAACCTAAGCACTCCTCTCTAGGACCTGATACCTGGACAGTGGAGATGGCATATTTCATGGTCTAAGATGATGCTGCTAACATTATAACACCTCCCGAATCAAGATTAATCTCCTTGCTAATGGCTTGTCTAATTTAGTAGCACAGTTTTTTCTTTCTTAACAGCACATAAAGGAAAGGTGCTTGGGTTCCTTATGGAGACAAGATTTTACACCAACTCAGAATGACCTGAAACTTGCTGTGTGCCCCAGGCTGGCCTCAAACTTGCAGCAATCCTCCAGTCTCAGCTTCCTGAGAATTGGATTTAAAGGTGTATGTGACCACATCTGGCAACTGCTTCTAACTTACATTCATGAGTGTCTTAAATTCTACAGAATATCATGATATAGCCTCACACATAGCTGCCCTCTGAGACTGAAGGACGGACTGCCAAAGGATGCAGGGAGAGGCACCTTTTAAGTTTAAGAAAATTAACAATGATCCAGATGAGAAGTACTTTAAAGGTGTTTATGGTGACAAATGCCTGTGATCTCAACACCAGGACACTAAGATTTTGCAGCCAGCCCAGGCTCCACAGCAAGACCCTTTCTCAAAAAGAAAGACCTGCCTGCTCTGGGGAAAGAAAACAAATTTTGAAAGCGTACATTATTAAGCTCCCTCATTTCTTGCCCCATAACAACAGAAATATAAAGAAAGGAATCTAACTACTGAAATAAGGATGAAACAGAGGTGGGTGCCTCTACCCACCACCCACATATACACACCATTAATGCCTCATTCAACAGATAGGACCACTTCCAGCAAGATCCCAAAAGAGCAGGCACATCTCTGCTCCCCACCCCAACACTGTACCCCTTTGCTGAACCCAGCTTTTAATCTAAAACAGAACACTCCAAGTCCCAGACCCATGGCTGGCCTCCAGGATGCCCCCCCCCCCCCAGTCCCAGGGCAAAGCGAGCAGCCACAACCAAGCTGAGTTCCTTGCGGGCCAGCCCTCTCAGGAATGCAGCTATGTGGCCATTTCCCTGACCCGGCTGTTGTCACAATGAATCCTTCCTTCCTCTTGAGTTATTTCCCTGTCTTTCCTCTCAAAGATTTATCCCACATGCCAACCTCAACCTTTAGTGAAACTTCTTTTGCTCAAGAAAAAAAACAAAAAACAAAAAACAGGCGGGAATTGAGTGGCCAGTACTGGGACAAAACCAAATGGCATTTCCTGTATTTTAGAAGATTGCAAAGTTTCCTGAAGACAAAGAACAATGTTGATGTAGCTCAAACATAGTAATAAAAACCGTGTCCTGGATTCAATTAATAGCATCTTTTTGCCTCCCCCGTCCGTCCCCACACCCCCTGACCCAGGAGAGTTCTCTTGTCTTGGATTGTCTCCTCTGAGCTGGTTTTATCTTAGATTTTGCATTCCTGCTCCCTTAGTACGTATACCAGAGGTTGCTTTCTCTCTCACACATGTGCAGCATTTATTTTTTTTCTTCTGCATAATTTTCATTATTCTTGTTTGCTACCTGGACCTTTCATCTGATTTTCTTTTTTTTTTTTTCCTTCTTCCTACTGCTTTATTGTTTTCTGTTTCATGTTTCTTCTTTCACTCAGGGTTCCTTGTCTCACTGTTTTTCTGTGTGTTATGGCTTTCCACCTCCTTTGTAAAATTATAATTATCGAGTCCTGAACACTCCCGGGATGGCAGGGTGGAGGCAGATGAGAAGCTACATACACTTCTAACTGTGCTGTGTCAGCTGACCCAAGGCTAATGTCCAGCAGCCTACAGGTGGCTAGAGTCACACTTAGGGGAGGTTCTGAAAGGACACATGCTTTAAAGGAGTGTAGTCCTTCTTCCAGAGTGAGGGCAACACTGACATGGAAAGGCGTTGTAAATAGAGGCAGTGTAGTCCAGTTGCTCTGGCCAGTCTCCTGCGCCCCAGATCTTAGGAAAGTTAATTTCTGAGCCCCATGACAGTGGTGATGATAATATAATAAAAATAATAAGAAAAGCGGCTAATAGGATTCAGTGAGCAGCTAGTGTGTGCATATCCACGTTCTTAGAACAGTGTGAGCTGCGCACCCTGCAACTACCTTCATTTGTGTGAGGTATTCAAGTTGGTACCAGACTTGATGGAGTAGAAACTTTGAGATGTGCCTTCCTGGAGAGGACCTGAAACACGAACCTTCAGTGGTTCACTCTGGGGCTAGCAGTTTCTGGCATTATTCAAGACCTTTTGGAAACACATCTCATCTCTCAGTGCCCACCCCTAACACCCATCTCACTAATGGGATGAGGAACTCAGAAGTGGGACTAGGGAGTCTCTACTTTTAACAAGCCCTTCACCTTATTCTGTTGAGGCCAAAGTTTGAAAATTGACCTTCAACTACTCATGCTCCACCCTCCTGGTGCTGGGCTCTGACATCTTCTGCATAGTAAGTATCAAGTGTAGCTGCTCCCATCTCACGCTCCTCTGCCCCAGTAACATGTCTATGTGTGCTCCATGTTCCTTGAAGCATCTTGAAGAAGGAAATAAGCTATTGAGAAAAACTGGCACTGTTCCCATGAAGGGCTGTTAGAGTCATCACTTCCTTTCCGGTGGTGGTAAATCCATTCTTTGGGATCAAAAGGTATAACTCCAAAAGGATACAGTAGATGAGTGGAATTCACATCAGAGCTTAGAGAGAAGGGGAGGGAGGTGGGGAGTGGGAGAAGAGATCGTGAGATCATATCTAGAGGGTCCCGGTACAGAGTTAAGTATCAGTACATTTTACCTCTCAGACAAATCAGGCCACGAAGTGCAAAGAAGAGTCCGAGCCCTCAGCCCTGACTGAATGAGGCATTTTATAAATTCTTCACCACCTACACCAAGGCTGTAACATCAAGGGAGAGGAGGCAGAAGGAGTGGGAGAACTGGAGGGAAGAGCGCTGTCTAATGCTTTCTTCTGGACACAATATGGCCATGGCAGTCAAGAACTCACAGGAGCTGTGGTTACCCACACAAGACCTACACAAATTAAGTCATCAAAAAGCCCCATGGGGGAGATAGTTCTAGGCCTCAAGTGTAGCTGAAGTGCTATCAGCAGTTCATGGCTGTTGGGGAAAAAAAAAATCTTTCTTCTTTGAAGGTATAGCTACTGGAATATTTCTGTGTTCACTGGGTGCCACACACCCACACATGTGTGAGCAACAGTAATTGGACTTAGAAAGTTTATCAAAGAAAAGGTGGTAGGGTCTGGAGAGATGGCCTAGCAGCTAAGAACATACAATGCTCTTGCAGAAGACCCAAGTTCAGAACCATGTTGGGAGGCTCACAACTGCCTAGAACTCCAGATTCATGGGATCCAACACACATATACATATAATTATAAATAAAAATATAAAAACTACAGACTATTTTAAGGGGCTGAAGAGATGGGTAAACAGTTAGGAACACTCACTTCTCTTGCAGAGGACCCAAATTCAGTTCCCAGCACCCACATGGTGGCTTAAAACTGTCTATTCTAGGGGATCTGATGCCCTCTCCTAGCTTCTGTGAGTATCAAGGACTCAAGTGGTATGAACACTCATACACATAAAATAAAAAAGATAGTTGCATTAGTGGCAAGCCTGTCACTGGACAAGAAAAATCCCTTGCTTCAACTGTAGGCAAAATGCTGTAAGAAAAGGACAAAACTTGGAAGCCAGTAAGTCGACAGCCTAACTCTGCCAAGACAGGGTGGGAAAGTCCTTCATAATTCCTGCTTTACAATTAATGTCTGTCAGATATACTGGGCCAAAAGGCTGAAGATAGATGCTCTAATGTATGGAGAGAAATTGAGGACTGTCCAGGCAGCCAGTTATCTGTCATTTCTTAGTTTTGGAAGCTGCTGGCTCTGCACTTCCTGTATAATCAGATATATTTATCCATCTCAGGTCTCTGATATGGTTGAAGACTAGACAGTTATAGTCTCACAATTAAATTTAAGTTGTTTAGGAATTAAAAGGATGTTCTAGGTCTAAGATGTTTTAAAGTTTGTAATTCAAGTTAGGATAGAAAATGAATTAGGTATAGAACTTTAAACTCATGGAGGTAGATAGATAATAGAATATTGATATTAGTTGCCAAATATGTATGGAGTGGACATTGGGAATGTACATTATATCTTTTAGTTTTCATAATTGTGGTCTAATTATTAAAAAAAATATGAGTTTTGAGAGAAGGGGGAGAAGGGGAGAGAATGGGGCTGGGTGAGGTGGAGGGAGGGGACTGTGATAGAGATGTAACTTGAAGTAATAAATAAACATTTTAAAAAATAAATAAATAAATTGATATTAAAGTAAGCTTAAAGCCAAAAAAAAAAGAAGTTGGGAAGGAGAGGTATTAGGGAAAGTTGAAGGAAAAAATAGAGGGTAAATATTTATATGTATGTATAAAATTCTCAAGGAGAAAAGGATCAAGAAAAAATGTTATTTAGTGTTTAAAAAAAAATAGCCACTCCTCATATCAATGCATGTACAACAACACCCATATAAATGACCTAACTTTAGTTCACAGAAACTGTAGCAGAAATGCCTTCATAGGACAGTAGTTATGAACACCTACTGTTGGGTCCTCCTGTCTCTGTGTTCTTGGCATTCTTGTATGAGGCTTTCATGGGGCTTGCTTCTAGGTCCTCTGATCCATGTCTATCAGCAGCAAGTATGGGCTGGGTTTCCTCAGTGCATTTAGCAAGCACATCTGTGTGATGTGTCTGCATATGCCACAGGCTTGTCTGAGGTCCTGTGGCTTACCTAGAGTTCTTCCAGACATAGATAGTGCTACTCAGACCATACCCACAGATCGCACTGCCCAGCCCATGTTCCTCCTGAAAGGAGAGATTCTCCACCCACCAGGACCTCTGAGGCACCTTGTCACATGTGCCTACCTCTGTGACAAACAATACCTGAGGTGCATGTGTTGCAAAAGGTTACTTCAGAACCTGGAAGGTGCAGTTCGTAGTGGATGGGCCTCGTGGCTCTGGGCTGCTGGCAAGGCAGCACGTGGTGGTGAGAATACACAGTAGAGCCCAGACCACTTACCTTATGGCTGGGAAGCAGAAAAAGGATGAGGCTAGCACCCTATAATCTGTTTCCAGAATGTGCTCCCACCCCTAAATCTTTACTAGACACCACCTCTTTAAAGTTTCATCAAGTCCCCACCAGCACCATCCTGGCTGGGGATGAATCTTCTAGTGCAGGGGCCTTTGAGGGAAACTTAAGATGCAAACAGCATCTAAGGTTCCAAAAGTCCTGGGATATAGCTTCTGTGAACACTCTGGTGTGTGCTGGGTGCTCTAAACCTTTTTGCCTCTCTTTGTCACTTTGTGTCTCTGTCTCTGTCACTACCTCTCTGTCACACACACACACACACACACACACACACACACACACACACACTTCGTTGCACCACGTAAATTGTGTACATGTGGAGAGAGAACCACCAACACCAGCATGTAGGTGAATAAGCAAACTTTATTTCCTATTATTCCGGTTGCCCTACAGAGCAAGATAGGAACCAATCTACAGACTATCAAAAATTTCCTCTATGTCGAGTGGGCGGTGTGTTAAGAATGTGTAAACTGAACTCTCAGCTTCTGTCTTAAAAATGAAGGGTGTGAATGGTGGCAGTCCTTCATTGTCTGACCAAGTGTTAGGCCTGCCCCTTAGCTACCTCCTTCTCTAAGCTGCAGACGGCCAGCTCTGTATTCGCTCCCACGCAGCAGCAACTGGCAGCCTTTTCTGTAGCACAAAGCTGACATACCTCCTTTCCCTAACATGTTCTTTTCTTCGCTGGAGCCTGCAGTGGCAGGAGGTGGGCTGACATGGGATATATTTGGCACTGTTGACTTGTAGCTTCTTCACCTGTCTATGTTCTCTGCAGAAAAGAACCATTTGGAACGGCTTAGCCTTTTTCAGGGCATGAGACTAGCTAACCAAATTCTGTACATCCATAAAATTTAGAGGACCAAAGTCAGTTGTGTATTCAACTATGTTTGAACCTTTCCTGCATTTGCAGCCTGCTGATAAACCCTGCTAGGGAAATCAGGAGGTATCATGAGGGAAGGAGTAAGGAAGCTGGAAACGGAAGTTTGACTAGAAAAGTGAAGTGGGGGCAGGGCAGGGGGTGGACAGCTGTTCACCAGGGAGAGACCAGGAAGGTCAACAAGGCAGTGAGAGGGGCAGTGAACTAGATCGTCTTAGAGGAAGGGAGGGGCCATTCCGATGGCAATCAGGAGCACTGTGCAGTTTTAAGGAGCACGTAGTAGCGCTTAGAGGGCTGTGTGGCCGAGGCTGGGCCTTTGTGGGGGCTGTGCAAGCCCTTCCTTGCATACTGTAAAGACATCCTGGACTCGGTCAGTGCCCTTGCCTTCCAACAAGGCCCTCTCTGAGTCAGCCTGCAAATTTGTCTACTGAATTGAGAATTCAAAAATTGAAGACTTCTTTGGAGAGGACCTGTACTCTCCACTGAGGTCTGTTAGCAGCCATGCTTTGGGCTCTTTTTTGTAACTTTCCTCCCAGGAGACTTTTCAAAGCTCTCCCCTGGGTTATCATACCCCTGGGCTACTGACTCCTCAAGGTTTGCAATGTGCTTACTGCTGCATTGGTCTATAATAAAATGGTTGTTGTGTACTGGCTCTGCAGCTGTCAGGTCTGAACTCTGGCTAACTATGTATAAGCGGTTCTCCCTCTAGGTGCAGATTCATGCTCATTTTACTACCTGCAGGAGGGACGAGGGTGCTGTGGTACTCTTCCCTTCTCCTGCAAGCAACAACTAAAGACCAAGTGGGCTGGGTGTAACCCACACAGGAGTACTATGGGCATTCTGGAAGGCCTTTGATAAAGGGCCAACTGACTGTCAAAGAAGCCCTGACTGGGGGAAATAGGAACTAGGTTCTAGTGGGGCTAGCAAGGAGGTATTCTGCTTCCTGGACAATTTTAAAAGTTGGCCTTAGCCAGGCATGGAGGTGCAAGGTGCATGCCTTTAATCCCAGCACTCAGGAGGCAGAGAAAGGCAGATCTCTGTGAGTTTGAAGCCAACCTGGGCTACAAAGCCAGCCAAGGCTCTGTTACACAGAGAAACCCTGTCTCAAAAAAAAAGTTGGCCTCATTTCAAGATCACCTGGGGGCACAGAGCCTGCCTGTTGAATTCCCATCACAAAACAGAGGAGCTGGAACAAGGAGACTAGTGCTGCTTCCAGATTGGTTGCAACCTCTCTGTCTGGTTCTAACTGTTCCTAACTGTTCCTTTCTCATTTGGATCCTCTTTAGCATTTCCCCAGAGTAAGAAGCAACTCAGGAAGCTTCCCACCACTGTTCCTGCTACAGGAGGCCCTGGCTTTAAAGGCGGTCCTCTGGAGGCCTGAGGGTTTCCAGTGGCTTGCCTTCAGACCTCTCCCTGTCTCTTGGTCTTCTGGTTACACACAGGATGAAATATTACTTCAGTAATGTCTTCGTTCAACCCTAAATGATGTCTCCTCCTTTCTGACAGAGGAGTCTTTGTGTTTTATGTCAAAATAATCGCTGAAAATTAAGACAACTCTCAGAAACCCCACACTGTGCCCTGCATTGCCTTTAGGAAATAGGAAATGAGTGTTAAACATACAGCCCATATTGGTGAAATGAAAATCTACAGAGAAATATGCTTAAAGACTCATATCCCTGGGGACACATCCCTCCCATCTAGTTTTGGATTCCATTGTGTTGACAGCCCGACCAGGAAAAGGATAAGGATGGAAGTTGGAGAAATGGAAAGGATACATTAGCCTCTTAAGTTTTACATGTATGTTGGGTTTTGACAGTGAAATACTATAACTAACCCAGACTATTTTCCAAAGATTTAATTTTTCGCTGATGTTCAATAATATTACCGAAAAGCTGATTCCTAATTATTACATAGGGCATTGCATAAATTTCTTCCTAATTAAAAAGCCTCTAAATTCTAAATAATCAATTTACAAAGACATATGGTTTTGAAAAATTAGGCATTTAATTCCTAAAGATTTATTAGTAATTTGTACCACAGCTAATTAATTATGGTTATAATACTATTGCAGTCACAGTAAAGCTTGATGTAATGATATGATTGTAAATTCATTTTGATATGTCTTCTTTAATGTCACAGAATTACAATATACTTAGCTCTCTAGACTATTCTTAATTATGTTTGAAAGCATTAGTTTAATGAGAGATAAGAAGGCTTGGTAAGTATACCTTCAGAATTTATTTGAAAAACTACTTTCAGCATGAAACAAACAAATTGATTTTTCCCTGGCAAAATGAAATTTGTACTTGGTAATAAATTAGAGAGAAAAACCTCACAATTAAATATTGTGCAGTGTAGGAATTCCCATTAGCTCTTGTGACAATTCAGAGAGCTTCTCATGAGAAAGCAAATTAACTACATCAGGGAAAGCTGATGAGACTGACCAGGATTCAGACAGTGTCTTCTGAGTGGTCACAGTGTGTGGGAAAAATGTTTTGTTTTGTTTTGTCTTTCTATCCTTTTTGTTGGTGAATGTACAGGCAATTTTTTTTAATCTAGAATTTTTTTGGACCATAACCAGGTTTTTGTTTGAAGTTTAAGGGAGGATTTTTTTTTTTTTAACTTAAGGGCAGATATTGCCACAGATGTCTTTCATTGACATGATCCTTCTGAAATGTCTGGGGACAGAAAACTATCTCAAAAAGGTTAAATAATATCCTAGGACATAGTGTCTCTCAGAATTCACCCTGCCTCGCTTACACACATCTCCACTTTCAGACCCTCCAGAAGGGGACACGGCTAAGTCCTGATGGAATCCAGGCACCTGTCAGGTCACGAGCTGCCCTGCATTTCCAGTCATAGGTGGGGACTTGGAAGATGGTCCAGTAATGAGGGTAAGGACCTCACTAAAGGGATTCACATCTTGTTAAAGAGGCCTATAAGAAGGAAAGATGCTCAATCAGGAAAAATCCTACCACCAAGCATTAGGACAAGAGGTTAGACCTCCAGAAACCATGTAAAAGCCAGGCACAACAGCATGTGTCTAAAATGCTTAGGGGATAGAGATGGGGATCCATGGAGCTCATTGCAACCTGAAAAAGTCAATAAGCTCCAGGTTCAGTGAGAGAGCTTGTCTCAAAAGAGAAAAGTGGAGAAAGATTGAGGAAGACACCTGACATAGACCTCTGGCCTACACATGCACACACACACACACACACACACACACACACACACACACACACACAGAGAGAGAGAGAGAGAGAGAGAGAGAGATACACCAACACACAGATATACACACATACACAGAGAGAGATACACACACAGAGAGAGAGATACACCAACACACAGAGATATACACACACATACACAAAGAGAGAGATATACACACACACATACATACAGAGAGAGACATACACACAGAGAGAGATACACACACACATACACACACTCACAAAAACTGTTATTTGTGAAACAGTAGACTCTTATGCTGGAAACGTTTCCATTAATACATATATTTTAAATGTTGCAATTTCTATAAAACCCTGAAGTGCTCTTTAACAAAAATTAAGCTGAAGTGACACTAAATTTTGGATTTGGAAGTTGTAGACTCTTAGGAGAACTTTTTTTTTTTAATTTGTGTGTGTGTGTGTGTGTGTGTGTGTGTGTGTGTGTGTGTGTGTACTGTTCCTGTTACAGGTGCCTGAACTCCAGGCCACAGTTTCTAGATTGGTCCATCACCATTAACTACACAAGTCACATAACCAAGTAACTCCCATTGTTATTGATAAAAGTTACACTAGTACACCAAGGGGAAAGAAAGGCCACCATCAGGCTTTTAAAAAGCTGTTTCATAGATCTGCCTTCACAAAGATAGACGGCACCACTAAGGCAGAACAAGGAAAGATGTACCCAACTCTACAAGCTATTGGCACTGTTAATCATATTTTGAACCGTTGTTGGAATATATCTTGGAAAATACAGCACCACTGCCATATTTCCAGTGGGAGAGGTGATGGTTTTAGTGCTAACATACACTGACAATTCCAAGCCCTCTCCCTCCCCTTGTGGGAAGTAGATCACACAATCATGTGGGCACCGGAAGCCCACGTCCTAAAGCACAGCATTGTGAATTCCATGACAAAGACATCAACAGTCTCAGTAGGTAAGCAGCCACACAAGATATGTGTGTATGTTCACATATGAGTGTGTATATTCATACACCACTATCTCTAGTTTTATACATTCCATTCATATAAATTTGTTATAAACTTGTATTATGTAAAAGTTTAAATAGCATGAAAGAGCTGTTAAATAATTGGGATTCTGTTTGTAATTCTCAGTTAACAATTTACAGTTCTTTATTTTTTTCAAGATTTTCTCTCTCTCTCTCTCTCTCTCTCTCTCTCTCTCTCTCTCTCTCTGTGTGTGTGTGTGTGTGTGTGTGTGTGTGTGTGTGTGTGGACATATATATGAGGCTGCCTGGAGAGACCAGAATAGGGAGTTGAACCCCTCAGGTGGAATATGAGTCACAGGTGGTCATGAGCCACCCAGCATGGGTAATGAAAACTGAAGTCAGGTCCTCTGCAAAACAGCAAGTGTTCTTAATCACTGAGCTATCTTTCCAGGCCCTCCAATTATTATTATTATTATTATTATTATTATTATTATTATTATTACTATTACTATTATTAAATTATATTTTCAATATAGATAGTATTATTACCTTTTTAACTTGTAGTGCAAGTCTTACTATGCCCCCCAAGGCCAGCTTTGAATTCCCTAGATAGCCCAGGCTAATCTTAAGCTCACCATCTTCCAGGCTCAGCCTCCCAGGTACTAGATCACAAACATGCTCCCCTGCACCCAGGCAATTCCAATTTTTAAACATGGCGTAGCAAATATAAGAGTCACACAGATTGCTAGATGAGCGTATTTCCACATCTCTTTGCTTTGACCTTCCCACTTCTGTGACATACCCAGGACTCATGTAGTAAGGAATGTAAAGCTAGTACACTTCCCATACTGCCCCTAGCTATGTGTGGTCCCAGCAAAATGTGGCCCTGGTCTACTTCCAAACATATGATTCTTTACATTATATCTTTTGGCTTTGCAGCAAGAGGGTTTTATAGGTGGGCATATACACAGATTGGACCTAGAAAGACAGAATTTCTCATGTAACACAAGCATCGTTATGATATTTTACCAAGAAATATACTTGGCTGGACTGCCTGAGCTTTCAGAAAATTCTTTTCCCTTGACTTCAGTTAAAGCTTTAATAACTATGAAAAATACATTGAGTATTCTGCACTTATACATTATTAAAGATATTTTTGTTTTCTTCAAAATAAAAATGTACCCATTTAAAATGTTCTATCTCCTAGACTCCCTTGCAGCTAGGGGCAGTCAGATATACAGTATGAACTGCACTGGTGTGAAGAAAGTCACTGTATGACTTTTGGGAAAATGCTTAAGTTGTTGAAAGGATGGAGATAGGAAAGAAGATGAGAGAGAAGAGAATAAGAGAAGGGGAGGGGTATTAGAACATACCCACAAGTAGTCCAGAATGTATACTTACCTAAAATAATGTGGTCAATATACTCAAGATATAAATTGTTGCATCGAGAATTTCACCAGAAAGTGAAACACTGTTTTTAAAAACAGAAGTCAAAATTCTAGAACATTAATATATTACCTAAAGCAAAGATCTCAGAGGTAAGTTTGATGGCAGATAAGACCCAGCTAAAGAATGAATAAAAGAATGCTAAGAGAGGCCAGGTGAACAGATTTGGGCCAAAGCACAGAAAGGTAAGAAGGTAGAAAATCAAAAAAGAGCAAAGATACACATGGAGAAAACCATCACCATTCCTATTTGGATTTTCAGAAAGACAGGGTGAATGTCAGAGGCAATGCCACAAACCCTGAGGTTGATGCTCCATTAAAGTCAGAGCACAGAACTGGAACTCCAGGTGACATGCGTGGTTCTGGGCTAGTCCTCCAGTGCTGCTCTGGAGCAGCAGCCCCTTGCCTCTGTGAGTGAGGGTGGACAGAGCCGGCAGGTGCTGAACTTCGCCTCACCTTCCCATTTAAACCACGGTAGTCCCAGCAGATGAGGCCAGGGCCATGACCCTGACTTAACTTCAGAACCAGAACCAAAATGAAATTTTCAGTCCTGTGATTTAATGTTTTTATTTGTTCTGAAATGAGAAGAGACTATGTCCCAAACCATGTGACCATTCTAATGACTTTTTCAGCTTTTTTATAAGTCCCGATAGCTGCCTGGGAAGTCTTGCAGTCTGCTTTGAATGCTGGGAGCAGCCCTGGTGTTTCCATTTCTTTTTCTGAGAAGTCAGGAACGGGTCTCTATTAAAACAAAAGGATGGTCATGTTTACAGACTGGCCTTGTTTTGAGAAAGGAAGGAGAAGGAGAGGGAGAAAAGAAAAAGGTGAACTTGTTTTTTTCCAGGGGCTTATGCCTGGAAGAAGCTTCTTGCAAATTTTACTGCGTATTTTAGGATTTCTTTTTCCTGGACAGGTTCCACCTGGCCTTTCAGAGGCTGCTGAGAGGTGGGAGGGGCCCAGTCTTGGACTGCAGAGATCCTGCTGCAAACTGCTATTGCTTCAACTGCTTGATTTAGATTTGAAGAAAGAGGGAGGCACGGTGTTTGTCAACATGTCATTGGTGTCTTGGATTGTTGACTGTTTCCAGTGGTTTCATTAGCTCACACTTTCCAAGGGCCCCTCTCCTGAGGAGATGTGCTAAGCTTTCTTTTGACACTTTGGAGGTTCTGCCCTGTTGCTTATATTCCAGCAAGGCTGGCAACAGCCACAGCTTAAGGTAGAAAGCTGACCCTTAGTCCTTGCAGCCACCCAGGTTCTCAAGAGCCTGCACACATTAGACGAGGGGGATGATGACTGACCCAATAGCCTCATTTTTTAAGGTGCATTCTCCTAGGGAGGGAGAATTGGGTCAGGGTAGAATTTAAGGTCCTACAAGCTCTCTCCTGTTTACTCATCTCTGGAAGGTTAAGAGGAGCATTTGAGTAGGTGGTTAAGCTTGCTGAGCACCTCTCATCTCCAAGTTCCCCAGGATGCAAAATGGTAGAGGGTGGCAGAATAGTAGAAAAACTACTTTGATTTTCAAATGTTGCTAACAGAGAAAAGCTCACACCCCAGTCAGATGGCAATGTGAACATCTTCAGTTTGTCCTTCCAAGGTGGATTTCCAGGTCCTTTTCTACACCCACTCTAGTTGTTCCCAGCTTCTTGGGGAACATATTTGCTTACTGTATTCTTTTCAGGAATCCAGATGGTCCCATGCCCAGCCAGCACTTACTCTACTTTTTTTCCTATCTGTGGAAAAGAAAATTGATTCTCTGGGAATCTAGAAAAGTAGTTGATACCAAGAACACAGCCCTTGATCCCTGAAGACCAGCTGGAGGGTAATTAACATTTTTTTTAATCTGCAGTGTTGACTACATTGCATTTCTCTGAGATCAGGCCTCTAACATTTTAGCTGTCCCTCTGTTCTCTTGGCCAAACCTATGACCTGTATCCAGTGAAACCCACATTGAAAACTTTCTCTTTTGAGGTAAGATAGCAAGGAATCTCCCCTGTCAGGCATTCTAGGCAAATTTGTAGCCACATAAGCCTAGTTGATCAGGATGGTGACGCATGAAGTTCTTACAGTAGAGAGCCCCTATCTTCGATGGAACACTGTGTTTTCTGAAGAGATTCACATCCACAAGAGTGGGTCAGGCCTGCCGAAACAGACCCTCTGCCGTGTGCTGGTCTCATGAGCCAACAGCCGTGTGTGGCTGCTGAAAAGTTTCTGTTCCTCCCCCATTACTGTGCACATTTCGGGTACTCAGCTGTCACGCATGACTGGTGCTGCAGATATATTTCTGTCTTTGTAGAAAGTTACTATAGACTGTGCTGTTGGCCAAGAAGTCCTGAGAATTCAGAAACATTATTAGTGCTGGCTCATTGGGCAACATCCTGGAAGATGTTGCTAAGGAGGTAGCTGCGGGGGACCTAGAAGCTGAGGAGAAAGGCCAGTAGTCTCAGAGGACGACATGAACCATGGCCACAGTTGAGGATGGCTGGGGTTGCTGGTGGGTGTGGCTATGACCCTTCCTGGGTCCTGTCAGAAGACAATCCTTTGCTGAAGCCCAGACCTTATCTAGGAGAGCATGTCAGTAGAGTGGTACAACAAATTATCACACACTGTGGCTTAAACCACAGAAATGTATTGTCTCCATTTCAAGACGGGAAACCCAAGATTAGGGGCAGAGGCTCGTTTCTGCTGAGGTCTCTCTGTCTGGCTTTGCAGCTGCCTGTCATCAGGGCTGGCCTCATATCACTGACCCTCCAGATGTGAGTAAGCACCCATTCCATATCGTCCTCTTCTTGTGAGGCTTAATGTCTCCCCATTTAAGTCATCCTCCTGTTCAAAGATCTTGCTACCAAATCCAAGTATATTTGGAGACAGTGGAGCTAAGAACTCGGACATGTGGATTAGGGAAGCAGTTCAGCCCACAACAGGGCTGCAGGGAATATGCCTTGGAGTCAGAGACAGGACAACAGTGAGCAGGAGGGCTGATGCCCAGTTACCACTGTACTGCCTCCTTGTCCAATGCCTTGACTGAGCATAGTGAGACCACAACTCAGCACTAGGTCAAGGCATCTTGACTCCTCCTCCTCGCTGCCTTCTGGAGGGAAGGGCCATGTTTCCCAGCCATGTACTGCATTTCTACCTGCCTGGGGTAAGGGCCCAGCTGTATCTGCATTTTGACCTCATATGATTGTTTGTAAATTATCGACTTTCCACAGCAGTTTCCAGGTATTTCATGAGACTTACTGGGTTCTCTCTTCTTGGTATCTCCAATGATTCTTCTTTGCCTGTGGCCCCGTGTTTGAGAGGAACTTCCACAGACCCTGGCTTCCTGGCACCTGCTCAGGCCTTGTTTTGGCAGGTGGCAGGTGGGCTGACCAATGTGCAGATTTAAAAAAGAAAGAAAGAAAGAAAGAAAGAAAGAAAGAAAGAAAGAAAGAAA
>CAJQZJ010004687.1:8129544-8146511 GCA_907164525.1 Lophiomys imhausi | reverse complement strand
GAAAGAAAGAAAGAAAGAAAGAAAGAAAGAAAGAAAGAAAGAAAGAAAGAAAAGAACTTATAGTCAGACAGGATTCAGGCTCAATGTAAATCCTGTGTGGCCACTCCTCACTGTGGCTTTGGGCATCTTAACTGCAGCTTGGTTTCCTCATCTATACCATGAGAACACTAACAATTACCTCACATATTACGGGAGAGGTGTTTCATAATACATAAAAAGACACAAGATTCTGTGGAATATGGGTTCTCAGTCAAAAGTACAATCATTATCATTCCCACCTTCACTTTGGAGAGGCTTTCTCTGTAACTTTGAGGACACTGTCCCACACTCTGGCTGTGGTCACTTCCCTTTTGTGGTATGTCTTAGTTCCATTCATACAGCAACTATCTCTTTTATATTGTTTTGTGTACACACACACCCACATGTATACACATACTCTCTCACACATGTGCACACACACATATACACATGCACATACACATGCATGCACACACATGCATACACACACATGCACACACACACACACACATGTACTGATGTAGATAGTGTCAGAGTCGTGTCCCTGTTCTTCCACCTCCCTTCTCATGCCAAGGGCTACTTACTGTGAATTTGCAGTTCTCCACCTGAAGAATTCTTCCCCCTGGCCACTTGAGTATCGTTGGTCCTCATGCAGCAGAGGTTGGAAGCTTCAGAAAAACTAGCAGCCCCTACAATGATAGCTAGGAAGTTGGTAGATAAATCCTCATGCTATCTTGTTTCTTGGATAGGACAACTTTTGAGAGCATTACCCACTGTCTCCCATAATCCTCTCCAGGAGTGAATCCAACTGCCCACAATAGTAACTTTCCATAGCCTTCCATCCTTTTCGTCTTATTCTTCACTTCCCTACTACAGCTTCCAGAGACCTCCACACAGCTCTCATTCTAAACCTCATTCCAGCATCTGCTATTAGGGACTCAACTCTAGACACAAATATGTGCCACCTTTCACCGTCTATGTGGGACTGGTTGTTTCTCCCATGGTTTCTCATTGAGCTTAATGACTGGCTGTGAACAACCAGGACACACTACATGTAGTGGCCACAAGGAAGCGTAAGTTGTGCTATCTCCAGTGGGACAAAGGGCTTGATCCAGGAAGACCTGCCAGGCTCTGCATAGATAGTAAACCAAGCAACAACAGAAGAAATGCCACTAAAGCATCTAAAAACTGACAATAACTTGTGCTGCTAAGAGCTCAGATAAAAAAGTGTCAGCAAAGCAGGTTCTTTCTGATTCCATCTGGCGACCTGGGACCCCATGGTCACAGCAGCTCTGTCCATTACTGTGAGTTCATTACTCAATACCACAGAAAAATGTGTAACTCAGAAATATCTTCCACTGACATTACAAAAAACTGATTTTACCTAGGTCTCCCCATTCTCCTGGGAGACCATCCAACTGACTTTGCTCTGTCGCTGAGCATCTGTCAGTGAGGCTTGTGTTCAATGTCCACGTTCAGCTCCCAGGCCATATGTATCATCTGCTGGGGCTGCACATTTTCCTGGCTGCTAGCCACTGCAAACTTTGTGTGTATCTGAACACATTCATCATGGACTTAAACCTTTAGTCAAAAGGGTATTAACTCTGCAGTATCAGAAGGTCTTCTCCAAGCAGCTGAATATTTAGAATTCATGGAGAATATGAAGTACCACAGTCCCAGCCCTGTTAACACTAGACAGCAGCATCCCTAATTTAGAACTGTATTTAAAATGTATAAAGACTCAAAAGTGATAGAGAGGTATAAAGGCAATAAACTGTGTGAGATCTTGCTTTCTTTACTACTGAGGGCTTTGTGTTGGTCCCCTCTCTAACAACTCAAAGGATTACCTTCAGTCCATGAGCAAACAAACTGAGTTTTTTTCCTACATCCACTGTCAGGAAGTTCCACTGTCCACCCTGCCACAATCACAGAAGGTGTCTTGATCCCTTTGTACAGCTGAGCTCAGAAACATTGGACATACTCCACTTTTAGTCCTAGACAAATGCTTCCTCAGACAGTTTTCCCTTCCTGTCCATCTTGGTGTCTTCTAAGTTTGATTGACTAGTGCTTACACTTTCCAGATTCGCTCAGATTCATTCTCTGCGCATAGGTTAGCAATGATCTATTTGCCTCTCTCTCTCTCTCTCTCTCTCTCTCTCTCTATCTATCTATCTATCTATATCTATCTATCCATCTATCTTTAAAGATTTACCTATGTTTATTCTATGTGTATGGTCTTTTTTTCTATATGTATGCCTGTGTACAGTAGAGGCCAGCATGGGATCTCAGATATGGAACTGGAATTACATATGGTGAGTCATGTAGAGAACCAAACCCAGATCCTCTGGAAGAGCAGTGTGTGTGTGCTTACTCACTGAGCCATGTCTCCAGCCCCTTGCTGTTCTCTCATGGTGACATTTTGTACTATGGTCAAAACACACCACATGGGCCTTAGACCTGAAAATAGCTGATAAATAGTGTCCGTCACAGGGGTGTCCATTTCCTTGAATAATAAACACAACGTGAGGCCTGGGATGCTAGCTTGAGTTTCCACTGTAGGAATCAAATGGCAGGGGCGGCTTTCCTTAGTGTCACACATCTGTCTGTGGTGTTCTCTCCCAAGCTGGTGGTAGGGTGAAGGCCACAAACATTTTGCCATGTCTTGTGATTCCCAAGTGAAAAAGATATTCATCATTGCACCTGATGTCAACGGGCCCTGTAAAGCATTATTTGATTCATTTTTTTGTCTTTATTCTCTTTTTAATTTTGGAAAAGAACTATCTGAGCCTATTGATGCCAATTTCTTTGCCATATGAGTTTGGGATTTGTGAGTTTGCTCTTGTTTTCTTTGTTTATGATCCCCTGAAACCTTTCGGAGTCACCTAACAAACAATGGGCTGTAAGGAAAAATCTGATAACCTCACCTTTGTGGGTTCATTACAGTTTGCTTTTGGTATCTCCTCTCAACTCCAGAGCAGTGATGTCACGTTGCTGCATTCTTGAAACTGGCCTTAGCCAGAGTATTGACCCCATTGGGTATCCAGAGCAGCACAACCCAGAGATTTTCTCCCCACCACCCCTTCAGGGGCCATTGGTAAATATTTGCTGCACAGCAGGCAAAGGTCAGGCCTGCATTTGGCACAAGAAGTCAAGACCTTCCTGAGGCATCTGAACAATTCTCAGAAGAGTCTGAGCTCTTTCTCCAAGTCAGTGATCTCAGCTCTTTGTTTAGTAACAACCGCCAGCACATCCCAGAGCTGAAGTGGCATTTACAGCATATCCTAGAGCCTGCTGCAGTGGAGTTTACAGAGAACAAAATCTACCTCTGCAAGCCTGAAGACAGGGTAGCTCAGAGACAATCTGGAAGACACAAAGGAAGGGCACTTATGATGGGGTTATTTGTATTTTAACATGTCAGAGCTGTGGTCACAATGGGAGATAAAGTGGACAATGCCAGAAGTCATGACTTCATAGAATACCACTGTGAGAACCACAGTGAAGCCCAGGCTGACACTAAGGGTTAGGGGAATGGCATAACCTTGTGAAAGATGCTCTTGATGCTTGACAACATTCAACACAAGGAAAAATACAATCTTCCCTTAATCTATAGACTCTGAGTCTTGAGAGATGGAGCACATATTGATACCTTGAAAAACACTGTATGCATGTGTGCAAAAATGAATTACATTCTGGGCTCAGGTTCACCTGTCTTATGATCTTGATGGGACATAATAGTTCTTCCTTACACTCTGTTCCTATTCAGTGCCAAGGATGCCTCCCCCAACAAAAAAAAAAAAAAAAAAAAAAAAACACTTCTTCCAAAGACTCTAAACACCCCAGGATTCAGGCTGCCTGGCTAAAAGTCTATACTCTGAGTCAAGACCTTCCCTTCAAAGCTATTGCTGTCTTGTTTTGTCTGCTGAGGTGGTACAGGGAAGGAGAACTCATGACTGAGTGGCCATCCACAGATGAGGTGTCTGGGGAGCTGCCCAAACTCCCCAGAACTGTCAAAGACACAGAGGTAAGTCTGTGAGAGGAGCCCAGGGTCTCTGGGAAAGAAAGGCAGGACTTGTGTGTCGAGGACCAGACGATTCTGAAAGAGGCAGCAACTGACATTGAAAATTATCTGTCACACAGGAATGACAGGAGGAGCCATGTTTAAGGAATCACAGAAAGAAATACTCCCCAGTAATGATGCTATATTGTCTAATGGGCTTTATTATCTTGTAATAGTGCCCTGAGGTCAAGGTTCCTCTTGGTGGGGAATTGATAGTGGACAATTACCTAGAGGCAAAAGCACATTGAATTTTTCTTTTGTCCCTGGCTCTCCAGTCAATTCTCTCTTTGCATTTCTTATTCAGATGTTAATTTTAAATCTAAAAATAATTTTTAAAATATTAAGACTTTGGATTATTTTAAGTGTTATTATCTTTTGCTATTAACTAAGAGGACCTAGTTACATGGATGCTAGCATGGGGTTTTGTCACATGCTCTTTGTACTTTATAATTAAATAGTTGATGCTAGTTATTGCCCTTGATGTTTCTGTTTCTGATTGGCGCTCTTTAAATTCTTACACTGCTTCCTAGAGTTGTTGCATTCAAATATTTTTGCTAAAAGATGAATTGAGTTTTTTTTAACAATCTATGAGTCACCTATCCCATCCACTCTCTATTTTTTAACTGAACACTTCTATTGAAATGACATTTATGGGAGAAAGTACACACATCATTAGGACACACTTATATTTTTTATAGCAAGTAAGCACAAACATTCAACTAGTTCAAGAAACTGAGCATGTCAGAGTCTGTTCATCTTTTAGTCTTGACCTGCTCTTGACCAGCATCCTGTGCTCTCATTGCAAAAATCAATTAGATGTATTTCTTGATGTTCTATGAGTGGAGTTGTGCCTTTTTATGTATTTCTGGCATCCTTCACATGGCATTATCTCTGACACATATTTGTACTCAGTTCAGGTTCAATCCTAGTGCTCTGTGACAATACTATGTGTGTCTGCATGCACACATGTGTGTACATGCATGTGTATGTGCATGTAGGGGCCCAGAGAACAACCTTGGATGCTACTTCTCAGGAACTTCCCACCATGTGTCTTGATACAGCAGCTGTCCTTGGTCTAGGAATCACCAACTAGCTGGACAGGAAGTCCTCATGATTGTTTTGTCTCTGCATCCCTGACACTGGAATTACAGTCTCACACACTGCACTTCCCTTTTTCCATGGCATCTAGGTTGGAACTCATGTCCTGTGTTAGTAAGGCAAGCACTGTATCTGGGAAACCATTCTAGCCCTCATTCACTTTCATTTTTGTTTCTCTCGTGATTGACTAAGAGGATATGCATTTATTCATGAATTTTAACATTTATTTTTCTTATTTTATCTTCTGTGTTATATATAAGGTATCTTTTTATATTTTCTTCTGAAAGTTCCACATACCAGATAGGATCCCTTTTATTAAATTTATATAGTCTTGTGCTATAAATTGATTGCTTCTGTTCTTCTATTTTCTTGAAAAGTATATCTTGTTGTTCCAGAACTTTCCTTTGGAAAATGTTACTTGAACTTTTCCATCAATGCCTTAGGAATGCAGGATTATGGTCCACATGTCACTTTTTATTGACATCATCTAGTAGCTGTTTCTAATTTCATTTTACTTATAATAGGCACGTTATTCTTTCTTTGAGGCAGTAAACCATGGTTGTTAACCAATTTCTATTTTCTAGTAAATTATCCATAGCTCTGATAACCAATATCCTCAAGGAGACCCCTTGCCATTCATTCATTCTTTTAGTCAGTCAGTCTTTACTGAGATAGATACTTGATATCTACACAGTGACCTGGGGTGAGTTTCTGTGCTCTTTCCACTATCACAAACACAGAGTAAGCAGTAGCAAAGCTACATCAGAAACTACTAAGAACTAAATCATGCCCAGCCAAAGGCATGGTTATGAGTAAGAGTTAGGGTCTTATTTTAGTTAGAATCATTGTCTCTATGTTCACATTCAAAAGGAGGTTTTCAGAAGTAATAAAGTAATTATATTCACTTCTAAGCAAAGAGCCTTGTAGAGCAAAATGAAACAGTCAGTGAAGAAATGTGTTCGGCATGTTTGAAAAATAGCTGCAAGACACTTTGCGTGCCACTGCAACTGAGAATTTCACATGAAAGAATACCTGGTACAGAAAGTAGACTCCTTCCAGATCAGTTCAGTGGATGGTAGCCAGTGCATATAGTCAGCAATCTCTTTGATATAAAAGCACAGGTTATAAATCTGTGAAGCTTGTGGACCCATTGTCTCTGCTGTAGTCATTCAACTTTGGTGTACAACAGGAGCCATAGAAAATCTATAAACAAATGAAAGTTTCCTTCCTGAGCTCCAGTAAAACTTTATTCTATAACCATTGGAGTCTGTCAGCCCCAGCCAAGAGAATGGTGTCAGCAGGTCCTCCTTGGATCTTTCAGAGGCAACACTATTATTGACCTTTGTGTCACTGTGACCAAGCACCTGACAATACAACATAAGGGAGGATTTCCATTCATCATAGTGGGGATGGCATGTAGAGTGGTCCTATTCATGATGATGGGAACTTGAGATGGAGGCTGTTCATTCATGATGATGAGAACTTGAGATGGAGGCTGTTCATATGACCCAGACCAGAAAGCAGAGGCGGGCAGGCTGGAAGCAAGGGTGGTATCACTACTAAGGTTCCCACCCTAAAGACCTACTTCCTTAGCCAGGGCTCTCCTACTTGCTCTGCAGCCTCCAAACAAGCTTCCCAAGCTGGAGACTGACCTTACAAGCCCTGCTTCTGGGAGAACTCCAGATTCAAATTCTAACAGACACACTGGCAGTTCTGCATGGACTTACTTCTCAGTTTCTAATTGATGTAGCAGGACCCAGCCCACTGTGGGTGATACCATTCTTATGCTTGGGCTGTATAAGAAAATTAGCTGACCTTAAGCCTGGGAGCAAGTCAATAAGCAGCATCCCTCCAGGGTTTCTGCTTCATGCTCCTGCCATAAGCCCCTGCCTCAGTGTCTCCATGATAGACTATAACCTTCAGGCTAAAATAAATTATTTCCTCTCAAGTTGTTTTTCACAAGAACATAAAGCAAATTGGGTCAGCATCCAAACTAATTTTTTTTTTTTTTTTTAGTAAACCTGTCCTTCTCCTTGTGGACTGACTACAAAACATTTCATATATTTGGTATTAAGTGTGGTTCTGTATAGCCTCCAAGTATGACCCAGAAAGCCAGAACCCATCCAAGCCCAGAGCCGGGCCCAGAAGAGTATTCAGCACTCAAAATGGGGCTTTGTCATATTTAGCTTGGAGTACACAGAGACAGAGAGGGAAATTTGAGCCACTTTTCTCTAGGCAGGACGATCTCTACAGGATGGCTGACAAGAATACAACCCAAAGGGCAGGTGAGGAGGTACTCCACAAAAGGACAAGTTCACAGGGTTTGGGTAGCACCATAGAAAATACCAAAGACATCTTTTTTTTTTAATACTTTATTTTTTTTTCTTCAAGTTACATCTCAGTAACAAACCCCTCCCTATTCCCCCTTCCTATCCCGCCCTTCCACCCTCTTCCCCCCAGAAGTTTCCCCTTTCAGTCCAACAGATGGTTTCTTCTCTTATAACAGTAAGTATTATACAAAACAATAGATATAAATATGCCACATTTATGAGAGTTAAATGGCCCAGTATACCTTCCCAATGTCCAGTTTATACTTATTTGGCCCCTGACTTTAACATTCTACTATCTAACCAACTCCATGAGTTTAAAGGTCTATATGTGACTCAACATTCATACTATCTTGCAACACACTTTTAAGAGTATCTTCTTAGATCTATAACACCCTCTTGATTCCTAAACAACTCAAAATTTAACTATGAGACTCTAGCTGTCTATCCTTCAACCACCTCAGAGACCTGAGAGGGATAAATATATTTGCTTATATAGGATTTGCAGGGCCTGCAGCTTCCAAAACTAAGAAATAACATACCAATGTCTGCCTGGACAGTTCCCATTTTCTCTCCATACATTCCAGCATCAATCTTCAGCCACTGGGTCCTGTTTCTCTGACAGACATTTATTGTAGAGCAGGGATTATGAAAGACTTACCTACCCTGTCTTGGCAGAGTTAGGCTGTCGACTTCCCTGCTACCAAGTTTTGTCCTTTTTGGACAGCAGTCTGTCTGTAGTTGGTGCAAGGGGTTTTTTCATGCCAAGAGAAAGGCTTGCCACTAATTCAACCATCTTACAGTGGAGGATCTTCGATGCTTATCTTCTACTTGGAGTAGAATAGGGGGTGCTGTCAGGCGCTGATATGACTCGATATCAAAAAAAATCTTGATTTAAGATAACATCTTTGAATACCATATTCTGCAGATCTCTTGGGGTTTTTGAAGATGCCCTATCCATCTCTTGTATTTAGATAAGCAAATGTTGCTTGTCTCTTAGCAACTTGATTACTGGGTAGTTTAGAGAATATCTGTGATAGACTGTCATAGTAGCTAACAAAGTGACATGTTTGCATGACTAGGAGTTTGTTTTAACTATCCTAGAACGTTTTAGACGGTTGGTATCAAGAGGTCAGAGCTTCACATTTTATTTTTAAGTATCTCTAGGTATGATACCATTAGGAAGCGTTACCTTTAAATTTGTATCAATATACAAAGATCTATTCAATTGTGGTTAAATATACTCTTAATTATGTATCAATATACCAAGATCAATGCCTATGTAGCCCAATATAATCTTAATATTACATCCATATGCAAGGGTCAATACCATTGTGGCCAACTATAATCTTAATTTTGTATCAATATACAAAGATCAATACCGATGTAATCCAATACAATCTTATTTTTGCACAATAAACAATGGTCAATACCACTTTAGCCAAATAAACTACTAATTTTGTATCAATATACAAAGGTATAAGGGCATATTCAATAATCTGCCCCTTCTTCTTGGACCTTCCTGTGCTATGTCTATATCTCATTTTTCTCAAGCCCATGCACTCCTACATAGGAGAGGAAGAAGGATACAGAAAAGGAAAAGTAGGAATTCCCTGGGGCTAACCTCCAAAACCCATTAAGACAGGACCATTTATCAGCTTGTAGTCTCTTCCCCTACATAACAGAGTTTTCAGTTATCCTTCAAATAACCAAAAAGAAGGGCGGAGAAACACCCTCCCCACCCTCTGGGCATGGGACGACGCTCTCTTAAAGTGACTTCCTGCTGATTTGGGTCGTAGTATACCTGTTTGGGGCCACAACCCAAATGGGAAAAATGATTAAAAATGTTAGTACACTCCTTTTATGTTCAGTCCTTCTGGTCTCAGCTGTTTAGATGACCTAAGGGGTTTGTAGGCAGAAGCTGATCTTGCAGGCTTCACTGAGGTTCCTGCCGGGGCATTGTGTAGAGTTGAGTGGTCCCAGGGACATTGGATTGCTGTGGTGGTTGCAGGCCCCCAATGGAGGCAGCTATTGAGGAAGTCTGCCAGGCAGAATCAACTGGGTCACTCGTCCTCCTTGGTGCCTGATTCTGCTCTCTGCTGAGGATTCCGCTGTCCAGCCGTCCCCGGGCTCCCCTAATGGACACTTCGATTCTCCTGAAACGATAAGAACAGAGCCCTGCCCCAATCACAACCCTAGGACAATTGCCCTCTTTTTTTTGGGGGGGGGGATGGGGGTGCTAGGTAGTACTTCTCCTGAAGCAAATTTGGCCTTCTGACAACATACAAAGCGTTATCTTTCAATCCGGGTTAAAGAAGAAATCATTCTGTCACCTTGGAGCT
Organism: Lophiomys imhausi; assembly: GCA_907164525.1. Taxonomy (NCBI): domain Eukaryota; kingdom Metazoa; phylum Chordata; class Mammalia; order Rodentia; family Muridae; genus Lophiomys; species Lophiomys imhausi. The sequence goes on along the minus strand of CAJQZJ010004687.1, from coordinate 8,136,669 downwards.
AAACCAGCTCTAGTGTATATATTTTGAGATCCCAAAGGACAATCTGCCTGCATCGAGAAGGCCTTTTGTAAGTAGCCTCCAAACCTAGGTCCCTCCAAATCCCATGTGTGTGTCTCTGAACTCTAATTATTGGGATCAGGGACCTGTGTTTCCCTTCTGAAGGGATCAAAGATGTGTTCCACCACTCCTGGATCGAAGTCTTTCTCTATTTAGAGTTTGCCCTGCATCAGGCTGACCGTGAGCTCCGGGATCTGCCCGTTTCTGTCTCCAGTGTGCTGGGAGCTGGGACCAAGGGTGTACTCTTCTTGAATGGTGGGACCAAGAGTATGCACCCTCACCACCCCGCTCCGTATGACTCCAGAATACATAAGACCACCAACTCTAAGGTGCTTCCCCCCCCCCACCCCCCCCACCCCCCCCAAAGGCCTGGGCCAATAACACAATTCTCTTGTATTTTACCTTAGCTCCATGTCTTCTCTACACCTGGAGGTCTGCAAAACCAGGCTGAATGGCTGTATCCTCTGTTCCATTCACAGGGTTTCAGCCCTGCCCCCTGCTTTTTTTTTTTTATTTAATAAATTTATTTGTTTGTTGCTTCAGGTTACATCCTTATCATATTGTCCTCTTTTCCCGCTTCCCAGCCCCACCCTCCCATGCTCTACCCCCTGACCCTTCCGTCTTGTTCCTCTGGGGTGGAGTGTACCTGCCTAACATTCCCTCACCACAGATCAGGAGTCATAAGAGGGCCAAGAGCCTCTTCATTCACCGGGGGCCTACGAGGCAGTACTGCCAGTGAATGGTGTCTCATTGCTACTGGGGGAATACTAAAAAAAAAGACCAACAAACACAAAAACCCACAAAAACAAAGAAAATCAACAAAAAAAGAGAGGAAAAAGAGAAGGGAAAAGGAAAAAGAAAAAAGAAAAAAAGAAGGAAAAAGAAAAAGATAAAAAAAAAATTATGTCCTTTTCCTTTTGGTGTGTTGGTTGTAGTACAGATATCCTGTACGATATAGTTAAAATCTTACTATAAGTGAATAGATGCCATGTGCATCCTTCTGAGACTGGGTTAGCTCACTCAGGATGAGCTCCTCTAGATCCATCCATTTGGTTGTAAATTGCATGATTTCATTATTTCTGATAGCTGAGTAATATTCCATTGTATAGATGTACCACAATTTTTTAATCCATTCTTCAGTTGAGGGACATCTGGGTTGTTTCCAATTTCTAGCTATTACAAATAAGGCTGCTATAAACATAGATGAGGAGACTTCCCTATGTCTCTGTGAGAGGTCCTTTGGGTGTATACCCAGAAGTGGTATGGCTGGGTCCTGAGGCAAGGTTATTCCTAGATTTCTAAGATATCGCCAGACAGACCTCCATAGTGGTTGCACAAGCCTGCACTCCCACCAGCAATGGAGTAGGGTTCCACTTTCTCCACACCCTCGCCAGCATGCGCTATCATTTGAGCTCTTTATCTTAGCCATTCTAACAGGTGTTAGGTGGAATCTAAGGGTCGTCTTGAGTTGCATTTCTCTGATGATTAAGGATGTTGAACATTTCTTCAGGTGTCTCTCAGCCCTTAGGGATTCCTCCTTTGTGAATTCTCTATTTAGCTCCATCTCCCATTTTTTGATTGGATTATTTGGTTTCTTGGCATTTAGTTTCTTGAGTTCTTTGTAGATTTTAGATAATAGCCCTCTATCAGATGTGGGGTTGGTCAAGATTTTCTCCCAGTCTGTTGGTTGCCGTTTTGTTCGAATGACAGTGTCCTTTGCTTTACAGAAGCTTTTCAGTTTCATGAGGTCCCATTTATTGATTGTTGATCTCAGGTCCTGAGCTGTTGGTGTTCTGTTCAGGAAGTTGTCACCTGTGCCAATGAGTTCGAGGGTTTCTCCTACTTTTTCTTCTAGTATCTTTAGTGTGGCTGGCCTTATGTTAAGGTCTTTGATCCACTTGGAATTAAGTTTTGTACAAGGTGATAGGTATGGGTCTAATTTCATTCTTTTGCAAGTGGACATCCAGTTGGTCCAGCACCATTTGTTGAAGATGCTGTCCTTCTTCCATTGTGCGTTTTTGGCTTCTTTGTCAAAGATTAGTTGGCCATAGGTGTGTGGATTCATGTTTGCGTCTTCAATTCGATTCCATTGATCCACTGGTCTGTTTCTATACCAGTACCATGCTGTTTTTATTACTGTTGCTCTGTAGTACAGCTTGAAATCTGGGATGGTGACACCTCCAGATGTTTTTTCATTGTACAGGATTGATTTAGCTATTCTGGGCTTTTTGTTGTTCCATATGAAGTTGAGAATAGCTTTTTCCAGGTCTATGAAGAATTGTGTTGGTATTTTGATAGGAATTGCATTAAATCTATATATTGCTTTTGGTAGGATAGCCATTTTTATTATGTTGATTTTACCTATCCATGAGCATGGGAGATCTTTCCATCTTCTAAATGCCTCTTCCATTTCTTTCTTCAGGGGCTTGAAGTTCTTGTTATATAGGTCCTTTACATGCTTGGTTAGAGTTACCCCCAGGTATTTTATGTTGTTTGTTGCTATTGTGAAGGGGGTTGTTTCCCTTATTTCTTTCTCGGTATATTTGTTTGTTGTATAAAGAAGGGCTTCTGATTTTTTTGAGTTAATTTTGTATCCAGCCACCTTGCTGAAGTTGTTTATCAGCTGTAAGAGTTCTTTGGTGGAGTTTTTGGGGTCGCTTATGTATACTAACATATCATCTGCGAATAGGGATAATTTGACTTCTTCATTTCCAATTTTTATTCCTTTGATCTCCTTTAGTTGTCTTGTTGCTCTAGCAAGGACTTCAAGTACTATATTGAAGAGATATGGTGAAAGTGGACATCCTTGTCTTGTCCCTGAGTTTAGAGGAAATGCTTCAAGCTTCTCTCCATTTAATTTGATGTTGGCTACTGGCTTGCTGTATATTGCCTTTATTATTTCTAGGTATGGTCCTTGTATGCCCGTTCTCTCCAAAACTTTTAGCATGAAGGGGTGTTGGATTTTGTCAAATGCTTTTTCTGCATCTAGCGAGATTATCATGTGGTTTTTTTCTTTCATCTTGTTTATGTGGTGAATTACAATGATAGACTTTCATATATTGAACCATCCCTGCATTCCAGGGATGAAGCCTACTTGATCATGGTGTATGATACTTTTGATGTGTTCTTGAATTCGATTTGCTAGTATTTTATTAAGTATTTTTGCATCTATGTTCATGAGGGAGATTGGTCTGAAGTTCTCTTTCTTTGTTGAGTCTTTGTGTGGTTTAGGAATCAGAATGACAGTGGCCTCATAGAATGAGTTTGGCAGTGATCTTTCTGTTTCTATGTTGTGGAAGAGTTTGAAAAGTAATGGTGTTAGTTCCTCTTTGAAGGTCCGGTAGAATTCCGTACTAAAGCCATCTGGCCCTGGGCTTTTTTTGGTTGGGAGATTATTAATGACTGTTTCTATTTCCTTAGGTGTTATTGGGCTGTTTAAGCTGTTAATCTGATTTTGATTTAGTTTTGGTAGGTGGAATTTATCGAGGAAATTGTCCATTTCGCTTAGGTTTTCAAATTTAGTGGAATATAGATTTTTAAAGTAATGTCCGAATATTTTCTGGATCTCCTCAATGTCTGTTGTTATTTCTCCCTTTTCATTTCTGATTTTGTTGATTTGTGTTCTTTCCCTTTGCCTTTTAGTTAATTTGGCTAGGGGTCTGTCTATTTTGTTGATTTTCTCAAAGAACCAACTCTTGGTTTCATTGATTCTTTGTATAGTTCTTTTTGATTCTAAGTTGTTGATTTCAGCTCTAAGCTTGATGATTTCCTGCCTTCTGCTCTTCTTGGGAGTGTTTGTTTCTTTTTTTTCCAATTCACCCAGCTTAGCTGTTAGTTCACTAATATGAGCTGTCACAATTTTCTTTTTGAAAGCACTTAGTGCTATGAACTTTCCTCGTAGCACAGCTTTCAATGTATCCCATAGGTTTGGGTATGTTGTGTCTTCATTGTCGTTGGATTTTAAGAAGTCTTTGATTTCCTTCTTTATTTCTTTCCTGACCCAGTGGTCATCCAGTAAGGAGCTGTTCAATTTCCATGTGTGGGTAGGCTTTCTGTTGATTCTTTTGCTGTTGAAGACCAGCTTTATTCCGTGGTGGTCTGATAAGATACAAGGTGTTATTTCAATTTTCTTGTATCTATTGAGACTATCTTTGTGACCAATTATGTGGTCGATTTTGGAGAAGGTTCCATGGGGTGCTGAGAAAAAGGTGTATTCCTTTGTGTTTGGGTGAAACGTTCTGTAGATATCTGTTAGGTGCATTTGTTTCATGATCTCTGTTAGACTCAATATTTCTCTGTTTGTCTTCTGTCTTGATGATCTGTCCTTTGCTGTGAGTGGGGTATTGAAGTCTCCCACTACTAATGTGTTGTGATGGACGTGCGCTTTAAGTTTTAGAAGTGTTTCTTTTACGAAAGTAGGTGCCTTTGTATTTGGGGCATAGATGTTCAATATTGAAATTTCCTCTTGATGAATATTCCCTTTAATGAGTATATAGTGCCCTTCTTTGTCTTTCTTCATTAACTTCAGTTGGAAGTCTGTTTTGTTTGATATTAGGATGGCTACTCCAGCTTGCTTCCTGGGTCCATTTGCTTGGAAAACCTTTTCCCAGCCCTTTACTCTGAGGCAGTGTCTATCTTTCGTAGTTAGATGTTTCTCTTGTATACAGCATAAGGAAGGGTCTTGCTTGCGGATTCACTCTGTAAACCTATGTCTTTTTATTGGGGAGTTGAGTCCATTGATGTTGATGGATATTAGTGACCTGGGGTTGTTATTTCCCATTAGTTTGGTATAGGTGGTGGTCCTGTGCCTCTTTTGGTTTAGTTGCTGATGGGTTTTCTATTCCCTTTGTTTTCTTGGGTGGAGTTTTCTTCTCTGGGTTGGGATTTTCCTTCTAGGATTTTCTGTAGGGCTGGGTTTGTGGGTAGATATTGTTTAAATTTGATTTTGTCATGGAATATCTTGTTTTCTCCATCTATGTTGATAGAGAGTTTTGCTGGGTAAAGTAGTCTGGCTGGCCACCTATGATCTCTCAGGACTTGTAGTATATCTGACCAGGCCCTTCTAGCTTTTAAAGTTTCTGAGGAGAAGTCAGGTGTAATTCTGATGGGTCTGCCATTGTATGTGACTTGACCTTTTTCTCTTACAGCTTTTAATAATCTTTCTTTGTTCTGTACATTTGGAGTTTCAATTATTATGTGGCGAGAGGAGTTTCTTTTCTGGTCTAATCTGTTTGGTGTTCTGTAAGCCTCTTGGATTTTTATTGGCAACTCTTTTTTCAGGTTTGGGAAGTTTTCCTCTATGATTTTGTTGAAGATATTTCCTGGACCTTGGAGTTGGGAGTCCTCTCTTTTCTCTATACCTATAATTCTTAGGTTCTGTCTTTTCATTGAGTCCTTGATTTCTTGGATGTTGTGGGTGAGAGATTTTTTAGCCTTCTCATTTTCTTAGGATGTTGTTCTGATTTCTTCCACTGAATCTTCCATGCCTGAGATCCTTTCTTCATCTCTTGCATCCTATTGTTGATACTCACATCCGTAGTTCCTGTTCTCTTCCCTTGGTTCTCCACTTCCTCTTTTAACTCTGACTGTGTTTTCTTTATTGTTTCTATTTCTATTTTCATGTCTTGTATGGTTTTGTTCGTTTTGTACATTTCCTTCTCCAGCTTGCTTGTTTTTGTATGAAAATCTTTCATGGCTTTTTCCTTTTCCTGTTCAAGCTCTGTCACCTTGGCTTGGAGCTCTTTAATGGTGTTGTTCCTTGTTTTGATTTGTAGAATTGTGGCTTCTTTGAATTCCTTCATAGATTTAAGTTCTTCTTGCAGGGACTCTATCACTTTCCATAATGCAGAATTGTCAATGTTTTTATGTGTTTCTGTTGGTGTGTGGTCATCCGAATTGGATGAGCTAGGATGATTCTGCTTTGTTGGAGTCATAATTCCTTGATTTCTTTTTTTTTTTTTTTTTTTTTTGACCTTTCGCCATTGGATGCATTTATCTGTCTGTTTTCTGTGCTTGGAACCACAGTGGATGATTTGGTGCAGGGGACAAGATACTTGGCTATCTGTCATTGCTTACAGGGGGATTTCAATTTCACTGTGGTTTTAATTGCCTGAAGCACTGTGAGCTGGTGCAGCCTATTCCCAGGTTGTGAGTAATGGACCAGGATTGTTTCACTGCTCCCAATTCAGACTTCCCTATGTTGCACTCTGAGTTATCAGCCTGTAATGGTTCTGATAGTATGGGCCTGTTTTCCCAGGTACAGATTCTGTGGGCTTTGTTTGTCGTCACGGAGGCTGACAGGGTCTGGCTCCACACCTAATATGTCTGGATTTTCCAGGATACAGCTATGGACCCGATTTCTGGTTTCTCTCTAGGCTTCTCGCCACAGGGCTGGACTCTGTGCCTGATTCCCTTCCTGTCTGCACCAACACGGGTCCCGTGGGTACCCCAAGCCCCGGATCCTCCGGCTGCCTGAGTGGACCTCTCGTCCCAGCAGCTCAGCCGTGGGTGCACAGATCCCTGGCCCCGCCCATGCCTGTCTCTCTCCCCAGATGACCTGCCGTGGACTCGCGGGGATTTGGCCCTGCCAGCCGTGCTCCTTCCCCAGCTGCGCTATCGTGAGTGTGCGGGATTCAGCCCCTCCCACCCCCCTTTGTGTTCCCAGCTTCCCGCGCTCTCTTGGATCCTCCCGCCCTCTGCTTCATGAGCGGCTGCGGACCACCCGCTGAGCCCCCTGTTTGTTCCTTGCTAAGCCTTCCACTATCTCGCAAAGTTTTTTAAGTGGATATAAGTTCAACCTGATGTGTGGGGAGCCCAATAGGCCAGCGATCTATGGCCAAGTGGACCCTGATTCTGCCTGCTGTAAGTTGGGATCGATCTTACCAGGCTCCTCTCCAAATGGGAGTTCCCGAATCCCCGGTTTAGTGGCTGTGAGAGATGGGGAGAGCCTTGCCCTGGGACTTTTAACAGTCCCTTGGGAGCTGTGAGTGTTCTGGGGGGGGGTCTAGCCCCTCCGGTTTTTGCACAGTGCCCAATAACTGTGTTTTTTATGGCTCTTCCCCCCCCCCC
>CAJQZJ010004687.1:8085908-8129144 GCA_907164525.1 Lophiomys imhausi | reverse complement strand
CTAGAGAACCCTGACTAATAAGATAGAAGATTAACATTATCCTAATATTATATATATGATATATGTGTAGATTAAAGGTATATCTTTCCACTTCAAAAGATTCAGATTAAAAGTGTCTCTTCTCAGTTCAAATGGCTTGATTAAGAAAAAAATTCTTTTGGGGACATTTTAGTTAGTTTTAGATGTAGTCAAGCTGACAACAAAGAATAGTACTCACTATAACTTTATGTATATATATATACACACACACACACACACACACACACACACACATCTGTGCTTACAGGTTTTGCTCCAACTAGTCCAACAATCAACAGAGGGTCTGAGCATCCAGTAGTGGTTCAGTCCAGATGGCTGGGTGTCTCAACTGATCTTCAGTAGATGCTACAATCCCAAATAAGTAGGCTGTATTGCCACTAAAGGAATGAACTCGCTAGAGAGAGTGAGAGCAAGCAGGCAAAGGGAGCAGGCTTCCTTTATCCATGTCCTTTATATAGGCTTCAAGAAGAAGGTGTGGCCCAGATTAAAGATACATCTTTCTACCTCAAAAGATTCTGATTAAAAGTGACTCTTCCCATTTGAAATGATTTAATTAAGAAAAAAATTCCTTTTTAAAAAAAATTTTGGGGGGATTTTAGTTAATTCCATATGTAGTCAAGATGACAGCCAAGGACAACTAACACAATCAGGCAAATGAATGAAAATACAGATGAGATAGTGAGTCAATGAGTAGGTGGACTGGATGGATAACAGATGAGTGGATAGAGAAATGAAATAGAAAAATAATAATAATCTTCTATCCTTTGTAATACCATTGCCATTTAATTTGCTATAATTGATGTTAAGTTCCTAAGACTGAACACACCTTCTGCAGAAAACAGCAAATCATGTGATCTATTTTCTGCCTCCTACAGAAGTATTGGGGACTCTAAAATACTGTATTGCCATTCTGACTCAGGGTCTACGCTGTAAATAAAAGGAACCATATAATGTAGGCATTCCTTGGCTTCAGGGGGGATATATACTGATAAACCTGCCTTAAGTTGGAAATACAGTGTATCAGGAATACACACCATAGAGCTCATCATAGCTTTGCAATGTAGCACAAGGCAGAGAGCATCTGTTTCTGTTGTGATCCATAGTGAAGGGGAAGCCATGGCATGCCACTACTGCCCTGCAGAGGAAGAGAGTGCGTTGCAAGCCAGCATAGGGCACCTGCCTGTCACCCCAGCACTTGGAAGGTAGAGGCAGAAGGATCATGATCTCAGGCCAGCCTAGGCTAAATAGCAAATACCTGTCTCAGAAAGAAGGATCATGATCTCGGGAAAGCCTGGGCTAAATAGCAAATACCTGTCTGAGAAATGTATCTTAATGCACACTAGTAATCCATGACAAAAGGTCAAAGTTCAAATTGCAAGTACGGCTTCTATAGAGTGCTTCAGGCTTGCCCCACAATAAAACTGGGCAAAATGAGACACCGTAAGCTAGGGACTCCATTCACAAAGACGGCCTCAGCACAGAATATACTATCCCAACAGGCATGTACAGAGACTCCTGTAAAAGCTCTCACAGGCCTAAGCACCTAGCTGAAATGTCTACTCTGACAAAATTCTCTAGGCCTATATTCCACACCCTGGGAAGTGTCAGGCAATGTGCTCCTTCCTGGCCATCGTTTCTCCTGGCAGACGCCACCCTGGCATTTTCAAAGTTGTGCTGTATATCAGCTATGTTCTAAGTTATTTCATTTGTTTGTGTGTCACCACCTCTGGGGTGGCTCACCTTAGTCTGAACTGGACAGGTGAGAGAGTTAAACTTGCCAAGAGTGGCCAGGCGTGTTAGACCATGCCTTTAATCCCAGTACACGGGAGGCAGAGGCAGGTGGATCTCTGTGAGTTCAAGGCCAGCCTGGTCTACAGAGTGAGTTCAGGACAGTCAAGTATGCACAAAGATCCCCTGTCTCAAAAAAACAAAACAAAACAAAACAAAACAAAACAAAAAACCTGCCAAGAGTAAGTGACTTGGCAGACTTGGGGTCAGACAGCAAGGAAGAGGCAAATGTAAGTTTCACCCAGCGTTAAACTCAGTGCCTGCCTCCCAACACTGCCTCTCTAACCATTAGCCTGACTCTGGCAGGACTTTGAACAGTGAAGTCTTATGTCTGTGCTGTTCTGTTCACATGACAGCCACTAACTTTGGCTTTCCAGGGCATGAAAGGCCTGTAAGTGGGTGAGGAACTGAATTTGTAATTCTCTCACTGAATTAAGCAGCACAGTTTAAGGACCAAGGACTTCTTGGGTCACTCACATGATCTCTGGGGAGGCCAGGCTGACTGAACAAGGCATATAGGCAGCAACTGAGAGGCAGACCACCTTTATTTCTGTGATCCTGAAATGTCATACTTTGTCCCTTCCTCTAAAAAAGTCTGGCTCTACCTCTGGTCTCACCCATCGAGCTGGCTTGTCTCATCTTAGCACATTGGGAAATATTGAAATGAGGCACGTCCCTAAACTGACCTAAAATAAAATAAAATGAAGCAAAGTGTCTTAGTCAGGGTTTCGTTGCTGTGAAACATAGCCACCTGCAACTCTTACAAAGGAAAATCTTTAATTGGGGCTGGGTTACAGTTTCAGAGGTTTAGTCCGTAATCGTCATGGTGGGGAGAGCGGCGGCATACAGGCAGGCACGGTGCTGGAGAGGCAGCTGAGAGTCCTACATCTTGATCTGTAGGCAGCAGCAGGAAACAGTGTGCTACACTTGATCTGCACCAGCTTAAGCATAGGAGATCTCAAAGCCCACAGCCAGGTAGGACCATGGGTGGCTGTGCTGGCAGTCACTGGGCTGTTCTTCATCTCCCTGATGCTGCTGTTCCATGAAATGTTGGTGACAATGATGATGTAGGAAGCAGAGTTGGTGGACAGGAGAGAGCAAGACCTCTGGGTTGAATTGCTGTTGTTGTTTGGTTGGTTGGTTTTTTAAGACAAGGTCTTGTATTGTAAACCAGAGGAGCCTCAACCTCCCAATCTTCCTGTCTCAGCTTTCAGGGTGCTGGAGTGACAGGCAGTGCCAGTGTGCTCAGCATGGGTATGTGTTTCAAAGGTGGAGAAGCAGTGAGCTTTCCCCACAGACGGAACTGATTGCAAAGGAGAAGTGAGACACCATAAGCCAAGAAAGCAAGGTGATTCCTGGTGATGCGTTATAAAACACCCTGGATGAAGGACATAATAAATGCCCTGTGATTCATGGTGTGAACAAGTTGAAACTGGAAAGTGCTCTCAAAGAAGAAGGAAAATGAGGGTGTTAACCAAACCGGACTGTGGGACTGCGATGCAGGCCTGTGGCTTGCCTGTTGTGCATGAGGTGTGGGTTTGTATGGCTCAGTGGTGCTTTCCCAGCATGTCAGGCCTTGAGGTTCATCCCAGCACTGCAAAGAAAGAACAAGATACGCAAACAAAAGACCCACGTGTGTGTTTCTACACCTTACACCAATAGAGACAAGTTGATAATAGAGTTCAGTAAAATTCTGAAATACTGAGAGCACAGGGCCAATCCTCGTCCACCACCACATTAGCACACTGGTAGACACATTATTCATTTTCATGCACTTTGGTGCACCCGCAGGTGTTCAGAGACCAGGCCAGCCAAAGAGGCTTCAGTGAGCTGCCAGGCGAAGCCCGTGAAAAGCCCACATGGCTGTTCGACAGCCCTGGAAACGCCTCGGTGTTAGCTCTGTGCTGTCCACGCGCCTGCGTTAGCTTCCCTGAAAAGGTGCATACATCTCTCAGTGTTTACCCTTTCATTTTTCTCAGTAGTGAGTGTGTAACCCAAGAGATGCTAGGCAAGCCTGTATCATTATAACACAGCCCAAGCGTATTCTCTCCAGCAGAAGTGCACTGGAAAGGGAACAATCCAAGAAGGTTGGAGGACTAACAGAAAGCCACTTTCTGACTTTGTTTGTTTTGGGAAGAGGATCTCATGTATCCAAACCTGGCCCCCTATTCCATTTGAAGCTGACGATAGTTTGAACTCCCCCTCTCCTTCCTCTATTTCCCAAGCACTGACATTACAGGTATGCCTACCACATCCTATTTATATGGTGCTGAGGATCAAATCCAGGGGTTCACACATGCTAGGCAATTACTTCCCCAACAATGCCATACCCTTATTGACTTAACAGGAAAAAAAATAAACAAAAGTCATTTAAAAAAAAAAAGGCTAGGTCTATCTTTTTAAAAACAAAGCACTCTGCTCCAGTGGGTTGGGAAGTTGCATGCTGTGGCCCATGTGGCTGTGGCCCATATGGGTGTTTTTGAACCTAAAGGAGCTTAGACTTCCCAAGGATCTGGAGTGAGTAGCTGTGGGTAAGGCTGGCTGTGTGCACTCAGACACAGTTCTTTCTTCAGGAAACTCTCTGGCTCCGACATGTTTGCTGAGTGTGATTCATGGCGTTTCACTCGGGATTGTCCAGTGGGTAATTGCTGCTTCAAAACCAGAGAAACAGATGTAGACCCTGAACCCTGGCTATAAATTCCTGTTTTATGATTATGGTTTTCAAATGTGCTGTGTCACACCGACAAACACACAGTGATTCTCAAACAAAATGAATTTTTCTATCAAACTTTTGGGGTTTTTTTTTTGTTTGTTTTGTTTTGTTTTTGCTTGCTGTCTGGTTGTCCATTGGGAAAACTTTTATTAGACTATTGACAAAACACAAAGAAAATAGAAGATGTGGTCCATATGAAAAATGGGTGCCCCCACAAAAGAAGATTGGGAAGGTTCCTGCTAGCTATTTCAGACAGCAATAAAGTAAGTCTCCATCATTTACACTTCATTGTGAGCAAATTAGCTTGTTTTTACTTTCTAACCTATTCATTCATCAGTATTGTACACGAATATATATTTAAAGAATCATCACTTACCGTTGGCACTTTCCTCTGTTCTATTTAAAAGAATGATTTCAGAAGACGAATCATGTTTTCAAAAGGTGTAAGATGTAGATTTACTGACAAAGAAATGATAAAAAAAAAATGTGGCTAACTTGTGAGTCAGCTTTTGAATTAGCACTTACTAATAGCCTCCATCCCTGCTACCTGTGTAATTAATCCATGATAAGAAATGATTAATTGACTAGTGAATCCCATTGCATTATAAGGGACCCATAATATCCCATCCACACAGATTTAACTACTGATCAAGTTCATTTCCCTACAATTAAAAGAATCTCAAGGTGATTATAAATTTAAATTATCTTCATGCAAAGAAATCCCCAGTCAGAGGCATGAGACACATCACATCACATCACACCACACCACACCACACCTTCAAAGAGTGTTGTGAATGACTATATCCTCTCCTCTTGGCCAACTCACTGCCATCTTGGGGGTTCAGCTGTGCTCTCTTGCAAAATCCTAGATGGGATCCTTGACTCCTAATAACCCACCCCATGGAAGGCTGGGGAGGGTCATGTCACCCTCCCTACCATCTGTTGTGCAGACCTCTTCCTCAATTGCACACGGCCCGGGAAAGGGCTAATATATATGGGAGGTGTGGGCTCCATCTATGCAGGTATGTAGAAGTCCTCAACTCAGCTGAGTACAGGTTTTCCAAGAGTGGCTACTGGGGGGAGAAGCACCCATACCCCCATAAATAACTTTTCACCTGTGCTCTATAAGTAAGCCTAGTAAACTCCACGTTCCCCAAAGTGACCTCTGGCAGAATTGTACCTCTGTTTATCCTTGGAACCTTAGTTTTAGGAGAAGGATTAGACATTGCCTAGGTCTCTGCAAGGGAAGGAATTTTAGCAACCCACGTGCACACCAAAGGAGGGATGGGGAGGAGATTGTGCAGTGCGACAATTGTGGAAGACATTTGAGAGTGGTGCCTCCCCTCCTAGGTGGGGCTGGCAATGAACATAATTTGTGACTCATTCTCCAGTGCCTCATCCTCCCTTCCAGGTGACCAGTGCCTTCCTGCACTCTGGGACCACAATCAGCAAGAAAGTCCACAGCCAACTGAAGCAGGGCACCTGCCACACTTACCTGCCTTGATGCTGAGCTTTCTCGCCTCTAACTTACCTTACACTTACCTCCAGCTACCTCCTTTCCCCTCTGTCTATACCTTTTCCTCTACCTCCAGTACTGGATGTGGGGCAGTAAGTGTCTTGAGCCAAGCAGAAAGTTGCACATAGCCCAGGGCTTTGTGTCTTTACAATTGCCAGATGGCAGTGGGTTAAGTGTTTGTTTTGTGAACTCCGATGTGCTTCCTCACTTGGGATGTGTGTTTTCTTTGTAGTTGAAGAGTTTCTAATAATAAACCCCTGTTACAAAATGGTTGGCTGCAGAAAGGAGCGGGAAATAGCCTACACTTTTAGTGAGATCTCACCTTTCTAGCACCTGAACTTTTCAACGTCAAAAACTGAGCATCCTGAGCTGCAGGTTTGGCTACCTTCTTAGCTATGCTCCGCCCCCATGAGGGAGTGGGTGCCTGCTCACACCCTGTACCAGGACAGCCAAGTAGCAGCTTCCCAGGCAGAGCAGCATTTCAGCAAGGGCGGGTGCCCCTGACAGGTTCCAGGAATCCCGGCACTGCAGAGAAAGGAGCAGTGGAGCCCAGGCTTCCCTACCCATCTCCTTGCTAGTCTTCTGTGGGAGAATTACGAGGGAGGCAAGAGAAGGAAGGGGGCGTCTGGCTCCTCCCCACATCTTCTTTTCTTCGCCCTGCATCCAGCAGGAGAAGCTGGAATCTAGCTGCAGGTGGCTTCCCTTTGAAAACCTGGCTGCCCGACTGCATCTATACCAACCGCCTCTGGGTTTTGAGAACAACCAAAAACAAAAAACAAAAACCCGCTCCTTCCTCTGAGCTGGGTCAGTGTAAAGTAGTTAAAAAAGAAATGAGAAATTCTCCGTATCTGAAAACGGTTTTTTAAAAAACAGGTGAGATTGTGCAGGGGTCGTTTGAGCAAATCCTAGCTTTCAGAATTAGAAAACCTTCATACCCATATTTGGAAGTGTGCATTTAATTTTGTGTGGGAACACGTGCTTGATGGAGAGGCCACCAACTCACTCTGTGTGCAAGGACTGTGGGAACAAACAGCAAACCATTCACATTGGTATGGGTTCAGAGGGAGCGCAGGTCTGTCCCCTGTGAGCCCTGTGGCCTCAGGCAGGTCTGGGTGTCCCTGGCAGAAGTCCCACAGCTAAAAACAGGAGGCTGATATTCCTTTTGTGTATTTATTGAGAACTTACAGATAGTCGTTTTCATCCTGTGGATGGTATTGCACACGTCCATTATACAGATAAGAAAAATGAGTCCTAGAGAAAATCGGTATTTTCCTAGACACACAGATGGCCAGTGGCAGTGTTTTTACTGTGTTTTCACCAACTAGTAAAACAGAATCTAAAATTCATTCTCATATCTTTCTCTTTCTGCACACACACACACACACACACACCACCCTTGGTCTCTCTGTTCTGCCTTTCCTCACTTTCTGTCTGTGTTTGTGAGGGATTGGCAGCGGGCGGGGGAGCGGTGTGGGAAAAGAGAAAAAGAAGAGAAAAGAGAGGGGAGAAACACTGGTCGGTAACTAATCTATAACTGCTCCAGGTGTTTCAGCCTGCAGGGGATTTTTAAATCTAAGTAGATCCCGAGAGATGCTTCCCCCCCCCCCCTCCGGAGCCAGAGCAACCCCTTCAGCTGTAGCCTGCAAGGGGGAGAAAGGGAGAGAAAAGATTAAAAATCAAAAGAAGAAGAAGAAATAAAAAGACAACGAACGCAATGGAAAGTTTGCCGGCCCGAGAGGCTTCCTTCTGCGAGTGGTGGCAGGACCCCTGATCTGCAGTTCGGGTCTTGACCAGTGCTTTTACAGGAGTGGAAAGATACCTAAGTTGCAAGGGCTTTGCCAGGCACAGGAGCAGGGAGGGATTTCAGAAGGTGGGCTGGGGGCGACGGTCTCCCCGCCAGGGCCAGGCAGATGAAAAGGCGCAAACCGCAGCCGCGCTCCCGCTCCTCCCTGCGCTCCTGGCATTGTTTGCACGCTGAGCCGTGGGGAGCACCGCGCGGCTGGCCGCGGCCTCGCTGGCTGCCGGCTCTTGCAGGGCTGCTGGGAGTTTTTAAACGCTGTGAGAATCCTGGGAGTTGGTGATGTCAGACTGGTTGGGTCATTTGAAGGTTAGCAGCCCGGGAAGGGTTCACCGAAAGTTCACTCGCATATATTAGGCAATTCAATCTTTCATTCCGTGTGACAGAAGTGGTAGGAAGTGAGCTGCTCCGAGGCAGGAGGGTCTATTCTTTGCCAAAGGGGGGGACCAGAGTTCCCCTGCGCCGCGACCGCAGGACTGGGATGCCGAGGACGCGAGCCACCCGGGCAGGGCGCGTCTGGGCACCGGCGGGGTAGGACCCGCGCGCTCCCGGAGGCCTGCGCGGGCGTCGCCTGGAAGGGAGAACTTGGGATCGGTGCGGGAACCCCCGCCCGGGCTGGATCGGCCGAGCGAGCCTGGAAAATGGTAAATGATCATTTGGATCAATTACAGGCTTTTAGCTGGCTTGTCTGTCATAATTCATGATTCGGGGCTGGGAAAAAGACCAACAGCCTACGTGCCAAAAAAGGGGCAGAGTTTGATGGAGTTCGTGGACTTTTCTGTGCCGCTCGCCTCCACACCTAGAGGATAAGCACTTTTGCAGAGCGCGGTGCGGAAAGATCATGTTTGACTGTATGGACGTTCTGTCAGGGTGTCCCGGGCAAATCCTGGATTTCTACACCGCGAGCCCGTCCTCCTGCATGCTGCAGGAGAAGGCTCTCAAAGCCTGCCTCAGTGGATTCACCCAGGCCGAATGGCAGCACCGGCACACTGCTCAATGTAGGTTTATTTTTTTTTCCTTTCTTCTACCAAGAAAAAAAAAATGTCTCTCTTGCATGCATTAAAGACACTGGAATAAAGTGCAATGGTGGCAAGACAAAGGGTTTAATGATTTAATGTTGAAGGGGTGTGATAGGCTGGCATGCATATGGATTCCATCTCTGCTGAAATCCCTCTTAAGGGTTTTCTTCCCTAGAAACCCTTCCTGCTCCCCTGCTCTCTCTTACCACCCCATTCTCTCTTGAAGATAGTTTTTAAAAATATGTATGGAGAGAAGGGGAAAATAAAAGGTGACCACAGACGTTGAAACATTCTTCAAGTAGTGCAATCTGACACATCATGCAAGTTGTGTAAGGAGTACAGAAGGGGGTTAACTTGGCTGGATTAGCCACAACCCAGTAACACTTCCCCTTGTGTATTTCAGCAGTGCAAAGTAATTAAAATATGACATCGTCCCTTCAAGGAATGCAACCTTGTGAAGGCAGTTGTTCCCAGAGTTCATAATGCACAGGGTGGGATAGTGCAGGATGCTGCCTCCCCCGTTCCCTTCGCTGAGCAAAGGCACTACGTCTTAGAATTGACCCACTGCCACCTCTCCGAGTCACTTTGTTGGTCTAAGAAGTTGCTGTTTTGCTAGGGAACTCCTGGCCACCAACACCGGCTGGCCATTCATTATTTCCATATCTTACAATTCAGCCAGGAACCTGGACTTCAGTTAAAGGAAAAGAAATCTAAATGGGGTAGCCTCGTTTTTTACACAATATTGACTGTTTGGTTATCTGATGCTGACAGAGTGCCTCTGCTCCATCGGTCAACAGTAGCTCAGCTGCAGGCCTGAGAAATGACCAGGAGTCCTGGGAAATACTACCTCCAGACGGACGGCTGAGGTGGGAGCCTGCAGGGTGCTTCTCCACCCTGACAGGGATTTAGATAAATAGCTCATCTGTCTATCAAAATGTTTTTAGTGCGTGATTTGACAATTCATTGGAGCATTAGCCTGAAAATGACATTTTAAATCTTTGTTTTCAAAGAGGTCAAAGTTTAACTGGAAGAAATCGAGTTTTCCTAACAACATGGTGGCTTGTCTAAAGAGAATCAGAGGGGGAGTGGGTGGCAGTGGCAGCCGATGCTCTGAAACTTTTTCCTTAGGAAAAGGGAAAAAAATGCTTCTCGGGCGAGATAATCAACAGGTTTTAGCTGGAAAAAAATCAATAACCATTTGATGCCAACAGCCTGACCATCCACCTCAACATTCATAAAGCCACATGCAGGCAAAGAGAATATAGTTTCAGGAAATGCCTTACTAGTCAGCGGCTCCCCATATGCTCTGTCCTCTTGGTTGCTCATTTTCTCTTTTGGTGAAGGCAAAGAAGCTTAACATTAGAAAATATTTTCCAATCACTAGCAGGTCCTCAGAGTCCTGCTTTCAATAACAATTAAAGCAATGTGAAGATTCTCCCCGGATCCTAGGGAACTGGGCACTGTGAAACAAGACTTGTTGGAGAGGACTGTCCTGAAACATTTTTAAAAGAAGGAAAAACTGTCCTGGAAAGAGATTCCATGGAGCAGAGTTACTTGTAGAAATTCTCCCTTTTGCAATTAGCCTTCCTAACATGCCTATTAGGTTGCAAGAGTAGAGGGAAAAGCTTTGTTTGTTCTTGAACAAGTTAAACAAGGGATTTGCTTTATCTGGGGAGAGTAGGGGCTGAATGTGTCACTCGCCTCCGGCGAGCCGATAAGCAAAAAGTGTTGATAACCGAAAGGTTTAGCTAATCAAAGAAACCTCCATTGGATAAAGTAAATAAAGGCATTTGACAAAGGAGTTTCAGAAATTCCAGTGTCTTATTTTTGTAAGCAGGGCAATCAGTTCCCATTGTAGTCAGTTTCAGCTAGGGTTTCAACCCATTCTCCAACTTGGAGCTGAAAGAGTCAAGTGTCAATATTGCCCGTGCCCTGCAGGCTGGCTCTGTTGTCCACAAACCACGGAATCCCAGTTCTTTCCGTGGTTTCAAAGACTGAAGATAACTAAAACATTCTTTCAAAAAAATTCTAATAAGTATATGTGTCTTGCAGTGTTGGGGCTCTTGAAACGAAAGCCCTGGGAGAGCCAAGTTTGCATAAGACACAGCTTAAATCCCATGGACTTAGTTTTCCATTTTACTTAATGGCTGTTTGGAAAAGGTGCAGATCAACTTTGCTCTTAATCCAGAGGAAACAGCAGGGCAGAGAGGAAAACCTGGGACTAAATTCCACCAAACTACCTCCAACCTTGTAAGCCTAGTTAGGTTTTTGGTGTGTGTGTGTGTGTGTGTGTGTGTGTGTGTGTGTGTGTGTGTGTGTTTAAAATCTTTAAACATATGCCCCTAGAATCTCAACTTGTAAAGTGTTAGAAATTTCCCTTTATTTTCCCTTTAATTTTAAAGACAGAAAATTGATACGCCAGCCAGCTGTTGGTTGTAGCAGAGCCTGTGATTTGTTTGATATAAACATTGGAAATCAGGATTAGGAGCTTCTAAGGGAATGTGGTGTAAATAGCAGAAAGAGACGACCCTGGAAGGCTCCATCTGGGGCACTAAGTGTCTGTTCAGATGCCTCCTGGTTTCTCTTGGTTTTAGGTAACTCCAGATGTTTTCCGAGTTAATTGCTCTGTGGGCATGGGATAAATCTTAATATTTTCCAGCCTAAATATAGTTGCTTTCTGTGAAATCACGAGAGTGACAATATTTGGCCCATTTCCCTGGGTTCTCCCTTTTCGATACATCAAAAGAGGAGAGAAAAAAAAAGTCTTTTTGAATAGAGTTTTGCCCATTCGGAAGAAATTATTTTTAAAATGAATAGTAGCAATGAGTGATTAAGGAGGAAGAAACGTTCCCCTTTTAGAGCCCCAAGACCTAGATTTGAAGCCCTAAGCAGGATCTAAGTCCTCTCCTAGTGAGCTATAACTTGAGGGCAAAGTGGCAAAATCACAGTTACCTTCTGAAAGACTCAGTGAAGACCGACAGCGGCCATATGAACTGAATGGTGTTTTGAATAAATATTTCAGTGAAAAGGCCCGATTGTTTTTCTAAAGTAGGACATAATTTTCTGCTGCTCAGCCACATGACTCAGTAAGTAACACCATCAGAAAGAAGAGAAAAAAAGGGACTCATGCTTAAATCTCAGAGAGAGTGCACCGCAGGGTCATCCTGAAAACAAAAGATACACAAAGTTTGCTTTCCCAGTCTAAAACAAGGAGATATAATAGAATTTTGTTAGTTTCCAGATAAATGGGTGAGTTTGCAAATTAGGAGAGGGGAGAAAGAAAAAAAGAGTAGGAATTAAATTTTATTGCCAGAAAAGGGTGAATTCCAAAATCCAAGACCGAGTCCTAGGAGGGGCAGGCACCCCTGGATCCACTCAGTCTTAGCTTGGACCAGATTAGCAGCCCTGGTTTGAAGCAACTGACTGTCCAGTAGGAACAGAAAGCCTGGCATTGGATCTGACCTTTTTTTAAAATAGATAAGTGACCACAATGTCGGTTTGTGTTAGGTTAGCTGACCTGAATGAGAGGTTTTCCTTCCCATTTTGGAACATCCATAACCAGCAAGTACCATCCTGGTTTTTTGTTTCCATTTGTTTTTCATTTCTAATAAATCGCAAGAATAAAACAATATTCTTTGGATTTCAGTTCCTTTTTTTTCCCGTCAAAACATTAAGCAGGAAAATGGCTGAAAAAGAAAGAAAATCTAACTGTTTTTTCCTTTACACATTAAGCAAGGCTGTTAACTTTACTCCACAAAGGAAATGCATGATAAATGATAAAGATTATCAATTCTGCTCTTAGGAATTTACCATTCTCCAAATTATGAGAGCATCTTGAAGAAAAAAGGCTGGGGAGCTTTTAACTAGGAAATTGGTGTTGGGGGGGAAGATGGAAATGGAAAACTCAGACACTATAAGCATCAAATCCCTTTTCAAGTTGTCCAGGTATAAGAGTAAAAGCAGTGGGCCTTTAGAAAGGCAGTTCTCAACCTGTGGGTCGCGATCCCTCTGTGTGACCTTTTCAGAGGGGTCGCCTATGACCACTACAAAACACAGAGATTTATTGCAATTCACAACAGTTGCAAAATTACAGTTATGAATTAGCAACGAAAATAACTATGGCTGGGGTCACCACAACCTGAGGAACTGTATTAAATGGTTGCAGCACCAGGAAAGTCAAGAACCAGTGATTTAAAAGCTCTTGAAGAGAATCTTCTTCAGTTTGAGCTACATGTAAGTGCCAATAAATTCATCCTTAAATGGCATTTTTATACTTTAAATGTTCTAATATAAATTCAGTTAACTATCAATTAAATAGATTATTTCGGATATGGGAGTTTTGATGAAGGTTAATCAGAAAAATGCTGGCTGGAAACCTTTCCCAAGATATTGATGTCGACTCTTGCCTTTCAGATTACAGGGTAGTTAGGGCAATTACCTGTCTCTGAGTTTCTAGAAAACCTCCATTTCAAATGTTCTCTGCAGCTCCCACATCAGTCACTGAAATATGCCAGGCATTTCACCATTATGACATCTTCCAGGTTGCCCCTTGAACCTACGGGTGGTACAGAAAACTTTGTGATGCCACTGTCAACATAACTGGAGAGCTCACAACTTAATTTTTCCATTATGACTGGGAATCACCTTGTGTTTCTGGGTCATTCTTCAGAGCACAGATTCCCTTTGTGGCCAATTGTAGATCTGTAAATAGGAAGCTGGACCAGCAAGACGTAGGCTCAGCTTCGTTGTGAGCTGGGGTGGGGTGGGAGGGAGGGGCGTGGACATCAGCTGAATGGTTACAAATACATCTGTACAAACCAGCTGTTTTAAAAGTTGAGGTTTGAGGTGTTGGAAGAAAGAGAATGGTCACCTCAGGTTTCAAATAGATCAGTATCCTGTCAGAAAGTGGCTTGGTCTAAGTACCTCTTGTTAAATAGGAAGTGTGATAACCTCCACCCCCACCCCACCCCACCCCGAGATCTTGTGACACCATCAGTCAATCAGTCTGCTGACTGAATCCTCATTTAGTGCCCAGCTTCCTGCTTCATCACTAAGATCTGCTGGGCATGGTAGTCCTCCACGCCTTTAATCCTAGCTCCTGGGAGATACAAAACAGGCAGTTCAAGTCCTGCCCTGTCTTACAGAGCGAGTTGCAGTCCAGCCAAGGTTATAGTGAGACTCTGTATCAAATAGAAATGTTTTAAAAACGAAGGAGATGATGCGAGATCTGAATCCCATCTTACTAAATGAAAAGGTTGCAAGTTCTGACTACCAACAGCAGGAGTGATGATATCTGGGGCTTTCTGCTTATCTTGGGGTTCAGGCAGGCATGAGACTGTGGATTTGCTTACTCTCCAGCCTTGCTAGGTGTGGAGCTCCGAGGGGATTTACTGGGTAGCACAGCAGATTGTGCAGTAAAAGGCCAGGATAGCAGGAAGGGGCGTCAGATCAGCAACCCAGGCTTAGCTTCCTCCAGAGTTCAGGCCTTCAGCGCCTCCAATGGAGAGACCCCAGCCAGAGAGGAGAAATAGAAATCTTGATTTAAAAGGATCGTGGTAAGCGATCATGTCCCCCACACTCCACAGGAGTACCAAGAATAACTTGATGGAAAACGCGAATTTTTGTAAAAGTCTTCTGAGACACTATTTTACAGTCCTGTAGTGAGTGCCCCTTTCCCCAGGTGCCAGCTGTGGGGTTCTTGTCTAAGGCAGTCCAGCAATCAGTGGGCACCGACCGCCCACAAACCCTCCAGCTCCTCAAACAAAATGTGAGGAAATTCACGCTCTTAGGGTCAATCCCCGGAACCCAAAGTTTCCACTCCACCATGCTTCACGTGACCGGTGGTACGTTTGCTGCCAGACCCAACATCACCGCCATTTCCCACCATTTCCGTTGTCCTTCTCAGTTAAACCCAGGTTATTCGCCTTTTCAAGTATGGGCCTCGAGAGGCAGAGAAAATTCAAATGAAAGGCCCATCGTGTTTTCTAACCTCACACTTGTCTTTAAAGGTCACACCTTTGTAAAATTTAATCTGGACTTTCTTCCCTAACTTGACCCAGACTTAAAAAAAAAAGAAAGAAAGAAAGAAAGAAAAGCTTGTTTCTCTGATGGGCTTGGTGGCACCCTTCTGTAATTCAGGTGCTTTGGAGGTGAAAGCTGGAGAATCAGGAATTCAAGACCAAAGCAGGTGATTGGACTGAGCTACTTAAAAGCCCCTTTCTAAAGACAAAACAAAACAACAACAATCAAAAAAAAAATAAAGTGGTTTTTTTTTTGTTCTGTATTAACTACTGTTTTTCCACAAATTAAAATTTTACCAAATTCAAAATACTGCAGGTAAGACTAAACAAATAAGTACATGGATTAACTGGGCAAAATGGAGATTTGGGTCTCATTTTTCCCAGTTTTCTTCCAATTTCCAGAATAAGTGAAGAAGCAACCTAATAACTCCCTGTTCTCAAAAATATTAAAGGTTGCCACAGCTACAGCGCTGGTTATGCCATCAAAGTCCATGATTATGAAAAGGCTGATGATGGTCTAAAGGTCCTTAGCTTCAAACGATTTTTTAGAGTCTGGGCTGTTGGAAAGCTTGTGGGGATAATTAGCTAAAATGGAAGAGGAGGCTGCGAAATTTAGTTCCCGATCTTTTCATTTAGCTCAGTACCACCATGTGTGGTTGAAGAGTATTCTTAAAGGCATACATAATTATTTCATTATGGTCCTCAGAAAGCTTTCATGGGCTTTAATGACAAGAAGCCGTCTAAAAGGGGATACATTTTAATTAGTCCTTCTTATATTTACATCAGATAAGTAACAAATAATTGTTGAAAATCAAGTCTTTGGAGTGGATGGCTCCACATAGTGTTCTGGTTACAGTTTAGTGATGAGACATTTCCCTGTTACCTTGCATTTTAATTATCTACACATTGCCGTGGTGGCTCATGAAGCTGAAATACTGCTTTTGCCATTTCACAGCAAAATACTCGCCATGAATGCCCACAAATTGAAAGCTGAGAAAGGTAGCTAGCCACACAGCTCTGAGGAAGAACATTGCCAGTCCCATTAATTGTGCTGTTTGGTAGCACGCCTTTGATCATGTTAATCTTTGGGCTTCACCGTTTTTTGAGTGAGCCTGTGTGGTTCCTGTGCGTGTAGCAGCCACATTTTTGCCCTCAACACTTTACTTTGAGTCTCACTCACTGACCTCAAGGCTTGAATGAAGGTACCTTGCAAAGTATGCACTGGGAATTCAAAGAGCCTTCTCCATGTTCCAGGCTTGTTTCCCCTTTGATTTTTATATGAAAACCCATTTCACATGATTCATCTGTTTTGGTGTACAGAACACTAATTGTTATTATTGATTTTTAAATTCCATGACCATTACAAGTAGCCCAGATGACTGACAGATAAAGGGTAACAATGCATGGAGTTCTGGAGCTGTTTCATGTTTGTCTGGAGTACTTTATGTGGTCAATATTAACTGCCCCATTGAAACTAACTGCTGTATCAAATAACAGTCAATCAAATGAATGTGCTTAGAGATTATTTATTGAAAGCTTTAATTGTTCACTGGGGCCCTGCTTATCAGAGGAAACAATAGGAAGTAGAGATGGGAAGAAGTCTGGATCGGCAAGTTGGAGTATACAGAGGAGCTAGGAGTGATTGTCACCTGCATACCCACAGCCCTCTGCAGTGAGGGGATAAGGATTTCCCTGCTCTGCACTGAAACTATAAGGGCTGGTCCTGCCTGCACTTCAGGGCTGGTTCCTGGCCTCCTGGCACACCCACCCTTCCTTACATCGTTCCACCTCTGCTCCCCATCTCCGCCTGATGGTCTGCGATAACAGAAATAGCTTGACTTGACACAGGGTCGATTTCTGCAGCTATGATATGGGGGCAATAATGTCCGACATGTGGGATCTGTGGAAGGACTGGGATCATGCAAAATAAGATTCTGTTCTTGGGAACATACAGACGTTGATGGTTATGGGTTCCTCCCTGATTGTGGTCTGTTGCCTGAGGCTAGCAGCGGACACTATTTTTGCGGTGGTTTTTATTCTCCCACTTCCCTGCTGTCAGCAACTCCTCACCTAGATGACAGCCCTTCCTGCTTGTCACAGTTTGAACAGCTCTCTCTTTCTCTGGTTCTGATTCAGGGGAAGCCACCAAAGCTCCAGATTTGCACACATACTGACTGTGATAAGTAAGCCTTAGCAGTTGGAAAGTTATTGGGTCTTAGCCACTTCAGCATCTCCATCTTCGTCACTTGTCTATGTGTTCGAGGCTGCAGAGTTTCATTCGGCAGAGGCTCTTTGTTGTCTGTCATGTGCCAGTTGCCTGGAAGAAACTAGGGTGTGTCATGTGACACACATCTCATGACATAGCATGTCCCTGGGACTTTGAACCTAAGATTGATGGTGGAATCTCTGAGACTCAAGGCTTGGAAATAAGTGGGTGATCAGGTAGCTTATCTATTTTTGTCACAGTAGGGGCCCACGGTTATATTTAAATGAGATACTAAAAGAAGACTTTAAGTCTACCCTGAATGATGAAATGACATGCATTTTCCAGGTTCACTTCTGGAGAGCTCTTAGTGGAGGTTCTGCAGCATCTAGGGGATAGAGCTGGACTTACTTAGACTCTTAGAATTGTCTCATTGTTTACGATTGCTCCTGAAGCTTACTTCTGTGGGATATACCATCCCAAAACTTACTATCCCAACCCTTGGTTATCTGACCAGCCTGTGGATAAGCTTAACTGGTCAGACTCTCCACTAAACTGAGTGTGACATCAGCTGAGACAGTGGCATTCAGAATCAGGAAAGTTCCCTCCAACGGCTGGGTTCTTATCAAGTACTAGTGGAGAGCTCACCTGGGACACTGCCTGGAGGACCAGAATAGGGGCTATGACAGGGAGGCTTTTCATAACCCGAGAGCTAGCCTTCCAAGGAGGGCTTAACGACACAGAGGGGCCTCAGGTTTCCTACACTGTCCTGGTGGCTAATCAGTGACGGGGCTAGCCCAAGAATCAGACATCTGCCCCTCCGTGGTGGGTGGCAAGAGTGTCCAGTGATCTAGTCTACACAACTTTGTAGCCTGTGTGCACACAGCAGGAAGGACTGTGTTCTGAGAGGGGCCACACTGAAGAACAATCTGTGACTTTGAGTGAACTGCCTTTCGGCTTCTTTTATATTTAACAAAATTCTATATCGCTGACTGTATATTGATTCGGTTCATCTGCCACAGACTAGAGGAAGAATATGGCTCTCCACACTTTATAGATGAGAAAGTTGAAGTTCGGAGTAGGCAAGAGGCATGACTGAGGTCACACAGCAAACTTTGAGCCTGGGTGACAACCCCACCAAGCTGATCTTTTCTTCCATACAGTTTCTGCTTTGCAGGTTTTTAACTTCTGTCATTAGCTTGTCATCTCTGTCTACTGAGTGGACACTTCCCCCCAAATGTTTTATGTCCTAATAAAGCCAAGAAAGGCCCCCAGGAGGGTTAGGGCAGGGTGGGAAGACTAGAAAGCCACAGAACTGTGGCTCACATGATTTCCTCCGATTACATTACTTTCTCTAACATAAACGATGGCCATTGAAGGAAACTAGCAGAGCTGTGAGGAACCTTTATACTTCAGCCTCTTTGTTCTCGCATCCTGTTTGTTGTGAGCTGTGTCCTAGTCACTGCCAAGCCTTCTGAGGCTAGTGCAGATTGCTCAGCATTCACTGAGGTTCTTGGGGATATAAACAAGGGAAGATGCAGCTTTCCATGCCACTCTAGTTTCTGTAAGTATAAGTGGTTTGTGCAAGATGGCACCTTAAGCAGCATCTTCCATTACCAACAAGGAAAAAGGGCAGGAGAGGAGAAAAGAGAAAAGAGGAGAGAAGAGGGGAGTGGAGGGGAAGGGAGAGGAGGGAAGAGGAGGGGAGGTGGTAAGAAATCTTCCTGAGACAGTGAAGCTGAATGGCTTTTTTGGCATCTGCTACCTGCTTGAAGTATCTGTTGTGTATAAAGGATCCCAACCTGAATTAACCACTTATTTTGTAAGAATTACAATAATCATAATGATTATTGTTGGTTGTTCAGATACTATCCTCAATTCATTGACGCTAGATACAGTTCAAACACACTATGTTGTAAGTCACATGGTGGCCCCACGTGGAGGTGTTTCATTAATAGTGGATAGCCTCTAGACCCATGCACCACAGCAGCCTCAGGAGCACAATGCTCCACCTACTGCCTGTGTCCTGGGAGCTCGAGCTCCAAGTTGCCTCACTTTTCATCTGTGAAACTTATCTCTGATGCTTGTCTTCTAAGCTTAAGGTCAGAGTCTTAATGGAAGACTTAAGGAAGAGGAAATATGGCATGCATCCTAGTTTGCTAGTTTGTCCCTGTCACCATGGTAAACACAGACAGGAAGTAACTTAGAGTGGAAAGTTTATTTGACATACACGTTCTGAACACTGTCCATCATTGACGGAAATCAGGGCAGGAACTCAAGCAAGAGCAGAGTCACAAACCATACAGAACTGTCTTGTTCAACTACTTTTCTTATACAGCCCAAGCCCATCTGCCTAGAGATGGCACCGCCCACAGTGGGCTCTGCCTTCCCACATCAATCATTAATTAAGAGAATACTCCACAGACCTGCCAACAGGCCAATAAAATAAAGGCAATTCCTCAATTTCTTCTTCTTCTTCCCAGGTGACTACAGTTTGTGTCAAGTTGACAAAAACTAACAAGCGCAATATTCACTACTCATTAAACAAACTATATATTGTGAAAAATTAAGGACAGAAAATTTTAAAGTATTTTAAGTGAACAGCCAGATGCTACTGCCATCTCTGCTGCCAGGTGTGTTTTCTGTGTTTGCTTGCTTCTTTTTATATCTACAGGTGTGTGCTGTTGAGCATGTGTGTGTGCATGTGCATACGTGTGTGTGTGTGTGTGTGTGTCTGTGTCTGTGTGTGTGTGTGTGTGTCTGTGTCTGTGTGTGTGTGTGTGTGTCTGTGTCTGTGTGTGTGTGTGTGTCTGTGTCTGTGTGTGTCTGTGTGTCTGTGTGTGTGTGTGTGTGTGTGTGTGTGTGTGTGTGTGTGTCTGTGTGTGTGTGTGTGTGTGTGTGTCTGTGTGTGTGTGTGTGTGTGTCTGTGTCTGTGTGTGTCTGTGTCTGTGTATCTGTGTGTGTGTGTGTGTGTGTGTGTCTGTGTCTGTGTCTGTGTGTGTGTGTGTATTTCTGCACCAGGAGATCTCGGAGGTCAGACAGTATATGTTCCATTTCTGTTTTATAAGGTCTTGGTCCACTATGAGCACTCAGTTAACTGTATGCCAAGGAGCGATGGAGATGCTTAGGTCTACATCGTTTTGTAGAACACATACCAATGTCCTTCAGTAGAATGTTCCATGTGACAGAAACAATATGTGATCACACACATTGTTATCATTGAGAGTCACATATGACTTTTGAGCTTGTGACATATAGCTAATATTTTATCAGAATCAATTTGATTTTCAATATCCATGTGGCCTAGTGAGGCAGCAGGGCTCTGTGTGCTTCGGCTCTTATTTCTTCTGTTTGCCTCCCTTTTCCCTTCAGCCTGTCTTTTCCTCTCTTGCTATTAGAAAGCTCTAATTATCTCTTTAAGGAGATGGCAAACAGACCACAGGAGAATGTAAACAGTTTCAGGGCTGGGAGCTCAGTCAAATGTTGAATTGCTTTTCCCTCTGTGAGGAACTATTCTCTGAGCCTGGCAAAGGTTCGCCTCTAATTGTGCAGAGGACCCAGTGGTCTCCACTCCGAGTTCCTCTGGCAGCTGTACCATGGGGGCACACAATGTGTCTGGCCCTGTCCTGTGTTCACAGTGGACACACTATTCCAACATCTTAAAAGTACTTTCAAATAAGTTTGGACGACTCAACAAACTTCAAGGAAGCAGAGAATGGGCTGTACATAACGGAAGCTCCTATTTGTTTCTGGAAAGTTCCAGGAACTGTCTTCTATAAGAGTCTCCCTCTGAATACATCAGTGCCTTGTTTGTAACCCAGGACCTGGCACACAATGGATGCTCAGAAACATACTGGGTGTTGTTCAGTGGAAATGAATTTGAATTGCACAGTGCCTTAGGTGGCCTCTGCTTTTGGTTGTTTAGATATTTGGTGATTACTCAAAACATAGGAACTGATGTCAAGACAGCTGTCAAGCTGAGGCAGTTCCTCCGGGCTGCCACAATAAGCCCTGGTGTAATCGGGTAATCTCAAGTCCTGAACACACGAGCCGATTTCACGTAGCTTTGGGCACTCCCATTGGTGGCAGCTTAGATTTTTCCAAAGGCCTTTCCACCTCCTCCTCTTTCACCCATCTCTAGAAAGTGGGAGGAAAGAAAATAGAAATAAGGCTAAAAAACAAAGTAGGAGAAACCCAAGTTTACTTCCTGCCTCAGCATCTTTGTTGTGATTGGTCTTTACTAAACTGAGACAGTCACCCATGATTACGGCATTAAGAAAGCTCATTGTGAGCCGGTACTTAGAGGGGGCAATGGGCTGAAGAGGAAGGCACTGTTGCTCCCTCATCTTACAGAAGGGCATTTGTTGGCAAAAGGGAAGCAGGTTGAGGAATGGCGAGGTTTGTGGGCCTTTACATGCATGTGAGGGCACACATAAAACATTGTGCTGGCCAGAAGTGACATTCCCAATTATTGTGTGGGAAGGGGAGACATGGAAGCCTGGAAACCTCAGAACCCACAGAAGATGTGCTCCCAAGAGAAAAAAAAAACTGAAAAAAAAATACATTTTTAACAAAATGGGCAGTTACTCTAATTGCTGTGCCCTACTGTTCAGCTCCCTCTATGTCCTAGTTCATCAAATTATGTGTACACATAAACTTATTATTTACAGATGTTCACACTTTTAACTGGCTCATAGGAAACAGATGTTTCACAAAAGTTAACAGGCCAGTGAGTGATCTAAGCCCTCCTCTAGTGGGTATCAAGTGAGTCCTATGGCCCATTATCTCAGGCCCTCTGCCATGATGGTGAGTTGCAGTGTCCAGTGTGGGGAAGGCAATTCACTCCTCCACGGGAGCAAATAAAGCACAGCAGCCCCACAAGTACACACCTGCATCCCTGAAGAGAGTGCACAGGTGACAGGCAGGTAGCATCCATACATAAGCCCACTGGATATGCTGGGGAGTTTTGTAAGCAGTTTGGGAACTAGGAAAGGAGTTCCAATGAGGAAATTGTATTACAAGCCTTGTGTACACATGCCTCTTGGCTGTAGTGATCCTGCCACCTTTTCGAAACAATGACCTGCTAAAAATCAACTTGACCATGCCTAGTGTAGTAGCACACCCCACGAGGGTCCCAGTACTCAGGAGGCACAGGTGGGAGGATTGCTGCAAGTTCGAAGCCAGCCTTGGCTGCACAGTGAGGATCTGTCTCAGAAGTAAAACAAAAAAAAAAAAAAAAAAACCCAACATGATTAGTTTGTCATTCTGACACACACTGGGGTAGAAGCTGTAGATATGTAAGCTGGTAGTGATTTTAAATCTTCAGAATACTGGGGAATAATAATCTACCCAAAGTGCACAGTGAAATGCATTTTTCAGGAATTGTCAAAAGTTCTTCACACAATCATACAGGAAATTAGCAATAAGTTTGCCTATATCATATCATTCTGTACACTGAAATCTAGAAAGAGTCACAGCCAAGATGGAAGATGGGATATGAACTATTAAGGGACATATCAGGTTTACTGCATATTTGACCGTGAAAGTGCATTTTATTTTGTCTTATGGACCTTTAAAAAGTCCATATAATGGATTAAAGGTATTAAAACTCCCACATTCTGCCTGGCTGTAGGCCAGGAAACAGAACATGAAAAATAATCCCAGTAGAGAGAAGATGCAGGAAGGAGTTCAAAAAAGTATTTATGGCTAGCACGCTGACCTCTCCAACTAATAAAGTGTATCAATGAGGTGAGCTTTGTAGAAAATGCCAGCCCCTTACAGCACATTGTGATGACAGCACCTTCAAAACATGGCTGGGCTTCAGTGACACATGACTGCCATGCTCTCTGTCTCTTCTGGAAGAGAGGGAATTCATGAATTTTATCCTACTATATCAAGGTGCCGTTAGGAGGAGGAGTTTTAATTTAGTTTATCTGTAAGTATGGGTCAGCAGATTAGCTTAATCTGGGCTGTGGCCAGGCCACACCGATCAGTCATGTTTTGCAGATGGCTGCACACTCCTTTGTCGGCAGAGCCCAACTGTTTGGACAGAAGCTGTGAAGGCCACGGGGCCTGAGATGTTTACTCTGTGCCATTTGTTATGGACAACTTTGCTTTAAAACTTAAAATCAAGCTGGACATGGTGGGTCAAACCTCATAATCACTGTATATAGGAGACTGAGACAAAAGAATCACCTTGAGTTCCATGTCTCACCCTTTCACAAGCAAACAAACAAGCCCCTATAAAACCAAGGAGATCCCCAAGAGTATCAGGGGATGAGCCTAGTCAGTACAAGACTTACATGTGGGGATATGAGAATGGGGGGAGAGTCCTACATGAGAATGGCGGGGGGAGGGGTCTTACAGAAAGCCAGTTTCTGTCTGAGAACTAGGCCATACCATGGAGCCTCTAGGCTATGACTTTCCTTGTGTGAATTACAGTACTTCCTGTGATCTGACCCAGCTCTCCATCACCCTTGTCACCAGAAAGCATATGGGCTAGTCCAGTGACAAAACACCTCCCATCACCTGCCAATGCAGAATATTACTGTCCTGGGCAGACCCAATTAGTTGAACGCAGGCTAGAGCCATCTCACTTTCCTGATCCTCTGCCACATCTTAGAAAAGCAAGCCAACAAAGCTGCTGTGTGGCCCCGGTGATGCTCCTGTGTGCACAGCCTGGGCCCATCGCATCCTCCCCTGCCTGGTTCCAGCAAGGCCTCTATTATTTTCTAGCTTTTTAATCTGTGCAGGCAGTCTCCCCTAATAACTTGTTTGGTGCAGCTGTGTGGCACTGGCTAGTCATGCCTGCTCATGCTGCCTTGCCCACCCAGACAGTCTATTTGTTTGATTAATTGTTTTTATAGGCAGGGTACCACCTAAGTACCCAAGGTGTCCTTACACTAACAGCAATCCTCCTGCCTCAACAACACCTCACCCCAAGTGCTAGGATTATAGGTATGGACTCTAAGGGTGCTAGGCAGCC
The DNA here is from genome assembly GCA_907164525.1 of Lophiomys imhausi. Lineage (NCBI taxonomy): Eukaryota > Metazoa > Chordata > Mammalia > Rodentia > Muridae > Lophiomys > Lophiomys imhausi. The sequence goes on along the minus strand of CAJQZJ010004687.1, from coordinate 8,105,063 downwards.
CAGAATGGAGATCTGGCCAGGTGAACCATTGGAGAGAGCAGTGGCACGGAATTTTGGACAGAAGTCCTTGGCCTTTAAAGAAAGGAACACACTGTGAGAAATTGGAGGGGGATGCATTGCTTGCTTCAGTTACATTCTTCCAAAGGCTCTCTCAGTTCTGTTAGGAGAGGAAATTGTTGTGGGAGGGACAGTGGAGAGAAAGTTAGCCAATCAAGACAGGACACCAAGAGCCCTGAGCAAGCTAGGAAGGTGAATAGCATTGACACCCCTCCCCCATAGTCGCCCTGTCTGAGTGTCAGCCCTTGATTCTGTTCAGGCACTGTGCCAACTGCTTTATGATGGTGTGTGTTTTAATCTTCTCAATGATTCAGTGAGGGCCATGGTACTATTTTACACCCACAGAAAATGAGGCTTGGAAGTTAAGAAACTTCTCCAAAGTCATACAGCTAATAAAAACACACACAGGCTCTGAATCCAGGAGGACTGGCTCCAGGGCCTCAAACAATCCGGCCCGTCTGTAAAGATAGACCGATTTTGAGAATATCCAAAAAATCCCCCAGCCTTGGGAATGGCCCACAGCTGGAACATTTTGAAGTTTTCCTTCACAGTCATTTTTAAAAGGAATAAGATGAAGACACTTTAAAGCTTTGTCTCATAAAGGTCTCATAAAGGAACCCTGCTAGGAAAAGGAGAGCAAGCCACGGAGTGCCACTCAGTTGTAGGGTAAGCTGATGACTGTGTACAAACTTGAGTGGCTTGCAAGGAAATGTCACCTGAGGTTGCTGTACTGAACTGGGCTCAGTCAGTGACAGAATCTTCACACAAGTTATCTCAAGGCACAGGAGGGAGAGGTACCATGTCCCGTGTCTCATCTCCCTGCCTACCTGCAAGATCCTGTAGGACCTCCCCACTCCTGCTGATGGTCGCAGCGAAGTCCACAGGCTTTCTGGCCTCACATTTCTTCCTGTACCAAGTAAACTTTGGACACGTGGTGCCTGCGGGAGTGAGGGCAGAGCCTGGTGTGTGAGGGGCTCATCTGTGAGGCCGTGTGCTGACTGCTCAGGTCCCCAGTCTAGGTAGACAGTGTCAATCCCAGCTCCCTGTCTCACTGATGTTGTTTTCTTAGTTTTCCAGTTTGAACATTGTGCTAACTGGGAGCCTGAATGGATGGATGGATGTGTGTGTTTATGTATGTCTGTATGTATGTATGTACATGTGTATGTATGTCTGAACATTCAATGAAGTCTTAAGAGCATATTACTATGTTCTCTTGATCCTGAGCTCAGTCTCGTACTCTTGAACCCAAGGCCAGTCAAGTTCAAAAACCTGCCCAACCCTGTTTCCTAGCCTCCAGCAAGTTACCTATCCATCCCTGTGCCCCTGACTTCTTGCTGTTCCTACATCCAGTGCTCTCTGGAATTAGCACATGTAGAGTGCGTAGAGCAGAAGGTAGGCAACTCTCGCATGCCACCTGCTTAGGTGTGACCTGTAAGTTTTGCTTGATGCACCTATTGGGCTAAACTCCACAGGCATCTGCCACTCCTCCAATGACTGTGGGCCACATGAGCACACCAACACTCCCCCTCTGCCTCAGCACTCAGGGTTAGCTACGATTCCTCTGTGTTTTCACACCTCCTCACTGTGGCCAGTGAGGAGCACACTCCAAGATGCAGTGAGCGTACCTCCCCCATTCACCAGAGTGGACATCACATCAGAGCTGAGTACCAATGTCCCATCCTCTGTCCTCAGGGCTGCATTCTCCATTTGGGAGAACTACAAAGAAACTGCCTCTGTGTTGTCCTCCGTCTCTACCCACAAGGACTCTCCTAACCTTCCCGTTCAGCACCCTGGAATTTGGGCTAGGTCATTTTATGTTTAGGGGAAAGATCTTCACTGGGCGTTATAAGATGTCTTATACCATATCTAACGACTCTGCCCCCCTCCCTCGAGGATGCCTGAGTCCCTATCTGGGTTTGTCTTTACTCTCCCTTAGTATAGAAGTCAGAGATGGCTCTGACATGAACATAAAGTTGGTTATAGAAAAGAAGCACAGAAGGGCAATGGATAGGCAGAGTGGCCGGCAAGAGCCAGTAGTGCAGGGAAAGGAAGACTCCAGCTCCAGCGCCACCTTGCACAAGACTGTGTCTGGCTCAGGTGGAGACCTACTGTGCTAATGGACTACACGGCAGGTGTGAGGCAGCTCAGTGATCCTCCTCTGTCATATCTCTGCCATCTTAGTGGTCACCGGTCTTAGCTGTGGCGTCAGCACCTTGCTGTTTTGTTTGCCCGCTTGTGTATTTTTCCTACAGCAGAGGCTGCTGCTCCCCAACTCTCAAGCAGCACCCCCCCCACACACACACACACTACCACAGCCCAAAGTACTGCAATGTCCCTATAGGAAACATTGGTGCTGATTTAAGAAACCCTGCTCTAGAGCAAGAAAGGTGGGAGAAAATGTTTACTGGCAGGTTCTATTAGTTATCATTTATTGAGCCCTTCCTGGGTAGCGGGCAAGTTCCAAATATTGCTTTCCTTTCACCAACAAGAACTTTAGGAATATCTGAATTTTCAGAAAGTAAAGAAAACTCAATAGTTATTATGTTCATGTGTGGAGGGAGATGTGATGGAGGGAGATGATGTCCAATTGGCGTGGAGCCAAGCCCATGAACGCCCGTCATCCCTCCACAGTCTATGCAGGTGTGTGATGTCATCAAGAGAGCCTGTCCTATGAGAAGTAGATTAGCTTCACAGTTACTTTAAGCTCTCATAGTAAATATGGTACAGGCCTGCAAGAAATAACACAGAACAACTCAAGGGAATGTACATGCAACCAAACAGAGCATTGTTTCTGAGAAGAAAGGTTTAGTTAAATTGCTCACGCCAGTTATTCACGTTGGAGCCTCAGAACATAGCGATGGGCAAAGGGTGTGGCGACAAGGATTTCAGGGTTGCCTCCTGGAAATCGTCTACCCGTTACTTTTATTTTTCTCCTTTTAACGTTTGTTTTATGAAACAAGAGTTTGCTATACAACCCAAGCTAGCCTGGAATCGCTCAGGCTGGCCTCAGATTCAGGATGCTTCTGCCTTAGCCTCCTGAATGCTGTGATTACAGATGTGAGCCACCAATCAACTTTCTTTTGCTTTTTTGGAAGGCTGATGGTAACCTGGCATTCACACACACTTACAATGCATAAAGAAAGAAGGGGTGTCTGCGTGATGGATGCTTTAATGCTCGTGTGTTAGTCTACTTTCTACTTGGGAAATTGGAGCACATGAAAACAATGTTACTACAATAACCGCCTTAAAAGTTATGAGACTCCTATTTTAGAAGTAGAAGGTGGACCCAAATCGTGTGGCATTGGGGTAAACTCTCTAGGAGACCTTAATATTTTGGCACAATTAGTTCCATGCTGACCTGGCTCCGGAGGAGGCTCAGCGTGCGTCCTCTCAATGCAGCTCCTCTGGTGCCTCCAGACAGATCATTAATTCACACTTAGAGGTGTCAGCCTGCCATGTTTTTCAGGCAAAGTTTATTTGAACCCTGTCCTGAGCTGACTTAATATGTCCCAGGAAACAGCCTCACATAGGACATCTTATAAAGTAACCTTCACATATGTTCCTTGAAGTGGGATGTGTGTGATGAAGATGAAATATAGGTGTCGGGCATGTTGCGGTCCCTAGTGAAAACATGACATCACTAGCTATGGTAATGGTCATTCCCAGGAGTGATGTCTCCTGTTGGTGGTGAGCTCACCCAGGTGGAGTCACAGGCTGCATGATGGGGTCCCTGAGCTTCACTCCCTCTTTGTGGCCTAGATCTTGAATCATGTCTGTGTTGGGAAACTGTGCATGTGGATTAAAGAGAGAGCAATACACAGCTCCGCACTGCTAAGTTAAGTGTGTCCCAGCAGACTGAGCCCAGTGAAATCCCAAGCCCAAAATCAAGCCAGAGAGGTGGAAAATGAAGAGGTGAAAAGCGAGCCATTTTCGTGACAGTGACTCTCTTTCAGCAGAGGGTAGAGCCCCTACTCCCTCCCTCCCTGTGGTTTTGGGGAGGAATGATGGATCAGCAGGACAAGGAACATAAGTGCTCAATAAACAACAGATATTGTTCCTTCAGGTTCCTTCCAGATACCTTTGAGCCCAGTGCCGGCTGCAAACCATCGCCAAATTCATGAGAGAAAAGGGAGTTTCTGGGTTATCACAAGCTAATTCCACAGAGCCTACATCTTAAGGCATGAAACACCCCAAGGTGCACTGGGAAGCTGGTGGTGCTCCCAACCCAACTAGACCCAGCAAAGTGGAATCTGGATGTGGTGAGGACAGTGAATGGCATTTTTATGTCAGACTACCTAAATATTAATGTGCACAGGAATTATCCGGCTATTTCTTAGGATGCCCAGATGATCCATGGTCTGGAGGTGGGCTGGGTACTGTGTCCTAACAAATCTTCCGATGAGGGTCGGGGGCTGTACTAGAAAAGCAAGGCTATCTTTAGCGACTCAGAAATCAGTCTTGCCACAGAGCCTTTTTAACCCCTGCCAATGTCCAGCAGCTGTTACATGTGTGGTCAGAGTAGGAAAGATGCTTTTCCAGCTCCTCTAGGGTCAGTGCTGAGCCAGGCAAGCACACAGCACCAGCGCCCAGGTCACCCGCAGGTTACTGAGTCAGGATGCCAAGGCCAGGGCGGGGTTTCACTTTGCTACCCCACCTCCCAGTTCTGGGAAGCATCCTAGGATTCCATCGCTGGGGGCCTGCCCTCCTAGCAAACCACACACTTACCAACCTCCCTTTGCGAAGCCCATGAGCCCCCTCCCCAGGCATGGTTGGTGCAGGGTCTTCCACCCACCCTATGCGTCCACAGGCTTGCAAATGACAAGTTAATAAAAAGGCTCTGCAAGCTCGCTTGCGCATGCGTACGTACAATAGGCGAATCTGGTTCTAATTACTTGTACTTTAGTTGAACTTTGGCGTTTCCTTTGACTTTCTCCCCTATGTATGCGAGCTGATCCGTGGGCTTTGCGATCCTGCAGAGAATCCTTAGAAAAATGGGGTGGGGAGAGAGGGTGGCGGATCCAGATGGCTCTCTGGTGCCAACAGAAATCAAACCTAACTGGATGTTTTGACCAAATGCAACTTTGCTTTTCACTCTTAATCAGCTGCAGAGTCCTACGCGTACCAGCCGACCCCAGAGCTAGGTTCCAAATTCCCCAAGGGCTGTGCAGGAAATACCGTTTGCTTTACAGCTCCTTTTCCACATAAGTATCAGTTGCCCAGAGGCTGCATTAAAATACTCTCTTAATCAGAAGGTTCTAGTAAAGAGGCAGGCCTTTCATGAGGCCTGATGCTTGCCTGCCTGCCTCTAATCAAGCCGAACATAGGATCCTGTAATCTGTCAACAGGGGCTAGTGGGCTGTAAATTAGCTCTCACAAAGGCCAAAGAGTCTACTGAGCTCTTAGATGTGCTATCTGCTCCTTAATCTAACCTTTAGAAAAATGCCAGGCATGAAAGGAATTGTGGAGCAGCTATTGCTGGGGACAGTCTGTGTGTTTAAGCCACACTCAGGTGCTTTGTTGACAACAGGACATTTATAGTGTGTTTTCCCGGGTGCTGAGTCCAGCTGCCGAGTGCAATCCCCCCTTACAGGCAGTTGTTTTTGTTTTGTTTTCTTTTGTTTTGTTTTAAGGTATTTCCTTTTTACTTTATTTTGAGACCAGGACAACCTCTAGGGTTATGGCAGTGTTTAAGAATCCCACCTCAGTAGTGGGAATTGTTCTGCTCTTGTGCTGGCCCAGTGGGTATAGGTTTACCAGACAGCCTAGGTGGACAGGTGGGCTCCCTGACCCCGTCCAGTGGGAGAGGGGGACGCCTGCCAGCCAGGGTCAGTTTCCAACAACTGATTTTTGTCTGTTAGAGCTACTTTTCCAGCTGGTGCTTTGGGATGGCCTTTGCTTTCCTCAGTCTCTATTGTAAAGACTCGTTTTGGTTTTAATTTCATTTGATCAGTCTATGAAAGGTGGGTTTGGGAGATGGCCCTTCACCATAGAGCCACTGAAAAGTCCCAAGCTGAAGGGCAGTGCCAGTTCACCGAGCTGTGATATACTACTTCTATGGGTCATACTCTGAGGAACATTAATGAAAAGGAGGAGGCTAGGACAGGAGGATAAAGAGTTCAGATCCAGCCTTAGCAGTGTGGTAAATTTCAGGCTAGCCTGAGCTACATATGAGATTCTGTCACAAAAGAAACAAAAACATACAGGAAGGAAGGAAGGAAGGGAAGAGGGAGAAAGGAAAGAAGGGCAAGGCAAATAGAACGCTGTTTTCCTCAAGGACCAGCCTGTGAACGCTGTAGTAGTGGTGGAGTTTCAAACACTCCCAGTGCAAGTTTGACTCCTTCTTAATTGTCAAAGGTCCCAGTGGCCAAGATACAAGATTGCAGAGCAGGGCTGTGAGCTTCTCTGCTGCTGACACGGTTCCTGCCCAGGCATCCCTCAGCTGTACAGCCAGGCTCCCCTCCTCTTTCCATACCCAAGCAAAGATGCCAGCACCCCATCTGCTTTGCAATTTAGATAATGATGCTGTGGGTTGGAGAGGTGGTGGAATAGTGTCAGGCAGGAGGCACGTATCAGATGAGAACTATTCCACAAAGACTGACTCCCCAGCCTGTAGCCCACCAGGATGGCTGCAGTGTCATTGCCTTATTGAATGACACAAGCCTCTTTCCCCCTGGGAAGTCTACAAGATGCTTTTTTGGCCTGTTTGAGATTGCTGAATGAGCTAATATAGAATGCATTGTCTGCTGAGCCGGCAGAGTTTTCCAGCAAAATTTTTATCATTCTGTAGACTGATTGTGCTTGCCTGAAATAAGGAAGAAAATGTTTGAGGCCTCTCAGGGGCATTTGATGAATCCAACTCTAATTTAGAGGGACTAATAGATTATTGATTTAAGCAGGGTGATGGTGAGCAGATCAATGGCTAAGCCATCTGTATCCACCTTAAATACCAGAACTGTCCCTGGAAGGAGAGCCACCTATGTCCCCCACTGAACCCCACCTCTTTGTGGGGAAGCAAGTAGGCAAGCAGGCATAAAGGGGAACTCGGACAAACACAGCCAAAGTGTTTTTGTGTTATATTACTAGACCTAAGAGATTCCATTGAAGTCTTTCTCTTCTTTTATCTTGGTGCCACATCCTGGTTTCCATTCTAGAACATGCCTTGGAATGCTTGCCTGCAGACAACTCTTGTGCTACTGAGATCTGAAATGTTCAATTTATTCACTTGGGTTTCATGACACTTATATGCTGTAGGTCACATAGAGGAAATATGGGACCACAGACTACTTATGTAAATACACTTTTTTTTTCAGTAGTGAGTTTTCAGCCCATACTAGGCAAATACATTTAATTATAACAATATATATATATATTATTTTTTTTATTTTGAGACAGGGTCTCATTGACTTGCCTAGGCTGGACTCATTCTGTAACCCAGGCCAAGCTTGAGTTTATCACCGTCCTTTCCTGGCTCAGCCTCCAGATGAGCCAGGCCTGGTGTGGCAGAGCTGAGAAGAAAGCCCTGCCACACTAGGCCTGGCTCTTCTGGAGCCTCGTACAGCATATGACACAGCCTGGCATGATCCAGTCCTCCTGGCTCCGTGGAACTGGGCACACGGGATGATGGTGCAAGCATCCCTGTGCTGTGGTCAACTGGCCATGGTCATGCTCATCGGTGAGAATCTGAGTCCAGGGCTCTACTGATTGCCTGGGAGAGCTTGGCACTCCTGCAGGAGTTTCTGGATTTATTCATTGCTATAAATGGTGCTCACCTACAGAACGCTCTTCTCAGCTTCTTACAATATTTAGGGATTTTGTATGTGTACAGGCCTCTCCTTGTTCTTTTCTGTGTCTCACACTTCATGGGATTAGCTCAACCCCCCCTCCCCCACATTCTGTTTTCCCACCAGGATGATAAAATGCTGGGTTTCCTTCAGTACAGGTATTGAAGTGGCATATTTATGGAAATTACCACCCGCTTTTGAAGCTTAGGGCACAGCTGTGACAGCTGAGTCCAGCCCTGGCAGAACTCTGTTCACTATTCTCCAAGACAAGCCAGAGCAGCTGTTCTATGGAGGCTCACGCCTCATTCACGTGAAGCTCAGAGTGCTCACTAATGAAGGCTCTGCAGAGCTGTTGATGTAAAAACAGAAACACGTATGCAACAACCCAGGGTGGAAGATGGCCGTGGGAGCAAGGGCCATGAGTGTGGGCAGCCTTCCTAGGAGTCAGCTTATCAGCATGAACTAGGCACCAACAAGATTATCTTGAAATATCATCTCTATTACACTCAGTAGTCACAATTCTGAGACTTTATCCTAAAGAAACAGATGGAAATACACTGAGAGTACCTGTGAAGATGTTCATTCCTGCAAGATGTTTTGGAGGAAAAATACTGACAAGGAACTACAGTCATGACGTCATAAACTAAACAGTGCCAACTCCCGGTATAATTCCACTTTAGTAAGCAAACAAAGGCATTTAAGTGTATGGGGCGAGGATGCCCCAAGATCACAGGGGGTATCTAAGTGAAGAGATTGTGAGAGATCTGTGTGTGAGCACACAGCACTCTCACCTGAACTGTCTTACAATTTTTAAAAGAGGAGATGTATTAAGTTCAGCAAGCACTGTTTTCTTGTGGATGCCATGATTCCTGATTGACTTTCGGAGGGACACCAAGGAGTGTGAGGATACTTTAGCCTTAGGGCCTGATCTTGAAAAGCCTCGTTGACTTCCCAAGCCAGTCTCTGTGGGGAATCATGGCCCCACAATCCTTTGAGCCAGGGCTTCTGTGTGCCAGAAGTACGCACTAGAGATTGATGTCTTCATTGCTGTCCCCAGATCTAACCTGTACAGACCATAATGGATTTATCTACTGGGACTCAAACTACCCCAGTGAATCCATTCCAAGATTCTTACGAATTATGAAAATACTATAATTATAGTTGATTCTGTTCCAAGGGGCTAATTACTTTTTTAAGGAACCAAATGAGTGTAAGAGTGCTTTTTGATTTCAGATTTTATCACACAACTACTTAGAAGAGCACTTAGTGCTTGAAAAGAGGGGGAAAAGGGAAAAGTTCATGAATTCATTCAACCGGTGTTTATTGATCGTCTGCTCTATAGGAAGACCCCCCTAGTCCTAGCACACAGCTGTAAGGAAGACAGGCAGGGTTCCCAGTCTCTCAAGACTTGTAAGGGTGGGGGGCAGTTGTAAAATATAAAGTTGTAAACAAACAAACTTTCTACATTTGGTAACAGTTAAAATTTTATAGAAAATAAGATAAAATAATGTGACACAGTGAGCAGGGATAGGAAGGGGCTTCTTTGTTTTTCTTCTGTCCTTTGGTTTTGTGCTGGAGACTGATGCTCAGCACAAGCCCCACCACTGAGCAACAATCCCTTTCACAGCAAGGACATTTTAACTAGAGAAGTCACCCGTGGGAGTGACACTAACCCTGAGATCTAAGAGATGAGGAACAGCCAAACCTAGTAGTCTTGGACTTTGTAGGTGAGGAGATGGTTAGTACGGTTATTTGCTCACCTGTCTGGGACAGGATGTGCCAATGCTAGCAGAGCCTAGTGCCCCTAGGATCAAGCCTGAGCCTCCTTCCCCAAATGCCCGGGGTTACAGGCCCAGATGTCTAGATGCCATGGAGTCTTACATTGCTCTGTGAGCTCGTGTTGTTCCAAAGAATTGAAAGCGACTATTTACAACTTAGCTGACGATGAGGAATCCTAGAAGGTGAACATTGCTGAGAAAATGTCATAAAATGCCCCACAGAGCCTGGTAAGGACTCTTGACCTCATCTGTGACTGTCGGGGGTGGGGGGGGGGGTTCCCTGTCGGTAGAAGACAGATTCATTCAAGCCTTTTTATCTTGCCTGCACAAATACAAGGGTGGAGAGGGCAGACTCAGGGAAGATGAGGAAAGGGGGACTCCAGCTAGGCCCCCTGTGGACTGTGTGAGAGCACCCCACTGAGACAGTTGAGTTAGCTTCAGGCTCACACATGGAGGAACCTGGTGCCCTGGGTGTGGCCGCAGAGGAAACTTGTCTGGAAAGCATCTCACCACTTCAGTTAGGAGAGTGAAAGAGCTAGAAACTTGGTGATATTGGAAACACTGTGTTTGTGGAGAGTTGGAGAGTGATTTGGACAGACGCTGGAACAGCATTTGACTCCTCCTGATTATCTTCTTCCTATTTCATGGGCTCCGTTTGCCTGCAAGCAAACAAAGGACCAGTTCCTATTCTGACTTTGGTGGATGAACACTCTGGTCTAAGCTCTACAAATTTCCATTTCATTTGAGTGGTTGGATAATGGAAACATGGATCACAGGGTTTACAGTATGTAATAAAAAGCCAGGCATGTCTCATACATATGTGGTATGTGTCATAGCATCAGCGAGGCAGTGGCAGAAGAGTTGGGAGTTTGAGGCCAGTCTGGCCTGTGATAACCATCCCCATTTCCTCGCGCTGTGACCTACACTGTCTCCAACAAGAACTGCATGCTAACCTGGGGCTTTATTAAAATGTACCTTTTCCTTGCACAGGCCAGAGGGCTATACTTTCTAAACTCAGGGTTCTTGGTGTTGCAGATCCAGAGCCAGCTCGAAGCAGTACAGGGCTTCCCAAAATCATGATATTTATTCATTACGGTCACATGCCAAAAGCTTGGCCACATGTACCCACAACACTGGACTTGAACATTTTTTTTTTTAATTTTGTCACAAAAATTAATAAATAAATTACTTTTGGTTAAGTGAGCAATAGTATCAAACAATACACCCAAGACTCTAGGTAAAAGAAAGCCAGGGGAAACAGAAGAGAGAGTCAGAGCTTGTACAAAGGGCTGACTTTGGACTTTGGTTCCACCTGCTCCCTGCTGGTCTTAGACAAGGCTCTGTGTGAGAGACTTGAGTTGAATTTCTGCTTCTCGTGGGTAACTCGGGATCCATTGCCCTCATGGTGCCTGTGAACTTCAAATTAGATACATGTGAGGTTGCTTTTGTAGGGGTCATTCAGTGTCACCACTTTTGGGGTCACAAGGACAACTGCTCCTGTGGGCTCGGTCCTGCTGGGGTAATTGCTTGAGCTTGGAGCAGAGATGTTGGAACTGACTGGGGAAAACCTAAAGGAACTGAAATGTGTTTTCTCTTGTTTCCTCCCCTCCCTTCTCTACCTTAGCAATCGAGACACAGAGCACCAGCTCTGAGGAGCTTGTCCCGAGCCCACCATCTCCACTTCCTCCTCCTCGGGTGTACAAGCCCTGCTTCGTCTGCCAGGACAAGTCATCGGGGTACCACTATGGTGTCAGTGCCTGCGAAGGGTGCAAGGTGAGTACCCCAGTGCCTTGCCTCATTTTCCCTTAGCTCTCATGATGTGACCTCCCCTACCCTAGAAACAAGCTAGTTTGACAGCTGCAGCATCACTTCCAGCTGGGGTTGTAGCTTGGCTACATCGGTTTCTGTCATCTGCTTGCATTTCTTTAGTTTAAAGTTCAGAGATGTCTGTAAATGAGTGACCGAGGCCAAACATTACCAGGCCTTTAAAATACACCCCCCCACCCCCAACACACACACACACACACACACACACACACACACACACACACACACACACACACACACACACACGTTCTTTCTTGTTAAAAACCTTTTGAAGGAGTCCTAAGCAACATGGCCCTGTTTCTCGGGACATGTCATCTGGTGTCTTTGTAGTTCTATTTTATTTTTAAATATGACTGACAGTCCACTGAAACAACTTGCAGTCGAGCCAAATTTGCAATTGGGATTTATCTCCTGGCTGCCTCCTCAGCCCTGTGGCCTTTGAGTTACACTTTGATTTTCAACCTGTGCAGACTCGCTGCTGTAGATGCATTGTAAACTCAGCAGAGTTGGATGAAAGCTCCTGCCCACAGAGCACTGGGGGCTGAACATGTGTCAGAGAGGAGATGGCTGCTTTGAATCAAGCTAGACAACCCTTGTCAAATCCAAAAGGCATAACAAAGCAAAAGAGGCCTTGTAACCGTAAGGAGGAAACCAGAAGTGACTCACAGGCAGACGTGAGTCACTTATCCACAGAAGCATCTCCAAGGACCTGTGTTGTCTTCAACCGGCTCCTTACTAGCTACGGAGCTGCTTTCTAGTTCCCTCTATCTGGCTCTTTGGGTCTGGTGTTTCATATCTAGACTGCATGATTCATTTACATCGTTAGGATGCTAGGATAACTTTACAGGCTCATTGGACTCATCAGCATTAGCAGTTTTTGTACATGTTGTTCAGGTGCTGGGAATAGCACGCCATTGGCAGCTTCACCCCATAGCCATTTACTGAACTCACACTTCTGTGGGCCTCAGTGCAGTTCTGCCGTTCTTGGTCATGCTCTTTGATGTCATCTCTGGTCAACTATGGATTGGCTCAGCCATGTTTCTGGAAGCGTTGACAGTTGGCTAGTCAGTCCTCCCTTCTATGAGGACTGATTCAGATTATTTTCAGAGGCAGGATTCCAGAAGAGAGAAACTCACAAGGCAAGCCAGTGGCCCAACCAGTCATCTGCTCAGCCTGCCTTCAGTAGGTCTGAACAGCCTTGAAGGGAGGAGAAGCTCCAAGCAGCTGTGTCATGAAGTGCATATGGGGTGGGACCGTTGGCTTGTGGTGTTTACTTCCTATGAGTATGAGCAGTACAGGCCCTGTTCTCTACCCCGTCCTCTCAGGAGGGTGTGCCAATGACACAGAATGAACAAATGTATAAACGTCACTCAGTCCCACAAAGCAATGGCCATCATTTTCCCCTTTTATCAATCATTTAAGAAATAGGATGTTTTACAGTGTAAGACCAGTTTGGGGAAATCCATGAAGACTTAAGAGGATCTTGTGCTCCCTGGGCATGTGAAAGTTGCTTACAAGGAACCTTCTTGCCTTCCCTCTCTGCCAAGGTGGCAGTTGGCAGTGGCTAAACACATACATTCATGCATCTGATTACTAGTACTCACCCCTTAGCTGACAGGCTTATATATGTCTCAACATTTGAGAAGGCTTCAGTGGAATGCTGGTGCATTTTTCCACTTGTTGTATAATGTGAAAACAAATCAGTCTCTAATGTTCACTTGAAAGATGAATGAAAAAAGACCTTTGAATTTACTTATTTATTTATTGAGATACGGTCTCACTATGTAGTCCAGGGTACCCTGAAACTCACAACAATTCTGCTGGCTCATTTTCCTGAGTGTTGGAATTACAGGCATGAGCACCATCAAAAACATGCTTCCTGATTTCCAAAAACTTTTCATTTATCCCAAGCCCAGAAATCTGAAGAAGACATGGCAGCCTTATGCTTGCCGGATGGCCGGGAAGGACAACACCAGGCTTGTCCTCCCTCAGGCAGATGCCTCACCAGCATAGTAAGCAGCTTCACTGTCTCTGTAGAGCAGACTGTTGTCATCAGCTCCTGCTTAGCTAACTCTCTGACCTCCTGTTTCACCTCAGGATTCTGACTCTCTTTAGGAAAAACCCCCAACAGAAAGAAACCATCAGCAGTACAGACAACTGATAAACTCATTTAAGAGGTCCTAGGTCTCAGGACGGGAAATCCTTTCATCAGAAACACGAACTAGATCAGCTGGTGGAGCTCCTGGCATGTGTGGAGCTGGAACACTGGGTATGGGATGGTGGGGCACTGGTTGCCTTTCTCCACTGGTAGGGAAAAAACTTAGTCTGCATTTGAACTGGCTGACAAAATAGGGTAGAAATCTAGAAAAGTGAAAATAATGAGAAGGTAAGACAGTACTATACCCAGGAAAAAAGAAATGTTTAAGTATAAAATACAATCTTATTGGTTATTTAAACCATCAATATAGTCAATGTCTAGAAAATAGAAAGCAACGTATTTCCTCCCCAGAGAAAATCTGTTAAAATTCAACATTTTGTGGATTTATAGATTTTGAATTTATAAAATAAGATGGTATGTTTTATACCCAATTTTAATCTGTTTTGTTTTATTTAATTATATTGCATGGTCAAAATTTATACAACTACATAGTTTCTGGGGTGATACAATCAACATAGTTGCTGGTAGTTATACTATAACTTACTAAGCCCTGTCATATAATAAGGTAGTCTGATTTGTATCTTTTGTAAGAAATACACCATAGTCTTTGCTATACCTGTGGATTAGTAAAAATAGACTGAATGGCAGTGTCTTGGACGGGTATAGATGAGTGTGGGTTGGGGGTTACTGGAGGTTGAAACTAGGGCCTCATGCATACTGGAAAATCACTCTGCCCCCAACTGCCCCCAACTGCCCCCAACTGCCCCCTTCCTTTTCACTTCAAAGGCTTTTGATACAGATAGCCAAGATCAGCTTATGCTGTTAGGTCTATGGCAAGCTGATCCTGTTAGAGACTCATTCCCCATTGACAGTGAGGTGACAGACTCATCACAGCTTCTCCTTTGAAAAATTCCCCTTTTTAATTAGAGGTTTACACAAAGTCATGTGCCTGTACCAATTTGACTATTGGCAAAGGCACTGTTGGCCTCTGGTTCATCTAACTCTTCTCAGGAGAGCTATGCAGATCACTGTTTCAGGTTGGAGCCTCTGCTCCAAAGTAGAATTCCCAAATAGAACCCAGAACATGTTCTTAAGAAGTAATGGAGCCGGGCGGTGGTGGCGCACGCCTTTAATCCCAGCACTTGGGAGGCAGAGGCAGGCGGATCTCTGTGAGTTCGAGGCCAGCTGGTCTACAAAGCGAGTCCAGAACAGCCAGAGATACACAGAGAAACCCTGCCTCGAAAAACCAAAAAAAAAAAAAAAAAAAGAAGTAATGGGCATGGGGGTGTGGCTCAGCTAGGAGAGCACTGTCCTAGCATGTATAAAGCCCTAGGTTAAACCTCTAGCACTGTTTAACCTTGGCATGGAGGAACCTGCCTGTTATCCTAGCACTTAGGAGGTGGAAGCAAGAGGATCATAGTTCAAAGTTTCCCTTGGCTACATAGCAAGTTCAAGTACAAATTGAGGTACTGTAGACCCTGCTTCAAAATAAATAAATAAAAGTAGTGCCTGTCATCGTGGCTTCTGGCTGTCATGACCATGATGACCTTACTATTATTGGGGGAAAGCCTTTCATCTTCCAAGGGACCAGGTGGCACTGCCAGCCACCATGGCAGACAGATGATGATGGTCAGAACTTAATGAATGGGTGTGGCTCATCTCTAGGGACAGTCGGTGGCTGCTATGTTGACAAAAACATCACCATGGCAACAAAGCCACTAGACACACCCATGGGATGTCCCGTTTAGGGGACTTCCAGTTGAGTGACATGTCCAGGGCACAAAGAGAACAAAATGTGAAAGTGTGGCTAGTCAAAAGTTTGACAATATGAAATCATAAAATGATACTATAAATAAAATGAAAATCCAGATGTACTGATAACTTCCTAGACTTAGCAACTGGGAAGCTGAAGCAGGGTGATCATGATTTTGAAGCCAGCTAGGAATTCTGTGTCACGTCTAACATATATATTACATATATATGATTTATGCACAATTTTGGGCTGAGTCGTGTATTTAGACCTTAATGTTAGATGCTTCCATCATTAGCTTCCCGGGAGTATAGCGCCTACAGTGTGAATTCCAGGAATCAAATCCCAGCTAGGCTCTTCCAAGTTTGGTGATCACGGACAAACACATACATTACATCTCCCGATGATTTCACACCTGGAAAAAATGGGATAGATTAGTTATTTTCTAGTCTCTGTGATTGAAAATGTGACAAAGGTGTGCTTCATCGATGCCATAGGTGTTTCTTAATCTAACAACAATTAAAATTTTCTATCACATATAGATATGTAATCTTTATCACAGTATTATTGGGAATGTGAAATCAGTTCCCATGTGCACAGCATGTGGAGTGGCACATGGCACCTTTGAAGCACCATACATACTAAATTCCTGTGTAGATAGCATATTGAATAGTATGTGGTATCCATTAAACATCATTGCACACTTAATTCCTAGGTACACCCCATATATTATGGAATAGCGCCTGATACTGATGAAGCTGCATACATACATACATACATGCATACATACATACATACTTCAAGTGTACCCAGCAGATTGTACAGTGTGCAGCACCTACCAAGCCCAGCCATGGTTAGTTCTTCCTCATCTTCTAATTAGCTTGAATACAGCTACTACACACAGAGAGGTGACATCAGTTCCAGTATTAACCCTGCACTGATAATGCTCTTTCAGCATTTCCTCATTGCTATATACAAAAATAACTCGGCCTCTTTCCTTCAAGACTCACACATAGGCCAAGCCCAAGTTCACCTGGGTTGCTGTAGACCAGGGGTGGTAAATTGCTCCTGTGGAGAGCCATATGGTAGGTATTTTCGGCTTTGAAGGTGTAAGGCCTCTGTCAGAATGACTCTGCCCTGCTTCTCCAGCCAGCCGCAGTAAATTTGTGGCATAGAATGGAGATGGCACTGTACCAGCAACTTTACTTATAGAAAACAAGCAACGGCCCAGTTGTGGCCACTGAGCTGTAGTTCCATGACCTCTGCCACAGTACACAGTGACATGTTCCTTCTCATAGCCTAAACCTCGGAAGCTGGTGGCTCCGGGTGCTGGCTCTGAAGAGAGCAGTCCAAACTGTCCCTGCCGCGTGAAGGGCTGCTGTCTACCCAGCCGGAGCTCAAGCCATTCAGCTCACAGTGCCTGCATCCTTATCCTTGGGCATAGTCAAGGGAATCTCTGGTTTACTTCTCACCGAGCTCCTTCTAACATCACCTAGCAACCAGTTGGAAAGGTTATGAGAAAACATGGCCCTGTCGGTGCTTCCTGCTGCACAACCCAAGCACTTTGTGCCTTACTGAACAGTTATTTCTGGTGCAGGTCTGGGAAGGACTTACCTCCGACTGACGGCCAGGCTACGAGTAGCTGTTCTAAGATGGCCTCGCTCACGTGGCCCAGATCCTACTGGGATTCGTGTGCTTTTTCTGCCGCCATGTTGCACTGCACATTAGGTTTACCCGTGTTGCTCGTACAGTGATGGGTGAGTTCTAACTAGAGAGAAGGCAACCGCAAATAAGCAAATGTCTTTTTCAATTTCTTTTATCTTTTCAGTACTAGGAAAGCAGTCCACTGATGAACTGCTTCCCTTGCTTTCTAACCTATCCTGATAGTGGTTACCAGTGTGCTTTTAAACTAACCGATTGCTTAACTAAGCCTCAATCCACTGGGTGAAGAGCTGGCAGGGCCGCCTTGCCCAAGGGCCAGACCCCTGGTGCTGCCATGTGCCTCCATTCTGCCTCCTGTCTTCTCTGACTTCCTGGGCATATCTCTCCCAGTGATGGAACCCACCATTCCTACTTAACCACACTTTTCTGACCCATTTCATGGCCTATGGCTGGTAGGATCAACACATGGTGGCCACTCTTTTATGGCCTAGGGTACAGTTGCGCAAATAGCAGAAAACTGTCCACTGTCTGGGCCTTCATTCCAATAGCCCATTTAGCCCCACAGCAGATTTGCACACTTCACAGGTGAGGAAGCTAAGAGGTTAAGGATCTTGGCCAAGGGTGCACAGCTGGACTTTGTCAGAGCTGAGAAGGAAATCCCGTATCTACTGTTACTCCACCACTGTGTTAGCTGCACCCTACACAAGAAAGTAGGTAGCAGAAGTATGTCATGCACAAGACCCCCCCACTCCCTGGGAAATTATGTGAAAAACAAACATTTCTTAACATGAGGATATTTTTTTTTTAGAAAAAAAAAAACATTAACCAGACATAGTGATACACACCTAGAATTTTAATGGTCAGCAGGCTGAGGCAGGAGGATCACCATGAACTCCAGGTCAGCTTGGGATACAGAGTTAAGAACCTGTCCCAAGAAAGGAGGAGGAGGAGGAGGAGGAGGAGGAGGAGGAGGAGGCGGCAACAAAGAAGAAGAGGAGGAGGAGAAATAATAATTCCAAGGAGGCTCATTTTCCTCGAAATGACACAGACAGACAGACTGGTGTAGGTTTGGCACCCAGGGCTGTTCTGTCCTGTGTTCTCCATTTTGTCCTGGTTAGTGTACCTAATGGCTTTCAGGCCACTAGCAGCCCACATGACAGAAATCCTCAGTGGAATCTTTTCCACCCAGAGCCCCGAACGTGGCCTTCTATTTAAGGCAGCCTGTAAGCCTTTAGACCTCACCACCTACCACCCCCCATTCCTCCAAGCTGATTCTGTCCTTTTCTCATTTGCTGTCCTTTCCTTTGCCTCATCAGAGGGGAGTCTGGGTGCTCCTGGCAGAACACTCAGTCACAGGAAGTTTTGCAATCAGGAGAAGGATGTGTCCTCGTCATCCTAAAGCTTCTGTTAGGTATTTAAGTGTGCTTTGTGGTATTGTGCAGACTTGCTCTTTTAAAACTGTGTTCTTAATTGGCACTGATAAACACTAAATTCTGTCCAGAGAGTATTTTTAGAACACCTCATACTGACAGTTGCTTCTGTGTGTGGGTTTGCTCCAGTGTGGAGCCACAAGAATAACAGAACATTACTAAATGTGGTAGCAAACACAGCACAGAGTCTGTGTGCTATGCTAAGTCAGGAAGCCCACCTTTTTAAGTTTATCTAATTAGATAATAAATTGAACCTAATTTTATAGGGTGCTTGATGATACAGTCAGGCAAACTTTATAAAAGTTTATAAATATTCTGAGAGACTTAGTGGCCAAAGTCCATCTGAATGTTTATCCTTCCATACCAGAGATCTGACCCATCATCACAAGAGATATATTCTCTGCCATAAGCCCTTAAGGAATGGAAACTAGACTAGAATAATTATTTACAGGCACTGTGGCCTCTCAGTGTGGAGGGAGAAATCTCAGCAGAAACTCTTACCTCCAAATCCAGGACATGAGACACTGGGAGCCACAACCTCCATTCACTAGCAATACTGGCAGCTGAGGAACACCCTGTCCCACCATCTGTGGCCCCCCAAAGCTTTCTCATCTGAGAAATCATCTCTAGTTGTAAAGTAGAAAAATCTGTCTTTTCTACACACACACACACACACACACACACACACACACACACACACACACACACACAC